>CAJVRI010001317.1:600000-888110 GCA_911649635.1 Poeciliopsis gracilis
ACAGTACTACCAATTAACTTTGCAGACCGTCAGAAGATCAGATTTCTCTGAATAAAATTAGAATAACATCCATTTTTCCCTGACTGGGAAAAATTGATGTCTCTTTTGGATTCAACAGTGCAAAATAATCCTGTTGAAAAAACATGGACAATTTCCAAAAAATATCTTTTGTAACCTGGTGTTATTGTAATTATTATTGTTGAAGTAAAATATTGTGACTGATGACATCGGGCACTGCAGAAAGATTTCACAAAAGCACATTTCATCATTACCATTTCAGTTCATTATATTAACCAACTGAAGCAACTATTTACCGTTAGCTTCTTCCAATTCCAAATTTCATGAAGGACTCAGTTGATGCACATTGAATTAACTCATGCATGACTGGGGCTGTTTAAATCTTGTTGACCTAGTTTTCTAGGACCTAGATTCTAGGACCTATATCCTAGGTCCTAGAATCTAGTTGAGTTTTTACAAAAGCTTCAGAATCACTGAAGATCAGTGAACCAAATGGTCAACCTGAACTGGGTTACCTGGGTAGTGGTGCAGCTCTTGCTGTTGGTGCGGATCAGGTCGGGGGTGTTGGCCAGATCGATGAGGAGCTTCTCTTGGGGCTGAAGGCTCGGAGGAGGCAGATCCAGCAGGAGAACCTGAGGCGTTAAAACTCTCATGAGGTTTATTTACTGAAGGACTGGAGCTCCATCCAGCCTTTTTGGAGAATTTTCAATTTTAAATGCTTTGAAAGGATTTCTGATGATTGGCAACTTTACTTGTCCTTTCTTTATGCAACAATCCATTCTCCAAGTGTGTGGAGAATTCTGTTTTGTGTCATTTTTTTCTTTGTTTTCCTATACTTACATTCAGAGTGGTTGAAGTAAACGTGGCACAAATGTTTGACACCAATTTCATTTGATTTGATTCTGGTGGAGGGGAGTGGGGCGCAACTTCACTCAGGTGTGGAGTTTTACTGTTCTTCTTTGATTGTATGTTCTTCTAAAACTCATTTATTAAAAATAAGTAAAAATAACTGGTCTGCTAAAACAAGGACAGTGGTGATTGGGGTAACTATTCTCATTTTAACAGCAGACACATCATGGGCTTAAGAAAAGTCTTCAAGAGAACAATTCTTACAGTTCTTATAATTTCTGGAGCTAAACTCATCAACACCGTCATGACAGAATTCCTGAAGTCTAAAGGTAGAGGGCTTCATTGAACTATGTTTGATTCTGTTACAACAGCTCATCAGTTCTGTTTCCCAAACGTTTTAACACAAGTTGTTTATTGGCATAATTTCTGGTACAATTTATTGTCCAACAAAATTTGACATTGTGACATGCCCAGAGAACAGTAATTTCACACAAGGCCGTATATTAGAAATCATTTTGGAACAGACTTGAATGACCTCAATTTATTTTGCTATAGATATGAATCATAAATAGGGAAGTTGAGGAGAAACAGGAACCTGTGACTCTGGGTTATAAACTGACCTCTTGCGTCATGGCTGCGCTCTCCTCCGTCTCCTCCAGTTCCACTGGATAGGAAACCGTTTCGTTCACCGTTGACATTCCAAGATCCGTGTTTTGCGTTTGCTTGGTCTCAGGACTGACGGCCTCAGGCAGGGTGACGGGAGGTTCCTCCTCTTCCAGGCAGAAGGCCTGGATGTCAGGGCAATGAATAGGCTCCTCCTCCTGTTTGCCTTTTGGAACCGGGCTACAGAATAATACCACATATACAGTACAGTGATGAATTATTTGGCGGATGAGAGAGCTGTCTCCCCTCTCACATGTTTCCAGCATCTCACCTACACCTCTGTTGTTTCTCTGCTGAACTCAGAGTGCGAGGGATGCTGGAGTCTGACCTAAATGGCGGCCTGAAAGTCCTGTTCTGATTGGAGGGGGGCTGGAAGGCGGAGGTCCTGCGCTTAAAAGGGGTGGGTAGGGCCGAAGGGTTCTGTGCAGCCAACTGCTGGAGCTTACTGCTGCCAACAGAGGGCATCAGAGAGTCAGCAGACAGCTTCTGAGGATGACTGTGAAAGAAAAACTATTAAATATTAACTGAATGATGATCAGACCAAAACCTGCACTCATACATACATAACAGTCGGGGCTGATAGAGAAACTGCAGCAGGTGGCAAACTTCTATTTTTCATTCAGAAAATCTGATCACTCCAAGCAACCAGGGCAGTTTAACTTAGTTCTTAACCAAGAAAAGCAAAAGCTCTGCCTCACTCTTCACAGAGTCCCCCCCCTCCCCACTCAGCCCAGCAGCAGCAGCCATCAGCAAACACCTGGCGGAACAGTGAGCCGGCTGCGCTCATCATGTGCATGTCCTGATATGACTTTTTCATTTCCAATACAACAGATATTGTAGCTTTCTCATTTACTTAATAAAACATCAGCAGAACTCAAACATACTTTATGTTTTTGTATGCCGCTGAGTTATATACAGCACTTTTATAACAGGAAGTAACATAGTTACATGATTGACACTATATTCTTGGAAAATACACCATACTGCCCCTCTACAATTAACAAATATGTAGATTCATTTCCAGGGTTTTTAGGCTCGAGTGGAATGTGAATTGTTTACTTTTTAAATTTTTTTCAAATTTGCTCGTTTATTTCAGAACAATCAGGACCCAAAACTAATGCAGCATACATTAATGAATGATGTCAGATTGATTTTCTTTTACAAGCCAGCCATGAAAATATCAGGATTCCCAAGAGTCAAAGCAGTGATTTAAAACATGGATGTGGTGTACCTCTCTGTGCTGCTGGTTGTCAGTCTTTTTGGCTTCATCACCTTGGATACACCTGAGGAGGAAATTCCAGATTAATAAACTAATAATTACATGACCATATCCATAATCTGCCACATTTCTATATGAACAGAATATTTTAGCAGAAGAAGTAAAATAAGATTTCATAACTGATAAAACATCAGCCTGAAAGCTCAGCGTGTGTTCTCACCTTCTGCATTGTCGGCCATGTTGGGGGTCAGATAAACCAACCCTCTGGATTTACATCTGGTCTTCACTCCGCTCCGCAGCCCGACTGAGCCAGTTTTCTTCGTGGGGGTTGGTTGGACTGGTGTGGACTCGGCTCTCTTTAACGGTGTGGACCCGGCAGCGTTAGCTCGCTCCGTGTCAGGAGGCTTTTTGGCCTGAGAGGGCTGGGAGCGAGAGCCGGTTCTGGAAGAAAGTGGCTCTGCCGAGGCAGAGAGAGTGGACCGGCGAGGTCTGCTCAGACCCGGCTCTCTGCGGACACTGCTGGGGGCGGGGTCACTGCAGCTGCTCACCCTTTGGTTAAAGGAGGAGTTCAGTTTGCCTGGGTGGGCATAGAATGGATCCACAACAAATTTGGTTTTCATTAAAAAGTTTTGATTAAACAAACAAATTTTATCCTGCTGATTGGAGAGATGAGGCACTTTTTTTTCTTTAACCTATTAAACCCATTCAGGTTAAAAACAGTTTTCAAAAGGAGCTCTGGCCAAGAGGCGGAAACAAAAATACAAAAAATACACAGTTGAAAGGTAACCTTTTAACTGTTTAAACTATAGAAAAACAAAACCAACCTCAAGATTCTGTGAGATTAGAGCTTCTTTAAAGCTTTGACCTACCAAATCCAATTTTTCTCACAGAACTAGAATAAGAATATACCAGTTTTCCTTCTACTTTCGGAAAAAAAATTTTATTTTACCCATCTTAAAACATTTTTACTGTAAAATAAAACAGAAAAAATACAAATAGAATCAGGTCCAGAAGAGTTCTAAAAACTCTGTCGTAACAAAGAAGAAACAGAACTTCAAAAAGAATTCCTACATCCACTTCATTATAAAGTATTCAAGATATTTAGTTCTATGGTGAAAACAAAACCATTAACAATAGTTGGTAATTGTTAAAGTCTATAGATCAGACTTTTAATTTCTGGTCAGAATATAAACCACTTCCTGGTGCCTTTCTTCAGACATCCAGTGACATCTTAGAATTTACGTACCTGTAGCCGGGGAATGGGAGACGCTTGAGTTAAAGCTGGACAGCGAGGATAAGGATGAAGAGGTTTTCCTCCTTTCTGTGACCTTCCTGCCCTGAACAGGTGGAGCTTTAATACCTGAGAGCTTTCTCAGTCCAGCATTCTGTCAGAACAGAAACAACAACTAAAAATGTATTTACACAAAGGGTTAATGTAAATGGAAAAGAAAAAGAAAACACAAACAAAGGCTTATAAATCTTAAATGCAACGTGTACATATTTATGAAAGGTTTTAGTTTGGGCTGCTCTGACTCTTTTTTTCCAGCTCCTGGCCTTTTGTGAGTCTGTGTACTAAAGTTAATGACTAATCAATTACTAAATTAGTTGACAATTATTTTCATAACCAATTCTTCACAAATAATCGTTTCAGCCTCAATTTCATCTCAGCATGTGCACTGATGCGGTTTTTCTGACTAGCAGAAACAACAATGGGAACAACAGTATGATGTTGGAATTATAACTACATCTTATCAAGCTGCAGCACTTTTTTACTAGTTGGGACAAAAAAAAATAAAAATGCATAAAACGCTTATCTGACAAGAAGTTGAAGGTTTCTTCAATATGTTGTAATACAGACTAACAGGAGAGCCTTTATGCTTTCCACTGCCGTCACCATCTGCAATAAGTCTTTAATTAAATGAGTTTCAACAACATTTAATATTCAGTTGGGTTCAAAGTATTTTTGAATTTGAATAGGCAGCTCCTTTGGGCTTCATTAGTCTTAGCTCCACGCTCAGGAAATGTCACAGTCAGAAGTGGGGAAGTGGGGAGGTTTTCATGTCAGTTTCAAAAACCACAAAAAAACATGAGGTCAGTGCAACCCCACCGGATCGCAAAAAAACTTGTGGGATCCAAAGACAGCAGGAGCGCTGGGTCATGTGGTACCTTAGAGGGTGGGACCAGTGAGCGCTTCCCCAGCAGACTGGAGTTGAAGGAGCAGTTGCTGGTATCAGACGCCATGCCCACCGAGTCAGACAGCAGATCTTCTGCTGACTCTGCCTTGTTTCTGAGACGACAGCATGGACTCCGCTTCAAAACTCCTGCACTCTAAAAACAAAAAAATAAAAGCATAAAATTCTCACATGTCAACATTGTTCTTTTTGTTTTTGTCACTCAAACTGCTGCAAGACTAATAGAAAAGCCACTCACTCCGCTGGGTGGATGGAGTCTGGTTTTCTCTGCTCCGCTGCTCATGGCTGAACGGGAACCTGGTGGGGCCACTGGTTTACTTGGCAGTGCTGTGGTGGCCCCCAGCGCCATCTTCCCTCGCAGCGCTGGTCTCGAATGAGATCTGGCTCCGACCACGGGGCTGGAAGTGACAAGTCTGGCAGCAGGGCGGCTGGATGAAGCCCTGCTGGAGCTGCTCCCTCTCAGCAGGTGGTGCTGGACGGCCGGTGGCAGCTGCCGCAGGGGACTGTCCTGTACGCAGAACGTCTGACGTTTGATGGGGCTGAGGCTGCTGGCAGTGTGACCCAGTAATCCTAGTTTCACTTCAGTGTCCTGAGTGAATTCCTCCGTTGCCGCCATGCTGTTCATGTCAGCATCAGAGGTTGTGTGGGTTGTGGTGGTGTTCTGGACGTGTGGTTTTCTGCACTGCAGCTGGCTGACGAGTCTGTGGGCTTCCTCGCACACAGCTTCCAGTTGATCAGCAGTCAGTGGGGTCCAGACCGCCTGCATGCCTCTGCCACCTTCCTCAGCCTGGGAAGATACGTCAGTGGAAACACACTGCTCCGTGTGGCCCACAAACACCTCATCATCATCATCATCTTCTACTCCTTTGGAGCTGTCGATGACAAATATTTCACAAACAAACACAGCTGTGATGAAGTGAAGCAAGATGACAAAACATGAATGTTTTCTTTTACAAACGTGTTCTGAACATAACCTGAAGGGTTTAAAGTTGCAGCATCAACTTTTACAAAATAGGTTTTTTACATATTTGTTAAAATTGTAAAAAACAATTGTTGTGACAACATAATGTGAGACAGATAATCTGTGAAAAGATCGATCTCCTCCGCCTCCTCCCTGAGCCACTCCTGACCATAAACAACCAATCAGAGCTGGGGGGATGGTCTTTGTGTTGTCAATCACCCTCATGCACTTGCTGGTAAATGTGCTAATGGTAGAGATACAACTTACAGTTCCAAGAAAACCACTTACGAACTAGCCTTACCGTTTACTACAGGCTAGCTGCAGAGGAGTAGAGAGAAAATCTCATGAGATTGTGACTGACAGCGCTAAGCCACGCCTTCTTTATGTGATTGGTTGTTTGTAGTTACCGCTGGGAGAAGGCAGAGCCATTCTGCCACGACTGACATTTTTAACAAATGAGTAAAAAAATTTATTAATTAATTCTAGAAAAGTTACATCTTCAAAGAAGTTTTTAGCCAAATATTAACAGAGTTATTTATTTGAGGATTTGTGGTTAGCTTTCATGGGTGAATGAAATCAAAATTCACAATATATTCAAACCTTTGACTTCTACTAAAGACCAGCGGAGATATATGTTGATAATAAATAGTTACATTATGTTTGAAAGTGCCTTTTAGGCCTCTCAAGTTTAAAACAAACTGGAATAAAAGTACAATAAAGATGATTAAAAAATGAACATTGGTGAAAGCTAAGAAAAATAGGCTAGGCTAAAAAGGTGTTTTCAGAGTAGATTAAAACAGAACATCCAACAGAGGTTGGAGGGTGGAGTAGGGTTTAGTAGACAGGTAGAGCTGGGTGTCATCTGCGTAGCAACAGAAGTGGACACCAAATGTACCAAAGTTGTGACCTAGAGGTGGACAATAAAACATAGGGAATACCAAGGCTGAGTGGATGGCTGGGAGTGAAAAGACTGAAATTGAATAAACCAAGTGCAGCCAGAAAAATATGATGTGACCCAGTCTAAAGGAGTATTGGTTTAATTGTTATCAGAGCAGTTTTGGTGCTGCAAAGGAGGCAGAAACCAGATGAAAACGCTTCACGTAAGCTAGAATTTACTTAGTGTAAATACAACTGACTGACAAGAACTTTATTTATTTTTCTTTAAAAACCGAGGTGAAAGTATATTTGGATAAGACCATCATATGACAATTACTGCAAAAACGATTACCCAATTTATCAAACAAACCAAAACTATTTCCTTAAAGACTGAACATTCCACAGAGCTGTCATAGAAAATACAGATTACTACAATCTATAATAAGGAAAGTGAATGAGAGAATTTATTATTATCAAATAAATAAATAAATGTACTTTATATTGAGGAGCTGTTGAGAACTACTGGGAACTTATTTGTTACAAAGTCAAGTTCAACCTAAGAAATACAACTTCTGCTAATGAAAGATTTGAGGGTTTAGAATAAAAACTCTCACCTGACAGGCGACAGGGACACGTCGAAGTCAAACTTTTCATCTTGCAAAAAGCACAGATCTGTTCAGACGGGACAGCATCGTGAAAACACGAAGGAAACGCACCAAGAGCAAGCAGCAGCTTTCTGCTGCTGCTTGTTGCTGCTTTCTGCTGCAACAAGCAGCAAAAAGCAGCAACAAGCAGCAGAAGCAGCAACAAGCAGCAGAAAGCAGCAACAAGCAGCAAAAAGCAGCAACAAGCAGCAGAAAGCAGCAACAAGCAGCAGAGCAGCAACAAGCAGCAGAAAGCAGCAACAAGCAGCAGAAGCAGCAACAAGCAGCAGAAAGCAGCAACAAGCAGCAGAAAGCAGCAACAAGCAGCAGAAAGCAGCAGAAAGCAGCAACAACCAGCAGAAAGCAGCAACAAGCAGCAGCTAGCAGCAGCTGACTTACCGCTATGAGCTCCGCGGTTCATCTCTCTGTACGCAGCGATTGACCCAGTTCAGATCTACAGTGTTACACGGAACTCTGACATTAGACTGACATGACAAAACTTCAGAAGACACTAACGGGTGGTTTAAACACGAATGCTAAGCACAGTTATTACATTATTGACACCAAGTGTTTTGTTTTTCTTTACCTCAAAGCTAATTGTACGTTAGCGTGCTAACTCGTTTCCAGACATTAAGTGGTAATCGATATAAATAGTAACTCGGAGCTTCACATCAATTTAATCGACCGCAATATGGAAATGACAAACCACCCGTTTGTTAACAACGTAAATCATACAAACCGTAAATTCCTCTTAGATTCTTTCTGTCCTGATTTAAACTTCCACTCAACACCGAACAAATAATTCAAATCTCCTTCGCTCTGTTCTTGTGACAAACAACTCTTTGCCATTGGCTGAAAAGTTCTATGACGAAGAACTGAGGGGAATTGTGGGTTTGTAGTCCTGTTATGAAACCACAGACGAATTAGAAGCCTGATAATATATAACTAGGTTCTAAACAGCAGGGATTTGTCTCCCTTCTCTTTAGACTGTATTAACTATTTTAGCACAACTTTACGTAGTGAATTAATTATTAAATTTTCCTCTGTTGGATGTATTGTACGGTTAATAAGCACGCACCACAGATACCACCAGGTGGCAGCGTAGTTTAAAATACAGCAAATTTATTCTCAGCTAACAGGAACCTCAGAGGTCAAAGGACTCAGAATCACAGAACCAGGTTTCTATACAGAACATCATGTCTCAGCTTCCAAGTTACATACAGTATCAGATACCAGTTGTATCATGTTAAACCCTTTATAGTAAAAAAATATTTAAAAATATTTAATGAAGTATTACTAATGCTTTCACCTTTTCCATATAAGTAAACTTTACATTTTTTTGCTTTTAAATAAAAATAAATGTCTCGAGCATGTTATAAAAAATATAGATCAACTTTTTATAGTTTAGTGATGAATAGGTGACTATTATTATTCTATTATCAATATTATTACTTTTATTATAAATACTAACTGGATACAACTGATTGAAAAAGAGACTCTCAAACTAAAGCTTCCAACTTATTTGCTGTCTCAATTATGTTTCAGAAAATAACATTGTTCACTACTTTCTTATTATTAATAACTGACATTTGAATTAAATAGTGAAGATTATCTCCAGCCCCCATTTCAATATTCTGAAGGAAATAATTAGCAAATCAAAATATTTTATTTTGATGCCAATATATACAGTATCAGCATCAAAACACCAATACTGTGTCGGTATACAAATATATCGATACAAATACAATATTTTGCAAATCAAAATATTATATTTTCATTTGCAAATGAAGCATGCTTTGCATCACTGCTCTGCTTTTGGTGATGTAACGCTTGGATGCAGCTGCCTGTTGCATTTGCAAATCAAATGCCTGCATTTGAAATGACCATGGAAATTTCTTCCATGAAGCTCTCTATTAGCTAATTTTGAACTCATCTGAAGTTGGCTTGTATCAACTGACTCTGCAGAGTCTCTGCAGACCATGTGACTGGGCATCTATTGAACAGGCACTGTGATTTTCCATCCCATTAGTTTTCATGGCTGAGTTGCTGTTGTTCCCTATGTCTTCAACTTGTTATGATACCATAACTGTTCAGGTGACTGTGGGATATTTAACTGGCTGTAAATAATGTGACAGGACTTATTGAAGAGGTGTGATGCTGGAATTCATTGAGTTCCTAAAAGGGAGCCTGTCTTTCACAAATAGAAACAATCTGAATGCCAATAGGTACTTGATTTTATACACATGACTGGAACATGTGGATTAAACCATTCAGAAAAGTGGCTCAAATTGGAAAAAAGGGGTTTGTCAAATTAAGTTAAAAAAAAAAAAAAACTTTTCTTTTGTTCTGACTCAAACCACCTTTTATTTTACATCTGATTCTGTGACCCTTTTCTCTTTTTGTTAGTGTCCGTCAAAATAAAGACATTTACTCTGGCTAATTCTCAGAGGTGATCTGAGTGACTGAAGGTTTAATTCTTCTTGTTGGTTGGAAAACCCTGTGTTTCTGAAACATCCCAGTAATTGATCGCTTCATTTTTTGACTCGAGACTTCAAGTAACCCAGGCTAATAAGCTAGGTAGTCCAGCCATTTTTCACACAGCCACTCATCCAGGAGTCAGTCTTTCATATTTTAATGACAATGTTCCTCCAACTAAGACATAAAAAACACAACATTAAAAAGAAACAGACATTTTCTCCAAAGCTGTCTGACTACCGGATGAAACAAATAAAACACAACAGATTTTTAGTCACTTACTCTTGTGGTTACAAGTTAACACAGAAACAATCTGAACATGTCCCTACCAGAACTTAGCTTGACAGAAACAATGTTTTCAAAATAAACTCTGCTACATTGACAATATGTACATATAAAACTGAATTTGAATTTACATGAATCACCTCACAAACACTCTTCTAAATTACATATGCAAAGTTCAGATCTATTAATAAAAAAAAAATGCAGTCTGTGTGAACATGGGTTCAGACTGAACAGAACCACAAACACTTGTGGAAACATTACTGTCCCTTGGAAGTCCTGAACCAATCAAAGGAGTCTGTTTTGAAAATGTTCAAAATGACAACAGGAAGCGGCTGCTTCAGAGGGAGGTTTCCAGACTGTGCAGGGGGCTTCCTGGACAGGGAGGCAGTCCTGCCGAGTTAGGCGGGATTAGGCCGGACCGGGAGCCATCTCTCTGCAGCGGGGTGATGCGCTCCAACGTGTTGTTGTTTTGGCTGGGCGAGGATGGAAGAAGCTGCAGGTTGGACAGGTTGGACAGTCCGGTCAGCGTCAGCGGAGGCGGAATGACGGAGTTCCGCTTGGTGGGTGGGTCGTCCTCGTCCTCGTTCTCGTCAATAAGAGGGATCTGGGTTTCTAAGTCCTCGATGCGGAACTCGGGGTGACTCATAAAGTTGTGGATGGAGCTTCGTGACTCTGGCGTCTCCAGGCCCTCGTAAGGAGACACGCTGTCTCTGAAGGCGTTCACGACACGAATCTACGAGACAAGGAGGAGTGGAAGGTGATTAAAGGAGCATTTCAGAAAATAGAATCTTCACTATTCTTTTAAGGTTGCTGTATGCCACTTTTATTATACAGTGACATACATACATACATACATACATACATACATATATATATATATATATATATATATATATATATATATATATATATATATATATATATATATATATATATATATATATATATAAATTTAAAAAAATTCCCTTCTCACCCACCGCGGGTGGTTCTTATCCTCTGAGCTCAGGTCCTCTACCAGAGGCCTGGGAGCTTGAGGGTCCTGCAGTATCTTGGCTGTGCCAAGGACTGCACATTTCTGGACTGAGATGTCTGATGTTGTTCCTGGGATCTGTTGTAGCCACTGCTCCAGTTTGGGGGTGACTGCCCCGAGGGCCCCGATGACCACAGGCACCACTGTGGTCTTCACCTTCCAGGCCCTCTCCAGTTCCTCCCTGAGGCCCTGGTATTTCTCCAGTTTCTCATGCTCCATTTTCCTCTGTTGTTTATCCACTACGACAATGTCTGGTTGGTTCACCATTACCATTCTGTCTGTCTGGATCTGGAAGTCCCACAGGATCTTAGCTCTGGCGTTCTCCACCACCTTTGGGGGTGTTTCCCACTTTAATCTCAGGGTTTCCAGTCCATATTCTGCACAGATGTTTCTGTACACTATGCCTGCCACTTGGTTATGTCGTTCCATGTACGCTTTCCCTGCCAGTATCTTGCACCCTGCTGTTATATATATATATATATATATATATATATATATATGTATTCAGTTTCATTGTTGGACAATGGTTGGACACCTGGTTTTAGACCACAATAACTTATTAGTGTGGTGTAGGGCCTCCTTTTGCGGCCAATACAGCGTCAATTCGTCTTGGACTAGTATGGGGCCAAGGGAATGCCATGATATGGCAGCCCAAACCATCACTGATCCACCCCCATGCTTCACTCTGGACATGCAACAGTCTGGGTGGTACGCTTCTTTGGGGCTTCTTCACACCGTAACTCTCCCGGATGTGGGGAAAACAGTAAAGGTGGACTCATCAGAGAACAATACATGTTTCACATTGTCCACAGCCCAAGATTTTCGCTCCTTGCACCATTGAAACCGACGTTTGGCATTGGCACGAGTGACCAAAGGTTTGGCTATAGCAGCCCGGCCGTGTATATTGACCCTGTGGAGCTCCCGATGGACGGTTTTGGTGGAAACAGGAGAGTTGAGGTACACATTTGATTCTACAGTGATTTGGGCACCGTGGTTTTATGGTTTTTGGATACAATCCAGGTTAGCACCCGAACATCCCTTTCAGACAGCTTCCTCTTGCGTCCACAGTTAATCCTGTTGGATGTGGTTCGTCCTTCTTGGTGGTATGCTGACATTACCATGGATACCGTGGCTCTTGATACATCACAAAGACTTGCTGTCTTGGCTACAGATGCGGCAGTAAGACATGCACCAACAATTTGTCCTCTTTTGAACTCTGGTATGTCACCCATAATGTTGTGTGCATTGCAATATTTTGAGCAAAACTGTGCTTTTACCCTGCTAATTGGACCTTCACACTCTGCTCTTACTGGTGCAATGTGCAATTCATGAAGATTGGCCACCAGGCTAGTCCAATTCAGCCATGGTACTTGATATATATATATATATATATATATATATATATATATATATATATATATATATATATATATATATATATATATATATATATAACATCTGTGCAGAATATGGACTGGAAACCCCAAGATCAAAGTGGGAAACACCCCCAAAGGTGGTGGAGAATGCCAGAGCTAAGATCCTGTGGGACTTCCAGATCCAGACAGACAGAATGGTAATGGCGAACCAACCAGACATTGTCGTAGTGGACAAACAACAGAGGAAAGCCGTTGTGGTAGATGTAGCAATACCAAGCGATTGCAACATCAGGAAAAAGGAGCACGAGAAACTGGAGAAATACCAGGGCCTTAGGGAGGAACTGGAGAGGGCCTGGAAGGACAAAACCACAGTGGTGCCTGAGGTCATCGGGGGCCCTCGGGGCAGTCACCCCCCAAACTGGAGCAGTGGCTACAACAGATCCCAGGAACAACATCAGACATCTCAGTCCAGAAATGTGCAGTCCTTGGCACAGCCAAGATACTGCGCAGGACCCTCAAGCTCCCAGGCCTCTGGTAGAGGACCCGAGCTCAGAGGATAACAACCACCCGCGGTGGGTGAGAAGGGAATTTTTATATATATATATATATATATCTTTACTTCTACTTGAGTAAAAATGTGTTGTCCTTACTTGAGTCCAATTTTAGGGGCTCTGTACCTAATTCAATGCAATCAAAATTTTGGTCAATCTGTAGAGTTTGTGAACACAGTTTATATTCTTAATCAGAGTATTCTAAATAAATCCGTGGCCATGTTGAAACCTTTTGCCATTGTTATATATTTTAAACGAGTAACAGGAATAAACCACATTTTGAAAAATCTTTTCCTGCATGTCTACAACACACAGAGACTTAGCTAAAACCTTGTCATCACACCAAAACAACAGAAGTCTTTTCTCGAGCTGTGGCGCTCTACCTGCGTCTGGATCCGGTTGAGGCTGCGGCACCACAGCGCCTGACCCCTCCTCAGCTCCATCTCAGCATGGTCGATCTCGTCTTTGTCTTGCAGCTCCTCCAGCTCCTCCTCAGGGATCTCCTCCTGCTGGGTGCCATGACCAGCTGTTTTTAGGAACCGCAGCCAGCTGGTGGGAACGCTGGACACCAGCTGGGAGAGGAACAAGATCACAAACCAGTCAGAAACACAAAAACAAACTCCACTCTGAGGTCAGCTAGGGAGACCAGATGACCTGCTTTGTTAAGATGCTTTATCCATCATCTTAACAAAGATGATGGATTAAGATGGTTTCCTGCATTCTGTTGATGGCCAAAATTCTACAAGATTAACGATTGAAATAGAATTTCAATTATTTAAATTTCAAATGATCAATCATATAAAGTAGGTGCAGAAAATACTTAACTATTCTGTTATGTTTTTGTTCACATGTGAGTCGGATGTCAGAACTATTTATTTCCTCCTCATATAGACAGTGACGTCACAACAACACAACGTTACACCAGACAACCACAGCAGATGCTGTTATAATACGACCGGCTCAGAAATGACAAAAGCTACATATTTGTCTTCTGTAATCTTCAGATCAATAAAATCCTGATTTTTGACTCTTGACAAGAGAACTTCAAAACATTTCAAGAACGAGGAGAATTGCAGCCAGATTATGTCCTCATGCAGATGGTTCATTGCATTTCCCCAACGGTCGAGTTTAAATTTCAGAATGTAGTGAATGCTGCACAGAATGCGCATTTTAAATACAAAAGTTTTCTATGCTTCTACATTTTAAATTAGTTTTTATATATATATATATATATATATATATATATATATATATATATATATATATATATATATATATATATATATATATATATATATATATATTTCCCTGTTAATTCTGCCTGTTATTGATGCACTAGAAGCATTTATTGGTGTATAATGGTGTAATCCATGCTTTGGGTGGAGTTTTCCTTTTGAGTTTGTGTTAGCTGATTTAATATTAGTGGTAATAAAAAAGAATTTTGATTCACATTTGAGGATCTCTGATCTTTTGAGCCCAGGGTTGCCCTGTGTAACTTAGCAAAAAAACAAAAGCTGTAAGCTGTAAGTTTGAAAGGCCTTGCAAACTTCATCTTTGAGAACCTTTGGATTTGTTCAGGTTCAACAATCTTTTTATTAGTTTTATCTATCAACAACAAAAGCAAAGCTGCGCACTAACAGTTCAAGAGTTGTGAGAATTGCATTAAAGGACCAAAATGACCAAATATATTGCTCGTTTGCACAAAGCAAATGGAAAGAAATGTGTTTTAAACTCAACATAATCATGTCCAAGTATGAAAGAAAACGTAACTTTAAGGACACATTCGCTGTAATTGCCATGAGATCTGTTTTCGGTCTCTTATTTACAATTAAAATAACATTGGCCAACAAGAGATTATCCTACCTGCCCCCAAATGAGACTACCAAGGCCCAGGAAGACGCACCAGAGCCACTGTTCTACGGTCAGAGGCACACAGCTGAAAGCTTTACCACCAAAATGCACAATAACCACCTGGAGAAGACGAAAAACAAGGTTTGATTCCCTCACAGTGTTGATTCACCCAACGGTACAAACTCCTTGCCAGTGAAGCGATACCTGCACAATAAGGGTTCCCAGGATAATGGAGCAGAAGATGGGGTTGTTGAAAACGCCCTCAAAGACATTTCGTTCTCCATGGATCTTGCGAGCGTTGAACTCGTTGAAGATCTGCATGAGGACGAACGTGTTGAACACAATGGTGTAGTGTTCAGAGGGCGGAGCATGAAGCGGGGCGTTCCTGCCGGAGTCGATGTCGAACATCTTCTCACCTACAAAAGAAAGGGATGAAGATCAATGTCCTATGAGGATTTTACAAATCACCCAAAATAAATGAATAAAAAATTGCTGATCAGTCTCTTAATAAGTAAAAATCTAACATTCTCTATAATGTCTAGTTTACTAAAGGGATACTATTATATATTTTCTAAGAACATTGTGCCATTTTATAGAACTATCAAGTAACTGTGTTATTTTCAGTTGTCATAAATATTCTATTTCTATAACGTATGATTTAAAAGAGATCTTTTGACTTTGTAATTTAATGCTTTGAAATTAGATCTCTGTTTCTTTAAAAACTCCTGCTCTTTCTGAAACTCTGCCTTCAGGAAGTCATCACAACATGGCTCCTCTGTTAATTCTTTGATATAATTTTGACCAGCGTTTCACTGAGAAGTAGCTCCTACAATGAGCTTGTCAGGGCCTGGGGTTCTTAGAATCTCGCTGTGGGATTTGTGTGCGTGCACCACTTCCTTTCCTCCACTAGATGGCGGAGGGCGTGGATGACGTCACTTCGCACACCGGTCTCAAGTTGAGCTCGTCAGCGACAGGTTCTTGAGGAGCGGTCTGCTAGTCCTCGAGCCTGAGTGTTGCCAAGTAATGGTACCTCTGAGCTTCCTTGAGTTGTACTCTGTGTTTTTTCTTGTCGACTTACCTGCCAGTAGTGATGGTGAGATGAAGCCTCATGAGGCATTGAACCACTTGAGCCAACTGGTTCGAGAAAGGGTTCATTTCTTGAGGCTTCATGTGCTCATGAACCCACCTACTGGCCAGGTGTATAATCACAGCCAGCTGTATCTTAACACGTGTGATGCATTGAATTTTTGTCTTTTATGGCTCTTGGGAATGACGTCACAAAAGGTGTAGGAAAAAATCATTTGTCTACATAAATTATATATATACATATGTGTATAATAAAATATTGTTTGAATGTATTCTCTGTGTGTAATTTTTCCCAAAATAGTCGTGTCATGTGATATGGCATGTTGTGTAATAATGTTTTTCTGTGACTCTAGAAAAATGGCCTGGGCTTAATCAGGCAGAGGACAGTGAAAGTGCTTGTGGAACTAGAGAGGGGGCAGTGAATAGGTTAATGCTTGTGTTATCATTGTACCCCAACTCCTTGGAGGACAATAAACACCCCACCTTTAAATAAAATAAGAAACAGTGAAGAATACAGTTCAGTTCCTCATAAGAAAACCTAATGCATCTGCAAATGTTCAGTTCATCTATCTATCTATCTATCTATCTATCTATCTATCTATCTATCTATCTATCTATCTATCTATCTATCTATCTATCTATCTATCTATCTATCTATCTATCTATCTATCTATCTATCTATCTATCTATCTATCTATCTATCTATCTATCTATCTATCTATCCATCCATCCATCCATCCATCCATCTATCCAAACTCTGCTATCCAAACTATCAAACCTCTTTCCACTCTCTCAACTTGCCTACAACAACCCACATTTTGAATGGAGCCTGTCGGGTTTATAAAGCTGTCAAACTCCGTGCCAAAATCTGAATCACTTCCTGAAGCGGTCACGTGGTACGGCCAGGCAGCGAGGCTTCGGACGTCATCATTTTCGGCTCCTCCCCTACATGAAGCGAGCTTCGATACGCGCCGTACGGAAACGTCCCCTCCATTACTTGGCACACGGTCCAAAGCCTCGGCACATCACGTAACATCACTTCCTGTCGGTGATTCTCCCTGTTGGATCGCCTCTCCTCTGTGATCCCTAGTGACGCCTTGGATCCTCGCAGTGCCGATCCCTCCGGGCTCTTCGACCAGCCACTTCCTTGTGACGCCGTGGAAGGTACCCACGTGTAGCCCGAGTTCCCAGACTCACCCTCTCTGTGTGACTACCAGCTCCCCTTGGATTCCCTCGACTGGCAGATGCACCACTCCTCGTTCCTCGC
The DNA here is from genome assembly GCA_911649635.1 of Poeciliopsis gracilis. Taxonomy (NCBI): domain Eukaryota; kingdom Metazoa; phylum Chordata; class Actinopteri; order Cyprinodontiformes; family Poeciliidae; genus Poeciliopsis; species Poeciliopsis gracilis. The sequence continues at coordinate 617,344 of CAJVRI010001317.1, forward strand.
TGATCTTGAGCCTACCTGTCCGCCCTCCAATGCACTCTTCCATGTTTTCCTGGACCTCAGCCGACACGTACACCCAGATCCACAGTGAGACCGAGCCCCTGGATCTTGCAGTTGCCCTTCCCAAAGCCTCATCCTGATTCAACACAAGTAAGATCTGTCCGGCGTTATTATCGACTTTCTGACGACCCCTGAACTCACCAGTCTGCTCTGTTCCCATAGTGAACCGGTTGCTTCCTGAATCCTCTCCCCTCCCGTGGACCAGACCCGAGTCACCATTCCCAGTTCCTGTGTTTCTAATGAATTCATTATCTCTATTCACTGCTCCCTGGTGTTGTGTTCTGCATATGGGCTTGAATGTCAAATCCTCAATATGACAGAGCTCAGTTCCAACAGATGTTTTCTAATTGCTGCTGGCTAGTCTGAAGGAGCTGAGTGAGGGAGTCATGGGGAGGAAAGCACTTCTCCAAGGAGGTCCAACCAGGTGTTTAACACAGCTGACTGGCTGCCACTATAGATTGAAGGTTCTCTCAAACATGCATGAAAGAATCAAGGCAACACTTCTGGTATGTTTGTGATGGAGTAACATTATGACATAATGGAAAGCTAAAAAATGTTGCTTTTACATAATACTGATCCTTTAAATCTTTCTGCACTCAAACATACAAGAATCTGTGTTTTGACTGACCAACAAAGAGCAGCGTGAAGATCAGCGTCAGCTGGTAGACGGCGTGGCCCAGGATGTTCTTCATCATGGTGCGTGAGATGAGCGGCTTGTTGCGCCCGTACGGGTTCCTGAGCAGCAACGCCTCGGTCGGCGGCTCTGTGGCGAGGGCCAGTGAGGCGAAGGTGTCCATAATGAGGTTGACCCATAACATCTGCACAGCTTTCAGAGGAGAATCCTGAAAATGGACACATAGATTAACTGTTTAGGTATTGATGATTCTGTGTATATTTTTTGGGAGAATGACATTAGGCCAGGTTAAATCTAGTGATTTAACCTGGCCTCATGTTGCACCTTAGACATAGTTTACAGAATCATTGAGTAACCAAGGGAAAACTGAACCTTTATTAAAATGCATCATTGTGATGACATAAAAATGGAAATAAGTATGTATATGTAATAATTTTAAGTAAAATGCTTCAAACTGTTTACAGCTATATCTAGAATAGCAAGTAGTAGATAAGACATCTGTGAAATGTGTCTATTTTAATTTAGATTTTGCCAGAGGTTCCCCAATGAAAAGACAATGTTAATATTCTAAAACTGTTATGTTTGTGTATGTCTGACCTGGGTAATGCAGGCTCCGGTGATGGCCACGGTGACAGCAACCACGTTGACTGTGAGTTGGAATTGCAGGAACTTGGAAATGCTGTCGTACACGTTTCGGCCCCACATGACGGCCTTGACGATGCTGGAGAAGTTGTCATCTGTCAGGATGATGTCGGATGCCTCCTTTGCTACGTCGGTCCCTGCGATGCCCTGTGGATTGGCAGCTGAGCGTTAGGGCAGGATGCTTTTCAAGTATTTTGTGAATATTCCCCTGGGAATGCCAACAGTGCATATCATTTAGGAATGTACCATAGCAAAGCCGACGTCTGCTTTCTTGAGGGCGGGGCCATCGTTTGTGCCATCTCCTGTTACCGCGACAACCTGCCTCTGCTCCAGGACTGTGCTGTCAATAATGCCTTTAAAACAAAAATAGAGAGATCGCACAGGGGAAGGAACAATGAAAGTATTGAGTCGTTTCCACCCCACTTTTTGTCAATTTTACTCTCATCATTACAGAATTGTTCTAAATCAGCCACACTGCAGGGTTTTCCGGAAGCATGAACAGCCTTCTTACATCTTCATTTTGTTTTTCTTCAGCCATATAAAGAAGAATTTGTGTTTTAGATCTTTGTCTTACTGCAGAACGCAAGTTCACTTCAGCTTAAAGTCCTAAACCAGGGGTGGGCAATCCTGGTCCTCAAGGGCCGTTATCCTGCAACTTTTAGACGTCTCCATGGCCCAACACAGCTGAATCAAAACGCTGAATCACCTCCTAAGTGCAGTCAGGTTCTCCAGAGTTCTGCCAGTAACCTCCTTATTTGACTCAGGGGTGTTGAAGTAGAAACACATCAAAAAGTTGCAGGAGACCGGCCCTCGAGGCCTGGAGTTGCCCGTCCCTGTCCTAAACACATGGCTGGTTGTTATCCTTCAGGAAGCTTTGGTTGACAGAATGTTATGTTCTGTGTTTTTCTGTGTGTTTATTTTGAGTTCTGTATCTGAGTCTCCTCGTTGTCCTGTCTTCCCCTCGATTATTCCCAGGTGTGTCTTGTTTCCTTGATTACCCTCAGTGTATTTAATCCTACCTGTGTCCTTGTTCCTCGTCGGTTCCTTGTTGTATGTCTATCGTGTGCTGTCTCTTAGTCCCTCGTTTAACCAGTTGATACTGGTGTTTGAGTCCTGGCTTCCGCTCAGCCGTGCTGCCTGTTTTGGACTGTTCTTGGATTCTGTTTGGACTGTGCATTTTGGGATTATTCTTTATGAAAACCATAATTTTCACTGCAACCTGGGTCTGCCGCTCCTCTCTCGCCGCTACTCACCACACAGCATGACACAGATTTCATGGTTCCATTTATCACCTCCATACCATCACACTTCCATCACCATGTTTTACTGTTGGTATGGTGTTTGTTTTTCTGAAATGCAACCTCTTGTGCTGTTTCTGAGGTGTGATGGTTAGTGGTCTGAGTTGAGGAGAAAAAGAGGAGCTGTGTCACAGTAGCTGCGTTTCCATTACAAAAGTGTGTAAAACAATTTGTCAATGTTCCGCTAATGTCAAAAATGATACAATTTCACAAGTGCTTTGTTTAATAAAAAACAATTAAAATTATACACAAATAAGTTTGTTCACGCAATATCATGCTGCAGCATCATCCTCCAACTACTCCTTGTCCTCTTCTTCTTTGTGGTTTGTGTATCATCTGAAGATTCAAGAAAATGACTCATGAAACCTTTCTGAGAACATGAAGTAGGCTAAAATCAAAAACCACTGCTGACCAAAATAAAAAGTAAAAAAATTAATAAATACAGTGGGCCCATCTCACATTTACTAAAGTAACATCTTGGTAGACCTTGAGGAATTCTGAAAGTATACTTACAGATAGAAGTACCAAAAGGTCCCATCAACAATCTGCTGAAACTGATAAAGCCAGAAATTCTGCTCTTTACCAGAAAATTGTGAAGGAGAAAGTCTGGCCATGACAACAGTGCAAAACCTCTCAGGACCCCAGAGTGCAACTCTGAGTGACTCAAAAAGAACAAAATGAAGGTTAAAATCTGATTTAGAGCCTCTGGGTGGGCAGCCCATGCTCTGAACTCTCCTATGTGGCTGAATTAGAACAAGGTTGCTTTGGAGAGCGGGTCAAAATTCCTCCACGGGAATGTGAACAACATCCTTGCTAGTTATTGTAAAGCCAAGTAACAGCAAGGATCCGAGCTTGGTAACATCCTTGCTAAGATCCTAGCAAGGATGTTACCAAACATCCTTGTTACTTTTCTGAAAAGCAACAAGAAAATTTGTTGATTTTAAGAAAAGCAGTTGTTGCAAGAAAACAGCAACAACTGCTTTCAAGAAAAATCTTGAAAGAGTTGTTGCAGCCAAGTGTGGTGGAATATCTTTCACAGCACTGTATAAGTGCGTATACTTGCCTCCCCATTTTTTCTGGACTTATTTATACTTCACTGACCTTTAACCAGAGTGTGTTTGTCCATTGGGGATGACCGGGCAAGGACTCTCAATTTGGGCCAAATCTTATCGATACGTTCCTGTTCGATCTGACGAGACGAAGGAGAGAAAAATCTTTGATCTAATTTGCTAACAGTCACGACAGAAAACTACACACAGGCAAGAGCAGAATTTGATTTTCACACTTCTTTGCTTCAAGCCTTTTCGGTTGTCATTTGTCTGACCTCGCCTGATTCGTTGCGGATCCGCTGGTTGAACTCTTTTCCCTCTATGCACATGAAGTCATCTCCGGGTTGCAAAATGCCACATTTGGTGGCGATGGCTCTAGCAGTGTTAATGTTGTCTCCGGTCACCATGCGGACAGTGATCCCAGCCCTCTGGCACTTTCTGATAGCTTCTGGTACCTTAGGGGAACAATGAAGAACAGATACAGAGGGTCAACCCAGAGGTAAGTGCACCCCATGCAGAGAGACACCAGTTGTTGAGCTGTTCCACCATAAAATTACAGTAGTTTCATAATTGTGTCCTCAACATTTATTACAAGAATGTCAACCAAAGTGATTTTATTCAGTGCCAAATGTTCTACCAGTTTCCCCAATACGCTCCACTCTGACCCATCATGTGAAAGTCTGTTGTCCCCAACAGACCACGTTAACACCTTTCTAGACGTGATGTGCAATCAGTACTCCATGCTTTTAAAACCTCCCAGTCGGATTATTGCAGTTTTCTTCTAAGTGTCATGCCTTGCACTAGTCTAAAATGTGAAAACACAACTTAGCTTGAAAAATTCCCACTTCCCAGAACAACTCAAGCTATGTGAACAAAGCAAGTCTTGATGCTCAAAAACTTTTGCTTATCTCAAGTTTTATATCTTTTTCATGAAGATAGAAATGCACAACAAACCTATGTGCAAAAAGCAAAAGCAGAACAGGTCGAACACCCATCCATCTTCCTTCTAAGATGTAAACAAACTTTCCGTAAGAATGAAAGAAAGAAAAAAATACGTCCAAACTATTTGGACTATTTCTGGGTTATTTTCATGGGGTAATAAAGTCATCTGATGGTTTTGATCGTGTCTTTTTTTGTGTTGGTAGTCTGAATGGTTAGTAAAGGGCCGTTTTCATGTGCAGTTTCATCTCTATGATTGCAGTAAGCAATATTTGCTAATTGCAAGGGAAAGCAAAACATACTGCAAGGTAATGCCAAAGAAAAAAAAATCCCCTTGTCTGCTAAAAACTCTGTACCTAATTAAACGCAACCTCAATTTACAGGCCCCATTCCAAACGCATACGCAGAAGGAAGAATGTTGACGTGACAGCAGCACTCTGTTTATGGAAGTCATAATGGATGGAGTCGCTAATAGACAGTTTTAGAGTTTATTCAACAATGGGAGTTGTTAGTATCGACATAAGATCATAGTAAGATGGAGGAAGCTAATTAAAAATAAATAAACGCACATCTATTTTGTGGAGCATTCAATGCAGCATCTTTGTAGAAGTCTGGATGTGCAAACAGAATGAAGAGTGATGTGATGTCCTTCACTGACACATTCATCTTTCATAAGTCCATAATCATAATTTTCAACCATTTTTTTACATGTGGATTTACAGAGTCTGGCTGGGAAGAATGATGACGCATGTCTCATATCAGTGACATAGAAGTCGGATAAAATGCGACATGAGCGTTCTGACTGCAAACGCTTTGAAAACAGTCAGATATGTATCAGATTTTGTACTACATATGGGAGAGGCTCAAAGCAGATTTTTTGGGGGGGAGAGATTGGAAATGGGACGTTCAGACTGTTATGAAAAAGTCAGTTACAGTTCGCATATGGGCATGAAAAGCTACTGTGGGTCTCGTTTGCCCACTTTGTGAATTAGAAAGCTCTTGGAAGTTGTAGCCGTTTTCCAAGAAAGATGACAAACCTCAGGTCGTACAGGGTCTTCAATGCCAACCACAGCGATGCATGTCAGTCTAGTGAGGATCTCAGCCTCGTTGTCCCAATCAGGCTCTCCATCAGCGATGGAGAAGTCTCTGTAGGCAAGACAGATCGTCCTCAGCCCCTCAGATGCCATCGACTCAATCACATTTTTCACGAGTTGGTCTCGATCCTTAGGTTTGAAGATCTTGGCCTCTCCAGTGGCCGTCAAGATTTTACTGCACCTGAAACCGGATGCAGTACACATGATCAGAGTATGACTATGAGTGCAGAACTATGTAGGCAGAGGCAGCAGACCTACTTCTTAAGCAAGATCTCAGCAGCTCCTTTACTGAACATTCGGTAGCTGCCGTCAAAGGTCTTCAACACGGTGCTCATGGATTTCCTCACGGAATTAAAGGTGTAAACCTTGAACAGCTTCTCCTCTGGGATTTCATTTCGAACGTTCTGGTAGTCTCGGTTCAAGTCCAGACTGAGTCCCAATAAGGCACATTCGGTCTTGTTTCCTACTTGGCGAGGCAGCCCACCCTCTCTCTCTGGAAGCTGTGGGAAAAAGAAGAATATTTAGCGACACTGCATGCTTGAAACGGCGCAACTTCAAACAGTGCTGTATAGCTTTTATATATATATTTTTTTCCATTGGCCTCTATAAAGAAGTGATAGTATCTTTGGAAAAGAATTTTATCCTTATATAAATCACTTATAACCATGGACTTAAAACATAGAATTCCACTGGTCTACATCTAAAAACTTGTCTGGGGTTTTCCACAGTTTCAGGGTCATTTTGATGAGATGAATCCAAAAATCACATTGGTTTTGCTCCATCAGGTCAACTTCCTGAACTATGGAGCAACATGAGCATCAAAATGCATGACTTGTTCTCTCATCTGGATCAGTTTCCTGAGAATCTGATCAGTGAATGATGAGCAGGAGAGATTCTATCAGGACAGAAAAGAGATGGAGAATTTTACACAATGAAGACATAATGTTCAATTCACATGTTCTTACCCTTATTAGTGATTATTATATAATTTACAGAAGTCCATGTTTGAAATATTTCTAAAGCCTTTTTTGGATGACAAATATGCATGGAAATGAACTGATGTCACAAAAATGTCATCAATTTAGTCAGAAGATCAGATTTCTCAAAATCAAATAAAAATAACCTGATTGAGAAAAATTGATTTAATTTTTTAATTCAGTGGTGCAAAAATGACATATCAGTATATCAGCAACCCATATGGTATCAAGACTATATTTACCTCTGTCTGATCCTACATCATCAATACCACGTCTGAGGGAAATGAACTCTGTTTATGGTCATTTTTATAGCTATAAAATAAATGTTGATAAGACAGAGGCAATGGATGCCAATGGCAATATTCCACTAGGGATTAAACAACATAGTGTCTTTCGATGGCCAAGGGAGGGCATTAAATTCCGAGGCATTAATATTTCTCTCTCTTTAAACGATTTGTATCATGTCAATTACAGCAAAACACTGGATATAATTAAAAAGGATCTAGAGCGATGGTCAGTACTGCCTCTGTCCCTCCTCAGCCGCATTGAAACCATTCATATGAATCTGTTACCCAGATTATTGTATTTGTTCCAGATGGTACCAGTTGACATACCAAAATCTACGTTCGTTGAATTGGATAAAATGTTATTGAAATTCATATGGCAAAGCAAGCGCCCTCGCATAAAATATAAAACACTTCAAAGAAGTAAGACGGTAGGGGGTCTCAATCTTCCTGTTTTAAAATACTATTTTTGGGCGGCTCAGTTAAAACCTTTACTTTGATGGATCCAACAGGATTCTCAAACAAGATGGCTGAGCATTGAGCAAGCAAAGTGCTCAGTGCCATTAAAGGTTTTGCCATTTTTAGATGTTCCAGTAAAGGAACTGCCACTGTGGACTCAAACCACATTTAATATTTGGAACAAAGTGCGAATTTCTTTCAAGCTACCAAGAGGTTTATCAATATTAACAAGTATTGGACATGTCAAATCTTTCAAACCCAATTTCTTAGACAAAATTTTTCTAAGTGGGCTGAACAGGGGCTTATATTCATTCACCAGCTGATTGACAGGAACGGACTTATGTCATTCGAAGGGTTGTGTAGAAACTTTAATCTCCAGAAAAGTGATTTCTTTAGATATTTACAGTTGCGCTCTTTCTTGTCGGTACACAGGGACTGGGGAAGAATACTAAATTCCACACCAATAGAAAATCTTCTAATCCATTTCCAGAAAGGGGAAGAGGATAAAAAATTGATTAAAAAAAAGTTATGTAGTGTATTTCTGTCAATGAACCTTAACGAACCCACTTGGACAAAACAAAGACGGGAGGCAGAGACGGCCAAAATCATTTCTGATGAAACATGGAAGGGAGTCTGGACTGAAGCTCATCGAGTTACAAACTCGAATACGTGGCGGGAATTTAAATGGAAAATTATTAGCAGATATTTCAGGACCCCAGATGTAGTTGCTAAGATGGACCCTACGGTTCCAAGCTTGTGTTGGAGAAACTGTGGCTCAGCAATCCCCAACCACACACACATTTTCTGGTCATGCCCCAAACTTCAAAACTTTTGGGATGAGGTGTACAGGGCTATAAGCCATATCTTACCAGAGGTTATACCAAAGGATGTTACAGTTGCATTACTTGGTACCAGATGGTTTGCAAGTATATCTGCTAAATATCCTTTTTACAGCAGCCCTGAAATGTATTACAATCAGATGTATGCAATTGGAGCCTCCTTCCTATGACTTATGGGTTCAAAAAGTAAGGGAATTGTATAGAATGGAACTGATAACCTATTCATTAAGACTTCAAAAAAAAAAAAAACACTTTTAGTCTGCGCTGGGGTCCAGCAGAAGCTCTGTTGATGTAAATAAATCCAATAGGTTTTTCTTTTGGCATTTGGGCTTTAACTATCCCATGCAGAGTCTATCCTTATTTTAGGACTGTTTAGTAACGAGTCTACAAATGTGATGCTGAGGCCGTAACATATTATGCTGAGATGTTTATTTTATGAAAAACTTTATATTGTCAACATTTGTGTTATGTACCACTGATGTATGGCTATGTATTTGCTCTGTAAAAAATAATAAAAATGTAAGTTCTAAAAAAAGACTATATTTACCAATTAAATATAAGTCAACAACGGAACCAAGATGCTTAGATAGAAAATGCACAATTGTTGGGTGTAGGCAACATGAACACCAACATTCTGTAACAGTCAAGCAGAAATCTGCCGATCAGAAAAGAAACTTATCATTGCTTCCTAAATTTCTGGCTACAATCAAACCCGCTTTTCTGCTTTGTACTCTGGTCTGTCAAGTGCATCCTGCAGACTGTGATCTGATGAATCCTGAGCTTTCTGTGGCAGTGTGCTCAATACTTAACCCACACAACTTCCTGAATGAGCAGCTATTTTTAAAGCTTACCATAATCTTGGTGGTGTAGGCGCAGTTGACCCCAATGCCCAGGATGAGCAGGTCCAGTATCTTGGTTGGGATGAGGTCCGGCTCTGGGACTTTTTTATAGTGTCTCCCTGCGATGTAGGCCTGCACCACCGTCATACGGTTCATGGTCAGCGTCCCCGTCTTGTCTGAGCAAATGGCTGTGGCGTTCCCCATCGTCTCACAGGCATCGAGGTGGCGGACCAAGTTATTGTCTTTCATCATTTTCTGACACACAAATAATATAGAGAGCAGCGTTATTGAATTCAGATTCCTCAATCCATACTTCACTATCTCCAGGAGTCACGATTTAAAAATCTTGCTGTGTGAATAAGGTATTAGGTATGAAGCAAAAATGTGTTATAACATGTTCTGGACTGATAAGAGGAAACTTGCACTTCTTGGTCTACATGCAAAGGACAATACATGGTACGTTTGTAGCAATGCCAATCACCCTAAGCTGACCATCCTGAAATAATGGCAGTGGTAGCATCATGCTTTTTTCTAGCAGTTAGTAGGAAGAAAACCCGTTAAGAGGTTGCAAAGACTTGGACCTGAAGGAGCTAATAACACCTGAGTCCACATAGGGATAAAAATCTTTTCCAAATCCCAATCCAATACATTAAGGTTTATGGTTGTAAAATGACAAAATTAGAAAGTGAATTATAAAATTTTTTTGCAAGCTTCTGCAATACACAAAGCATATTCAGGTCAGTCATGACACTGGCATCTGTTTTCATGCAGACAGAGGTGAAACTTTGCAAAACTAACCTTGACTGAATACGCTAGGGAAATGGTGACGGCCAGAGGGAGACCCTCAGGCACAGCCACCACCAGCACCGTCACGCCGATGATGAAGAACTTGACCATGAACTGCACATAGATGGAAACGCACTCTTGCAACCAGGGAAGACCCTGAATCCAGAAGGTATCGATCAGGAAGCGAGTGATTAGGATGATGACAGTGAGGGCAGACATCAACAGACCTGAGAACAAGAGAGGAAAAGAACAGGAAAAACAAAAACAAATGGATTGCAATGAGTGATGGTAAAAACGCTTTTAAGATCTTTGGCTGAGGCTTTGTAGTTATGCATCTCACTTCAGCATATCTTCCAACAGAACTATGGAAGCCTTGAAACACAAGACTTTTGACACATTTTTTAAATGTTCTTTTTCTTTCAACTTCAAAATTACAGGAAAGCAAAGAAGAAGAAAAATCTAAATCAAATATTGTAACGCTTTTGTGGGATGTTCTCAAATATTTTTTTTCTCTAGAAGGGGAGCATAGAAAAATTGTGATGTTCAAAAGTTGATCAACTGTGTTTTTATATCAAGCATTTCTCACAATAACAGTATAGTTTCTTCATTTCTCCACCAAATAACAGAGTAAACAAGAAAAAAATATTTTAGCCTTGCTTTTTTCTGTCTCACTTAAATCCTAAAAAGTAAAAAAAAAACAATTATTGTGTGTAATTTTTTTTAAAGTCTCATCCAACAAACTCTTCTCTCCCAACAAAGAGAAAAAGAAAAAGATCCCTTGTTTGGATGAGTAGAAAAAAAAAACACAAAAAAATGGCATGACAGATTATTTTTCCCTCTGCCATCCAGGAGTTAAACAAGCAAAACAGATCAACAAAAATAATTTAATTTGGTCAGACTTAGAAAGTGAGTCTTCAAAAGACGTTTTTCTGCTTGGCTGTCAGGGTTTCCATACATAACTGATCCACAAGGATCCATATGAATCCAAACATTCCAACATTTTAAAATGTGTTGATTTTAAATTTAACTTAAATATTTTTTTTTTTCATCCCAGGTGATTGAGACTTTTAGTCGTATAAAAATTCCAGCCACAAGCTGAGTACCAGTTTGGCAGATTGTACCTGCTCTGCCAATCTGTACGGCCAATTTGGTCAGCTTTCCCTGAAGCACAGATTTCTCCTTCTTTGGAAGAACTTTCTTCTTCTTCTCTGGTTCTCCATCTTCGTTGAGTGGTTGCATCTCAACAGTAGCTCCATCCTTGTTTTTCTCTATATGGGACAATGGAAGAAGTTAGTAAAGCATCCAAAATGAAGAACTGGTTCAGCATTAAATACACTCTTTAAAAATGTAGTGAAATCCCAATAATTTCTAGTTTTACTAAGATGAGAAACACAACTTATAACATGAAAATAAAAGAACAATTTAAAAAGATTAAAATGCCAACATCTGTCTTGACTTCAAAATCAACTATAATCAGACTTATGAGCTTAAGACAACCGTTGTTGTGAGCTGGTTTCACGCAAATCCAGGTTTTTTGTTAGAGGGGTTATAAGGAAAAAGAAGATAGATTGTGTCAACTAGATATATGCATTGTCTTACAAAAGCATTAATATCTGTTGAAGCATTGTATATGCTGCAGCTCCTCTCATTCAGCCTCCCCCTGTACACATGCAGGGTAGAGTGTCAAATTACAATAAATAAGTAACCTATTAAAAACCTATTTAAATCTGTCTTGAATCCATTACAAGTTTAAATAAATACAGAAATCATAACTTAAATATATAATTAATTGTATGTGCCTCAATTGAACGTTCTGATTTCATTAAAAAAATTATATAATTATTTCATGATTTAATAAATGACTTCCTGTGAATGAATTCATTTAAACACTGAGCTTCAGCTTCAGCTTCTGCTTCTGACTTCTGATTGGCTGCTTCAAACAGCAAGTCAAGACGACTTCTTCCAAGTTTGCTGTATCTGTTCTCTAATAATAAATAATATGAATAAATACTTTTGGGGTGACCCCATGTAGACAGTAGCTGTCCAGAGTGCAGGTCATCATAGTAACGTGTGCTAATCCCAGTGTTAGCTTGTTGTGATGCGTTAAGTCACAGCAGATCTTCAACCTGCTGTAACCACACTAAGTCTTGAACCACAGGACATCGTTTCCAGTTCCCAACACAAGCAGAAACACCAGCAGGATTACCCAGTACTGCTTTGTGCCACAGAGGTGGGGGTATCTGCTGGGGTTTGTGTGTGTGTGTGTGTGTGTGTGTGTGTGTTTGTGTGTGTGTGTGTGTGTGTGTGTGTGTGTGTGTGTGTGTGTGTGTGTGTGCGTGCGTGTGCGCGTGTGTGTGAGCAAGCTGATCCCATTTTTGTAATGAGGTTATTAGTGGACAAGAAGGCACCAGCAGCAGGCAGGAGAAGAAAGCAGCTGCTGAGCTTAATGCCGATAATCTTCTTGCTCCTAATCACCATCAACAGAGTCAGGAGCACCTGCTGCTGCTCAGACCACAGGGGCATACTATGGAAGAAACGCCACGTGGGATCACACGGAGCCTGGAGAGCCCTCCCCGTTCTGGGAGTGGAGGCAGGACTTTCCATGGAAGCACCACCAACATCTCTGTTTCCTTTTTGATTGACCTCAGTCGAATCCAGCTTGTACTTCCTCACACGACACTAACAACAAAATAATGGCTGGTCAACAAACACAGAATAAAGTTGAACAGCCAGAAGCAGAGGTTTATAAGAACTATTCCAGTTGTGAGTCAGCAAGAGGAGGGAGAAACCATGGAGAGGTCACAAGGTCATTACACACCTCCCTTAGTACATATCTGCCTAAAATAATGCCCAATAATAATTCTAATTTTTTGCCAAGAAGGGATATTGGTAAAAACGTACTTTTTGAGGAATTGCTGACATATCATCATAAATCTTAAACATTGTTCATGTTTTTTATTAATCCTGTACCAGAATGCATGTTGTTAGACAATATGTGTAAGTCTAAATACACCGTGTTCCAAATTATTATGCGAATTGGATTTAAGTGTCATAAAGATAAAATTTTTGTTGTGCTACTAAATTTATAGATGTATTGTGCATCAGGGCTCTTTGAATCACTATAATTAATTTCAGAGAGCTGGTTGATTAGTTTGTCTGGTGAGCTCAATTACAATAAATCTACTTAAGAAGGATGTTCCACATTATTAAGCAGGCCACAGGTTTCAAGCAATGTGGGAAAGAGAAAGGATCTCTGCTGATGAAAATCATCAGAAAGTGTAGTGTCGTATGACAAGGTGAGAAAATATTAGATATTTAACCAAAACTGAAGCGTTATGGTACTGTGAAGAGATTTGTGGCTGATTCAGAACAGGGATGCTTCGTACATATAAAGGCATAATGAGGAAAGTTTCTGTTAGACAAATTCATGGGATTAAGAGAGCAGCTGTTGAAATGCCCTTACAAAGCAGCAAACAGTTATTTGAAGCTGCTGCTGCCACTAGAACCTCAAAGTGGAGGATCCTCCAGAGGCTTGTGGTGCATCAACCTACTATTGGGCCCCTAACCAGCTGACAAGCACAAACGGTCGCAGTGGGTCCAGTCGTACATGAAGATTCATTTTCAAACAGACTTGTTCACTGATGACTGCTGTACAATGCTGGATGGTCCAGAGGGACGCAGTAGTGGACACAGTAGTGGACTGGTGGTGGACGGCCACCACATCCCAACACGGCTGTGATGTCAGTAAGGAGGAGGTGGAGTCATGCTTTGGCCCAAATCATGAGGAGAGAGAGAGAGAGAGCTGGTCGGCCCCTTCAGAGCCCGGAAGGTGTGAAAATGACTGCAGCAAAGAATATGGACTTTCTGACTGATCACTTTCTTACATGGTTTGAAAAGAAGAGCCGTACCTTCTGTAGCAAAATCATCTTCATGCATGACAATGAATACTGCAAGGAATACCACTGTGTCACTGACTGCTATGGGCATAAAACTCATGGTGTGTCACCGTCCTTCTCTGACCTCTGACCCTATTGATAACCTTTGGAGTTTCCTCAAGCAGAAGATCTGAGAGTGGGATGCAGTTCATATCAAACAGCAGCTCTGGGAAGATATTCTGACATCCTGCCAAGAAATTCAAGCAGAAACTTTCCACAAACTCACAAGTTCAATGGATGCAAGAATTGTGCAGGTGATACTATTCAAAAAATGACCGTTTGCAGTTCTTTATAATGATAAAATGTTTAGAAAATCTGCTGTGCATAATAATTTGGAAGAGTGCATTTTGAGTTTTTTATTTTTGAAAAAAATACTGTTCTCATGGGGAGCTTTGTTCAGTTAAATTTGATTTACATTGTAATAGTTTGTGACTTGAAAATTATACTGACCATCATTTGCATTGAACATTTAAGAAAATCTGAGAAAATATCACTTGCATAATAATTTGGAACACGATGCAAGAGGAAGTAAAGCTAAATATTGTATGTTGCTGTGTTTAAATAAATGTTTGTTTCTGATGCCAATTATGGTGTCAGGAAAGACTGATGGAAAAGGAAAAACAGTGATGGAAAGGATTCATCCGGAGATGCTGCAGACTCTGTACATTATAGAGCTGTCATAGCAGAAGCACATTTATGTAGACATGGGCATAAGCACATTTATCTACATAAATGTGCTTCTGCAGTCTTACAAACTGTACTTTTGACCTGCATAAAATACACTGTAAAAACCCAGTCAAAGTTACCTGCAGCATCAGTTTCCAGAGTCAAGTGATTACGTCTCTCAAACAGACAAACCTCACTTATTCATGCTTAACCCATATTACTTAATGTATTACCATTATATGAGTATGGAGTGAGGTCTCATCAGAGAAACATCAATACCGAAATGAGGTGAAAATAGATTTATCTACAACTACTACTCTCCCTATTAATATTAATATTTCATCCAGTAGTCAGTGAGCAGCAACAACTGTAGCTTCCTCCACAAATATCTAAATTCGAACCATTAACTTGAGAACATTAACTAAATGTGGGGAAAAATAATCCTACATTAGGAAACAATTGTTTCTAAGAAAACACTGCTGACACATTTATTACCTCCCTTTAACTACTTCCATAACATTATTATAATTGAAACATGACTTCCCAGTTTTACATGACATAATAACAGAAACAAACACAGACACATTTCTTGTAGCCACCGGCGACCAGGCTTGACGAGGATATGTATTCATCTTGCTACAACTTACACTGCGGAGGATGGCAGAAGAGGTCAAAAATCTCATAAGCTGACTTTTAGAGTATTGGGCATCTTGGGTTACCACAGCTACATCCATCCATCCATCCATCCATCCATCATCCATCCATCCATCTATCTATCTATCTATCTATCTATTCATTCATCTATCTACATCCATCCATCTATTCATCCATCTATCCATCCATCCATCCATCCATCCATCCATCCATCATCCATCCATCCATCATCCATCCATCTGTCATCCATCATCCATCATCCATCCATCCATCCATCCATCCATCCATCCATTTTCTGTTACCCTTCTCCCTGACGGGGTCGGGAGGTGCTGGTGCCTCTCCAGCTGCATTCCGGGCGAGAGGCGGGGTCACCCTGGACAGGTCACCAGTCTGTCGCCATCTACATGGCAACTATAAAATTAATGTTAACTAGTTGTTTGGTACTGATGCACTAGGATAAGCTTTTGAAGTTTGTACAAACTCTACTGTAATTGAAACTTTCTGATTTGGACAATTTTGATTACAGAGGGTTCAGTACCCATTTTATTTGTTGTTTCTGAACATTTATTTATTTTGCATATTTAAACTGTCTTCTAGTTCCTGTGCTAAATGTTAATTAGAAATTAAAAATCATTGATGTTTGAACTTGATGCCATTATTACTCTTATATTAGTTGAAACTGGTTTCAAATCATATTATTCTTTATCTCAATAACTTCTGAGCCGATTTATTGTCCAGAGAATTTTGCTATTGTGACAGGCCTAGTCAAAGATCATTTTCACAGCATGTTCCAACCTTGTAAAATGTTGCAAAATAAGATTGATGCTGTCATATTTTTAAATGTGTATTCTGGATATTATTAAGTATTATGACATCCTTAGTAATTTAATACACTTAGCAAAATTAAAGGTTGGATTTTCTACAGTTAATAGTTTCTTAAATTAAATAATTTTCAATAAAAGATTATTAATGCTAAGGCTTTTAACATGTCTTTACCAGGAATACTTACAAAGAATGCAGTAAGCCATCTGTTATAAAGAAAAACATGAACAAGCGATCTGCAATCAATCAGCCAAAACCACCATGGAATCACGCAGGGGTTTTTCCCAAGTGATTAAAAACAACATCATTTCCTCACAGGCATTAATACATGATCTGCTGGAAATTAAACTCTGATGTAATGCCTACCTTTCTTGTTTTTGACTTCCTTTTTATCTGTAAAGACATAAAATAATCAATCAAACAAATGCAATAAACCAACAGATATTTCTACACTCTAAAATATACATTTCAGCCCCGAGGTTTTCATCTGAGACATTAACTTTAGTTGGTGAGTTACAGATTTAAAAGCAAACTACTAGATCAATTAAATTTTCTCAAAATGTATATATATTTTGAGAAAATTATATACATATACTTTTGAAAACAGCTGAGAAAACAGCTGATTTTTATTTTTACAGTTTCAAATAACTTGATATGATCAAATACTCTAAATGATAAGAAGTTGTATTAAATCAACATAAAAGCGTATTGTATCATCTACATATTAACAAAATATCAATGTCTAAATCTGGGTTATATAAGGACATAACATTGATTCATGTCTCAATGTTGAAATTATAGATCTCTGTAAATAAACCTCATGATCCCGAGTCTGGAAATCACTTCTTGAAAGAAAGAAATAGGAAACAATATAGCAAAAACATTTGACTGGACCTGAGGAATGCACTACACTGTGATTTAGCTGATCTGTGCCGCAGGGAGTGTGTGAGGAGACACCATTGGATGCCACACTACACTTCTTCTGAGATGATGAATCGTGTAGTTGGCTGCTGTTAAACTTACTCTTCTTATCCTTTTTGTCTTTGTTTTTCTTTTCCTCATTTTTCTTCTCTTTTTTGTCGTCGCTGCTGCCTTCGCTGTCTTCACTGGCACCGAGCAGTTTGAAAATAATTCCCGTCTGAGAATTCACACCTACGGCAGTGACTAACATCTTTCCAGAGCCCTCCATTACATGTGTGCCTGCAGAGAAGCATGAAAAGAAAAAGTTACAATCTTCCTTTGTGAATCCCGTCAAAATTAGCCTAGGTAGAAACTCTGAAAGCTGTGCTTGTTAAGCCCATTTTTTAAAGTCAAACTTTCTTTAGTCATTTTGATTCCTTTCAAAGTTAGCCTTTAAGAAGATATTCTCAATGAGTTTGTGTTGATCTACGTCAAGGCAAGCATGTCAAAATGATTGAAATGATGTCCTTATATGATCTCATGATTTCCCAGATTGTTGTCCAATTCTAGTCCTTGGTTGTTTTAGTAATTTCCCATTGAATTACAAAAGCAAATTCAAAGGCTGAACTGGCTTAGTAATTTCACTTAGTGGTGTCAAACTGAAATTGAACACCACTGTTTGTCTCGCTTTTAAATTTCTATTTTTAAAACTTCTCCATTTATTTGTTTTGTTTTTTCTGTACTAACATTAAATAAATTAAAAAAAAAAAATAAATGTGTGCTTTGTTATTAGAGAGACGATAATTATATCCAGTGCATGTCTCATCTCAAGATTTCATGTTAATGTTTTAAGTAAGGCAACAGTTTATCCTTTTAAGTAGCATCAATGGATTTTTCCATGTAGATGCCAAGGTCTTTGAGAAAATATTACAAGATGATTTTATGTAAACACTTTCTTATAAACAAGGTGGCTTTTCCCTTTCTGTGGCATTCTCACACTTTTAACAAATTCAAATTTATCCCCTTCTTCTCATGCATTTTCAATGCATGAGAAGAAGGTTTCAGGATTTACCGGGACATAATCATTAAAATGGCTTTTAAGCACATATGCTGCTCTGAGAAAGTATTTGCCTCCTTTTGATAATAAATCATTCTGTGTTTTCCTTCTATCTGTTGGCTAAAGCTAAAGGAAATGCTTTAGCTAGGGTAAAAGGCATGACACACTAGGAGCGCCCTCTTTAAGGTGTAGTTTAGACAGAGGCTAACAAAAAGAAAGGAAAACTTTTGTTTGATGTCATTTTGTCCTGCTAACTCCTAAAGGTAGCATGCGAAACAGACCAGCTGTATTTTGGTATTAATAAATGGAATTCAAAAATTCAACTCACTGACGCTTCTTCAACCTCATTCTGATTCTGATTTCATAAAAATAATTAACCTTCTAAAAGGAATATGTCACCTTTAGCAGCAACGTGTATCAAGAGTACGATAACTGGCAAAAAATCTTTAACATCACCACAGAGGACTGCTGGCCCACTCTGCTTTGTTTTAGTTGTTTTAAATGTTTACACCAGATTGGAGGGACTACTATACTAGTGTTTAGGAGCTGGATGTAAGTCAAGACTTTAGCTACGGCACTCCAAAATGTCCTTTTTCTTTAAGTCATTTATTAATGACTTAAAGAAAGTCATTAATAAATGAAATCACCTATGAATCTATTGATTCATAGGTGAACTGTGCTTTGGATGCTTACCCTACTGTGTTTTCAAAGAGTGAGTGGGCTTCAGGTTCTGTACATAGATGCAAAACAGCCTCTTTTCTAACATTTTACTTTGAGGGAATATGACGGTTTTTTTAAGCTTCTGGTTTTCCTTTTTTTTTTTTTTTATCTGCTACAAACAGCTCCATGATAATAAATCTTTAACACCTAAACGTTAGGATGTTAAGGCATTTTAGTAGTACTAAAGCAGTCATATGGAGCCTTTAAATAGCACTATGCTGCTGTTAACATCTGAATGCTGTGATGTGATAATATAAGCCTTGTAAAATTGATATTTTACAAGGCTTATATATATATATATATATATATATATATATATATATATATATATATATATATATATATATATATATATATATATATATATATATATATATATATATATATATATATATAACCATTCCAGAGAGGAACTGGAGAGGGCCTGGAAGGTGAAGACCACAGTGGTGCCTGTGGTCATCGGGGCCCTCGGGGCAGTCACCCCCCAAACTGGAGCAGTGGCTACAACAGATCCCAGGAACAACATCAGACATCTCAGTGCAGAAATGTGCAGTCCTTGGCACAGCCAAGATACTGCAGGACCCTCAAGCTCCCAGGCCTCTGGTAGAGGAAGAACCACCCGCAGTGGGTGAAAAAGGGAATTTTATTTTATATATATATATATATATATATATATATATATATATATATATATATATATATATATATATATATATATATAAATAATAGTATATATTGTTTTCGTCACTGTTTTAATTGTGACTGTAACTTAAGACTCTGTCAGCAACTTCACAGGTTTACGCAAACAAAAAAACAAAAAAAAACTTTAACTTCTAATCTGTCAAGGTGAAAACCAGAGAAATGAGCCTAAGTACTTTAGAAGAACATTTGTTTGATAGGAGCTGATAATGACAGTTCAGGTCAGAGTGAGCTGAAAATCTGCAGTAGAGAAATGCACCTGAGAGCAGCATGGGGTCTTTGTCAATGGTCTTCTTGACATGATCCGACTCTCCGGTTAGAGAGCTCTCATCGATCTTCAGGTCGTTGCCCTGAATTAAGATGCCGTCGGCTGGAAGGAGGTCACCTGGAATGGCAACACAAAGGCTATAACTGCGCACACTTATCAGGGCAGAAAAAGTTATATCACAGTTATATCACCAATCTCCTGGAGGAACATGAAAAGAAAATTCTGAAGTCTGTGTGTTTTTGAAGATTAAAATAGTACCAGTGTGCTTCTTCAAACAAAATTTGATATATGTTTCTTTGTTTGTGCTAGTTTTATGGATTTATTGTCATTTGAAGTATTGTTCTATCTTTTTTGTACTGCAGCCCTGTCCCCTTTTCTAAGACAAATTTCTTCCATGGGAGACAAATAAATGATCTTATCTAATATTAGTGAGACAAAAAACAGTCCTTTTCATTTCAAAGAAAGAGAGAATATTGCTAAATTGTTTTTTCTGGACACTGCAACTTTCTTTGTATATTCAGGAACATTTCAGACATCAGCGGCCAAAATCAAAATTGGTAGGTCAAGCATTCTAAAGCTCTGTAATGGGCAACTGGCCAGAAAATTGGAATTGGGAAACCCCCTCCTTGGTAATGTCGGCCATAGGCAGACCCGTGTGTTTACTCACCATACTTGACTTGTGCGATGTCTCCGACCACGATCTCCGACACTTTGATCTGGATCACCTGCCCCGATCGGACGATGGTGAACTTTTGCTCCTGTTCAATGCGACTCTGCAGACCGCGGAACTGCTTCTCTTTGCTCCAGTCATTAAAAGCCGTCACTAACACCACGCATGCCACTGAAAGGAGAATGGCGGCGCCTTCAATCCATCCGGTCTCTGCATCCCCCTCTTCTTCCACGCCACCAGCTGCTTTTCCACAGTCTGAACAGAGATTTTAAAATCGTCTGACAATCTATTCTCTAATCCTTTTTGCCTATGTTGAGCTGGAGACACGTTTTTTTTGCTATTACTAGATAATTCATAATAGATAATTGAGTTTATAATGTCTAGTATTTTTTTTAATGATAATGTATTTTCCACAGAGATAGTAAATAACATACATTCTGATAGACAGTCAGACTGAAGAATTATGTGGATTCTTTTTCTCAAGTCTTGTGTCAGATCACGTTTCTGTTAAACATTATTAATAAATATAAACTGTGTATGACAAGATATGCATTAATTTAACTACAGAATTGACAGAAACTAGGAAAATTAGCTTGACTTATTAGAACGCAAAAGTTTTCCCTGAAACCATAAAAATGTGTTGAAACAGAAACCTTAAATAATGTTTCTAATTCTAAAAATCTGATCCTAATTTGTCGCATTGATTTGGCTGGTTGTTAACTTGAGCATTTACTGAGGTCAATAACTGGGATAAAAAGCATTTAATAGCAAAACATTTTTACTGTTGAAATGCTACCAGACATCTCTATCTCTACCACAGTGCTCAAAATATCCAAATATCCTTGTATAGCGGAGAAAATACTCACTTTGTCTTTCTGCATCTGGTGGACTGTAGAAAGAAAGGCTAAGGGATATGACTGCGGCCACCTCCAAAATGATAAGTGTGACGTCCTGCAGGGCCTCCCACACTAACTGCAAAAAGGTTTTAGGCTTTTTTGGAGGGATGACATTCAGTCCAAACACTTCTTTCCTCTTGTTTATGTCCTCTGGCTTTCCTTCAAGACCTGCAGAGGCATTAAAAAAAACAACAGCAGATTGAAAGGGAGGATTAAACTAGTTTTCCCACTCTGCTCTAAGTTTACCCCAGACTAAGTAAATTAAAACTCGTGTAGACATGGCTGCTTTTAGAATATTGGTCTGTAAATGTAGGGAAAAGTAAGCCAGTCCGGTCTACATTTAAAATACATAAAAGTAACTAAAAGCGGGGGTTATTTGGATTGTTTCAGTGTGGTTCAAACTCAAGGAAGAATATAATGTAGTTTGTATTTCTCAGGGAATTTAATGTGGTATAAAAGTCACCATAACTTTATACCATATTTCACCATAATGAAAGACGGGCCTGGTCCAAATTTAGTCTAAATGGTAACATTGAAAGTCACATTTTAGAACGGTTTGATGTCATTAAACTTTACCTTTAATAACAACAATTAACATCTTTGAGATGTAATACTACTGAAATGAATCAAAGTTATTTTCTCAGTACCGTTTCAAGCTAAAGCAGGGTAGCCTACAGTTGTGAAAAGCCTGTTCCTGAAAATGTACTAATAAAAGGAATGATGTGGTATGCTTGTAAGAGATGGGCCTTTTTGGGCTGGATTTTACAGTGCAGATGAACAAGGTGAGTCAGAGTTAGGTGGAACAGCAAGTTTATTCCTCCCAGCATCACAATCAAACACAGGTGATTACCACAATCTTAAATAGTCCCAGCTGTGACAGCCCAAACCATCTTTAACTTCACTGGGGAATCCCACTTTACCCTGCCCCACCTATTTAAATAAAAACATTTTTACTAAATACACATCAACCTCCTTTTTTATAAATATTTTATATTTTATCCTTACACCTACTAAAACACCATAAAACACTACACCCTCCCCCACTCTTTTCAATGGCCACTCCCGGGACCTATAACTGCTGTCCGGTCCCCTGGGACAGTATCTGTCCAAACACCCTGAGAGGACACAGAAAAGACAGGTGAGTCACTCCACATTAGCACTCCACACCTAACAAATTATGCACAACATCTACTTAATTTTACCCACCCATAGCTCATGGCTCTGAGTAACAATTATCCTCCCTTCACAAGCAACCAGCTCAACTGGCCAATGAGGAGCAGCTGTGCAGAGCCCAGAACAAAGGCTACATACCAATCACTAAAATGCTCGATAAATACAATTAAAACTTCCTGTGCGCAAATTGTCATTAATTTACAAATCTACCCATAAAGTGCAGTGCTAAATAAAGTTCATAGTGACAAAGTGCAAAAGTGTTTTTTTAAGTGCTATACAAATGCCTTAAATAAAATAGTTTCAGTAATGAAAATCTCTTCATTACAATGCTAAATGCGACAGACTGGCGACCTGTCCAGGTGACCCCGCCTCTCGCCCAAAACGCAGCTGGAGAGGCACCAGCACCTCCCGACCCCGTTAGGGAGAAGGGTGATCAGATAATGGATGGATGGTAAAGACGTTTGAAGATGCATGTTCTCTGGAGATGAAATTTCACTTAACTGAATGGCTTTTCAATTACATGTTAGAAAACTTGAGATATGCTGACTGCTGACCTCAGTAACCAGGCTAAGGGCTAGCAACAGAAGCTAGCACTTAATAGCTAGAGCAGTGTGGTTTTCATCCTGGTCGTGGAACACTGGACCAGCTCTACACCCTCAGCAGGGTCCTGGAGGGTTCTGGGAGTTCGCCCAACCGGTCTACATGTGTTTTGTGGACTTGGAGAAGGCGTTCGACCGTGTCCCTCGGGGTGCCCTGTGGGGGGTTCTCCGGGAGTATGGGGTACCAGGCCCTTTGATACGGGCTGTCAAGTCCCTGTATGACCGGTGTCAGAGTCTGGTCCGCATTGCCGGCAATAAGTTGGGCTCGTTCCCAGCGAGGGTTGGACTCCGCTGATTCTGTTCGTCACTTTTATGGACAGAATTTCTAGGCGCAGCCAAGGTGTTGAGGGGATCCGTTTTGGTGGCCTTAGGATTGCATCTCTGCTTTTTGCGGATGATATGGTCCTATTGGCTTCATCGGGACGTGATCTTCAGCTCTCGCTGGAGCGGTTCGCAGCCGAGTGTGAAGCGGCCGGGATGAGGATCAGTGCCTCCAAGGCTGAGACCATGGTCTTGAGTCGGAAAAGGGTAGAGTGCCTTCTCCGGGTCGAGGGAGATGTCCTGCCTCAAGTGGAGTTCAAGTATCTCGGGATCTTGTTCACAAATGAGGGAAGAAGGGAGCGTGAGATCGACAGGCGGATTGGTGCAGCGTCCGCCGTGAAGCGGGCGCTGTACCGGTCCGTCGTGGTGAAGAGAGAGCAGAGTCAAAAAGCGAAGCTCTCGATTTACCGGTCGATCTACATTCCTACTCTCATCTATGGTCATGAGCTTTGGGTAATGACCGAAAGAACGAGATCGCGGATACAAGCGGCCGAAAATGGGTTTTCTCCATAGGGTGTCTGGGCTCTCCCTTAGAGATAGGGTGAGAAGCTTGGTCATCCAGGAGAGACTCAGAGTAGAGCCGCTGCTCCTCCACATCGAGAGGAACCAGTTGAGGCTCAGGCATCTGGTCAGGATGCCTCCTGGACGCCTCCCTGGTGAGGTGTTTCGGGCACGTCCCACCGGGAGGAGGGGAGACCCAGGACACGCTGGAGGGACTTTGTCTCCCGGCTGGCCTGGGAACACCTTGGGATTCTCCCGGAGGAGCTGGAAGAAGTGGCTGGGGAGAGGGAAGTCTGGGCCTCCCTTCTGAAGCTGCGACCCGACCCCAGATAAGCGGTAGACGATGGATGGATGGATGGATGGATGGATGGATGGATGGATGGATGGATGGATGGATGGATGGATGGATGGATGGATGGATGGATGGATGGATGGATGGATGGATGGATGGTTAGATTGATCATACGGTAATTAATGCTGTAGTTTACGAGAGTTATGCTTTATAGGCTTATGTTCAAATTTGGTTTGGCATCAGTCATTAATGTTAAACTGACACACAACCATCTGAACTCGATTTTCTTATTTGGAAGCACTGTTTATCCTGCCTGGTGTTTGTGCCTCAGCGGTAGTGTGGTGATGTGTGTGAGAAAAGAGCAGACTTGTTTCCCCCCAGTGAAACAAAGCAACATGTTCAGACAAACTCAAACCCCTCTAGAGACGCTGCAACTGCTCTTCATCTGCTCCGACACACCCAGTGTGAGCCGGTTTATAGCCCAACACTTCTCTTTGTATTGTCTGTCCACACTCTGGATTTTCAGGTGCGAGGGAATATGCTGTAAGTTTTGTGTACGTCCCCAGATGTCCCTGTAGTGACATGCAGAGAAGTAATGCAGTAATGTGGATCTTCCTGTGGTTTCAAGCTGCTGCTGACCTTTGCTTCTTTCTGTCAGCAGGAGTTTAATCGTTGCCAGTGTTTACTGATCGAGTTGAAGATGGACAAACTTTATGAATTAATAAGGAGGTAAAATGTCAAAGTGCAAATAAATGTTGCAAAGTCCACTACATATATTGAAAATTACATCTAAGGATCTGTGTGAGACATAAACTAGAGTTGTAAAAGCACAGACAAGATTCAATCAAATAGATTAAATCTGGCCAAGTTAAGCTGAATTAGAGGTAAGGCTGGCAACACGTGAGCTGATCCAGACATCCTTTGACAGATTTATTATTTTATTTAAATAGCGCACCTTTCGCACTTTCATAAAAATACACAACTTAGGGGCAGTGTGTGCCGTAGAGTTACTGCCTCAGATGTTATGCTCACTTCCTACCTAATCTGCTGTGAAACAAAACCCATGCAACTTATTTACTGATGCTCACAGGCCATACACTGAACATTTTGTTTTATTATTGTGGGTTGAACCTATTCCTTTTTTAAAAAGAAAGCTGTGTTGGTCGACAACTCTGCGTACTCTTTTTTTGTGATAAGTCAGAAACCTCATTATCCACTTTCTTCAGAAACCACAGTGCCTCCTACATGTGAATTTCAACTGATATTTTGAGTTCATTTGTTCAGAGGTCTAAACATCTAATGTGACACACTATAATTAGAACTTTGAGTTTTGGCCAGAGTAAAACTCAAAATGGAGTTTGGAATTAAACAAAAAAATCAAAGTGTGGAACAACAACCCTAGCTCATCTTTAAGTTCATCATATTCATGTGGAAGGCCTGATTCTCTTTGAATTTATGACATTGTGGTATCTTTGGTGGACTCTGTCAGTAAAAGCTTTGTCATTGTTTTTTTCTTTTACAACAGGATAATGATCTTAACCTGGTAAAAAACTAGCCTCTTGTTCTACACTTAAGAGTAAAGACTGCTCACTGGAGGTGCAGATTGGGTCTGATTTTACCCAATCACAAACGTTTGGCCTTGACGTATGTAAAGTGCCAGCTGGATGAAGTTTACCATAACCAACCTCGAGAGGAGTAGGTTCACAAAATCTTTGTCTTAAACATTCCTCTTGCTCCAACTTTAATTGCTCAATATTTAAAAGGGTGGCCAAGACGGAGTGAATGGCTATGTTCACTTCCTCTGCTGCCATTGCCAAACCACAGGCCTATATATCCAGACTACAATTCTAAAACAGAAACTTGATGCCATCGTTTACACCTCTTCCTTCTGTTTGCTGATTAGTCTGGTTGAAATTCCGCTTGAAAAAGCCCAGATGGAGCAGTGAAGGGAGATGCTATAACAACCCCATACATATGGCCAAATCAAAGCTCCTAGAAACCTTGCTCCATGACAGTCCCTCGTCCTAAATCCAACTGAAATCCTGTGGATTGACTTCAAGAGCAGAGAGCATATGGGAAGATCCAAGACTCTTCATGTTGAAAGATTTTGTGGATTTTCTTTATAAACTCCAACCTTGCCACATTGACTAAATGATCTAAAATGCTTGCACAGATTTTTGCTCCTGGAAAACATTGTTTAGTCTCAATGGTTTTTAGTTTACGCAGATTCATGAGGAGTATCAATAAATCGCTAATTGATTTCAAAAACAGAAATCATAGTTAGAGTGACAGTGATTGACAGAAAGGATGCTACTGCAAAATATGAGAGTTAGTTTCTGGTACGGCGCCTGGCCTCTAGACCAGTCTCACTCTTTTTGGTAAGCATGTCCAGGTGGAGGAGCACACTTTGCTGATTGGCTGCTGGAAGCTGAAAAGCAAAACCATCGGTCCAGCAGATGGAAACCAAGCCAATCAGATGCTGATGAGGTCCATCTGCACCCTATGAAAGGCCCTGCAGACGTTCCTTCAGTGGGGCAGTTTTTAGGAAGAGGTTTTGACTCCTGCTTTGTTTGCTTGTTAGCCTTTCGATGACTGTTCCATCCATCCATCCATCCATCCATCCATCCATCCATCCATCCATCCATCCATCCATCCATCCATCCATCCATCCATCCATCCATCCATCCATCCATCCATCCATCCATCCATCCATCCATCCATCCATCCATCCATCCATCCATCCATTGTCTCTAATGGAGTCGGGAGGGGTGATGGTGCCTATCTTCAGCTAACGTTTCGGGTGAGAGGCGGGGTACACCCTGGACAGACAGGACAAACAACCATACACACACACACTCACACCTAGGGAGAATTTAGACCAATTAACCTGACAGTCATGTTTTTGGACTGTGGGAGGAAGCTGGAATGCAAAAAGACCCCAAGCCGGGAATCAAACCCAGAACTAAGACTCCAATCAATCTAGATAGAAGATTGTGCTTTTGAAGTCCCTTAGTGTTTATTAACCAATAATGAGCTGTTTCCTTTGAGGTTATTAAAATTAGTTTGGAAATGCCACAAAGAGCCAAAGCTACACTGAAAAAAAAACTCCTTAAATTTACAGTAAAAAATTATGAAATATCAACAGTTTCTAACCGTAATAAATATATGGAATTACCCTAAGTCAACACTGCAAAACAAAATCTGTAAATTTATGGTAAAAAACTATGCAATACCAACAGTTACATTCAAAACATTATATTACTGTAGAAAATACATGGAATTGCAATAAACATATATTTCAAGTAACTTTGACAGTCCTAAAATGTAGAAAACACATAAATGTACCGTAAAAATAAAAGTAATTGCAAAATTCATAGAAAAATGATTATATCTACAATGTAAAACTGTAAACCAGACTGCAAAAGTAATTTTTACAAGCATGTGACTTGGTGGGATATTTTGGTTTCATTTTAAATAATGCCTTTTATACACCAAACTGAAATCTCAAAGGTTGACAAGGGATCTATCTGGTGATCCACCAACTGCAAGGCAAACTCCAACAGCCAATGCCACCATCATTTAAAGTAAATGATGAAAGATATTAATAAAACCATAATAGTTAAATATTCAACTCTATGGTTGGGATAGAGTTGAATATCCCAACCATCTTAATGTATGAGAATATCTTAATGTTCTCATACATTAAGAGAACTGGATATTAGGCCCTGCTGCTTAGATGAGGCTAAAGTTGGTTTCCTATTGCAGTTTCCAATTCGGGAAATGGCTAAAGGGCGATTCCACCTCATTTTTCACTACAGTCAGCATCTTTAATTTACTCTAGCTAAAATCTACATCACGTAGACCTAGACTCTTCAAACCTGGACTAGATTATTCGCAACTAGTAGCAGATTATTTAAAACCAAGTGTGGGATTTGTGAAACCTTTATCTGATTTGTGAAACTTCAATAAAGAGCAGTTCTAGTGTGATCCAGATGCATAAAAATTGTGAAGTCGCCCTTCATTGAAGTTTCACAAATCCCACCCTTGGTTTTAAATATTGTTAGTAGTGTTAGTAGTTAGTAGTGAATAATCTAGAGAGGTTTTCATTTTGTTATTGTGTTAAACAGCAGGGTTAACAGTTAATGCAGTCACTGTTGTTTGTCATGTAAAGACAGAGTTGTCTAGTTTGTATTTCAGCTTGATCCAGCAGCATCAGCAGCAAGATTCTTTTAAATCTGATGCAGCAGTTGAGTGGTGGCTCTGGGCGACCTGAACTCACCACAGTATTAACAGTCCCATTGCACTAGCTAAAGCTGCTTACTGGCAGGTGCTAGCTCATGGTAATGGAAGCCATGTAGGCCTGGTCCCTATCAGGATGCGGCTACTGTCTTTGAAATCAAATTTCTGCTATTTTTGCATGTTCAGAAGGCGAAGAAGGACAACACATTTCTGAAAGACAGGTGAGCTTCTTTCACAGCTTTAATTGAAGTTAGCTAACTTTAACCAACTGATAAAGAAATGTGTCATTTCTGAGCCATGCTGTTTATGTACATGCACTGAAGCATAACACTTTTGTTATATGGAATATTTAATGCTCATTTTCCCAGACGCAACACTTCCATTCATATTTCTGTAGGATGTATTTATTTCAGGTCTACTCTAGACTGCGTAGGCTTAAAGTTATTGTTAATGGCAGAAGTAATTTTTTCAAGTTTGGTTTAGTAATTTATTTGAATTATTTTGAGTGTGAAATGTTCACGCATGCAAGTTAAAACTGTGAGCAACACGTTTGTTTTTGTTTCAATACTTTGGTAATACTTGGAAGTATAAAGCTTGGTGTCAGAGCTAATATTTAATATTTTCCTTTGACCTTTTGACTGTCACCCCCAAAATACTTTCATTAAAGTCACTGGGTCCATGACAGTTAAAGGGTTTTAAGATAAGGAAATTTAAATATTAAATATTTTACAGTTTTTCTCAGTTTGGGTGCATTTCTCTAACAGAATTTATATTCTTAAAACTACTTGTTCAATCTTCAAATTATTGTGTCACTTCTACACATCAAAAAAATTGTTTCTCATTCCTTTGAGCAAGTTATAAATCCTTTTGTACATCATGCAACTGATTATGCGCACTTCTCTGTTTTTTCCCCCCAATTTAATTTGCTTTAATCATGTTAATAAAAATGTGTTAAACGTGTCTGTTGAATTTTCTCAGCATAAGTACATCGTGTAAGTCTTAACATGCATAAGTCTTGAAATTGTCTTAATGTCAATCATATTTTAATTTATTTATAATTGATTTTTTTCTAAATTTGTCCTGAATTGGTAAATTGCTCCCAAATGAGTCCTAAGTTTCTTTAACAGGTCAATGTATGAACCATTAGCTCAACTAGCAATCAACTAGTTTTATGAAACAGATTGAAGGTGCATCTTGTGATATACATGGTGATATACACACCAAATAAAGGCTGTTCACTTTTTAAATAATCAACGCTTTGTTTTTTAATTTTTGGGGATTTTTCTGTTTGACTTTCTGCATTGAGTTTATCTTGTGTCATCTATTCTGAATTACTGGTCAAAAAGTAAAACATTGTAAAGAGAAACATTTTTCTCCCAAAAGGAAGGCTGGAAGGCTGAAGATGAAAAATTCCTTGAATTGACAGGTCTTCATCTGATGTTTTTTTGTTTGTTTTTTGTCTGGTTGCAGAGAGGATCACACCTCTAATAACCTTTAATAACCTTTGTTATTAAACAAAGGTTTAATAGCTTCTGAATTTTCAGTCAGAAATGATCACACCGCCTGGTTGAAGTACCAGTCTCCGTTTGCAAGTCCACAAAGGTGAAACAAACATTTAAGCAAATGCTGATGTTCATGTTGTGCATCATTCTAACTTTTGCTTTGTTTCTGTTTTCCAGCAGAGAGAAAGCATCTGATTGACAACGTATGAGTTTCACGCTCAACCTGTGATTGGAAGACCATATCCATGATGCACACCATCCTGCGCAAAGTCTGAACTCAGTGACTTGTTACTCTCAACCCAGAGCAGGAATCCTCTTATCACTGTTTTTTCTTCTGCAAAAGGTTACCCCTTATTTGAACACATGCTGGGGTTTTTTTTCAGGTCTCAGTAATACTGTGAGGAAACTGGACAGGAAACAGAATCAGTTCTTTTTGTAACAGAATTTTTAAATAGGAATTGTTTCTTTAAGTGGATTACTCGCCATCTGTATTTTTGTTTATTTTGGACTTATTTTCTTTATAACTTTCCATATTGAAATGACAGCAAATTAACACTTCCTTGTGTGTTGTAATAATTTTTATGGTAAACTTCTGGTAACAACAGCTACCGGTAATTTACCATAAAGTTTTTTTTGGGGGGGGTGTTTTTTCAATAAAATGTCAATATATCATAAGGTCCTGCCTGTCTTGTATTTTTCACTTACGTAGACTAATCTTCACAGTATATGTGTTGTTTTTATAGTAAGTTGCATAGAAAAGTCAATGACACTGTTGGACATAGAACTGCTGAAGTTACTGTAAAATACTGGCAGTTGTGGTTGCCAGAATTTTACCGTATAAAGACGGTAAAATTCTGGCAACAACAACTGCCAGTATTTTACAGTAAACTAGAGCCGTTTTTGTTTTTGGTTTTTTTGGGGGTTTTTTTTTACAATGTAGGAGGATAAAACACAAAAATGACTGAAGGACTATGCATTGCTATGGTAAAACAACTCCGATGCAAAGGAAGGTAAATCCTCTTATCCTCACCTTTCAGTCTGAATGTCTCTTTATTAAAAAGTCGTCATAGGCTGAACAGTTTCTCAAATTATCCAGAAGCTGCCATGGCACAGACCAGGATCAACATGGCAGTGGATCACTGTTGACTTTGGCCATCACGTGCTTAGCAGTCCCTTAAGCCAAACTAAAGAACGGACTTAACATGTCCTCTGTTGGTTTAATGATGTTGATGTCAGGAGGGAGAGGTTGGTGAGTCACTGGACCAGTGGTCTACAGCAAAGTCAATGACACTGTTGGACATAGAAAGTTATCATTGTTTTCTCTAGGTTATTTGTTACAGGTTCAATTCATAGAATGGAATCCCAGCAACAAAAAAACATGAAGAAAATACTTGCTAAAAAAGGTTAATTAGATTGCAAACATTACCACTTTCAGTAAAATAGAAACCGCCAATTTTCAGTTTCAGTAGCTAACTTCAAAATGTGTAAGTATGTTCATACTATTCTATTACCGTAGTTTCTAATTCTATCTAGAAGAATTGTAGTACATGTAATACATGTAAAATGGACCAGACTCTTTTTGTTCTTTACAAGATATTAAAATTTGACTGGTCTGGGTAAGTGTTACTAAAATCCGGTTTGCTCCCCTTCCTTATAATCTCAGAGAAGACAGGTTTGAGAGTCATCAAAACCAGCCATCATTTCCAAACCTTCCCATCTGCTGGGCTTTCTCCCATTGACTTGGATTCCTCTGGTAGATTTTCTATCGGGCCAATCATTGAACAGAAGGAGAAGTTGGGACCAATGATGTAAATTTTCTGCACTGATTTAGAATTGTGATCTGTTTGTAGTTTTAGCAATGGTAGCTGTGGAAATGAACGAAGCTATTCAGTCAGTGTAAGGTATTTTTCTCGAACCTACAAAAATAACCACAGACAACGTATATGAATTAAATATGGTCAGGCTTCTGCAGAAGGAGAAGTCTCCATGAACAACTTCCTTCAAGCTGTCCACAGAGAGTTCTGATCTGCTTTCACGTGAGCTGCCTCTTTATTGTAAAACAATCACATGGTGCAGTCAGGAAACAACAGAGGTCGTATAACACTTAACACAAACAGACCAACAACTCAGTTCCAGGTGTGATATCTGACCTACCATCTGAGCCCAGTTCAGCTCTAGGTCAAACTAGCAATTAAGGAAGTAAGCAGATAAACACAAGAAGAATTTAAGGTCTGAGAACCATAAAGTTTTTACTACCTCTGTGAAGACAGTCATCAGTTTATACACACACAAGAGAGGAAACACTTTTAACTAAAAATCACATTAATACTGATTAGCATTAGACTGAATATAAACTAAAGTAATAACAAAATGATAATACCAAAAAATATCTAACAGTCAGTGTTCCAGTCTAACATCAGTTAGGTTCCGTTTTAGATTATCAGCCCTGCAAATATAAGCAAGTCTGCTTTGTGGTGAGCTGCAGCTCTCCTTTGAAGAAATGCTTCAGAATGAAAATGGTTTGTGAAGAAAACAAAAAGGAGAAAAAGAAGCACATATTTACCTTCAACGGGTGATGTCCTGAGTCTGGTACACAGTCCATTAACATCTCCATAGCAGTTCTGAATCCTAGTGATTGCATCGGCTCCTCGGAGCTCCATAAGTGATTGCAGCTCATGCAGATAGCAGCTGAACTCTGGCTCATGGTTGGCCTCTGCATTGCGTCCTCGTTTGGACCCGCGGAAAGAGTTGGTGGCCATGTTTTCTTTGTCCAGAGCTTGGTGGGTGTCTTATTGAAAAATGCAACTCAGCAACAAGCCTGAGGTGCAGATCCAGCCTGACAAGGACTCAGTGACTGTTAGGGGGTAAAATAGATGAGAGTTTAGCAAGATTGCACATTTAGTTTTTATTCATTGGCTTTCTGCAAAATTAACACAAGAATTAATATTTCTTTTTTGACACATTTGGTCCTGGATAGCCAAGCACAATCAGAGCCGGAAGGACACTGTCAATCAACTTGTGTACACGCTGCTCACACCCTTCATCTGCACAGTGCGTACTGTCTAGCTCAAGATTTCCACTGTGCTGAAGCTGCACTAATAGAGGAAAAACAACCTAATGTGACAAAGAAATGATAATTTTCTCAAGTTCTCGGCAGGCTCTGCCGCAGTGCAGTAGTGAGCAAGGTTTTGGGACCTGTAATTGTTTAAATGTTCCACGCTTTTTTCAAAACTCCCTTGCTTTCACAAAAGCGGTAACAGTTACCATGGCGATTTATCCTGTGGTTAGCCTGCTCCAGTCCATGAACAGGCTAGCAGGCTAAAAGTCAAGATGAGTTAATCCTGCAGTCCTATCTTCATTCAGCGGCCAGGCTGATCAGAAACCGGTGTGTCTTTCTTGCCTGTCTTTGTGGGTCCCTTTTTTAATCAGCCTGTATTATACCACAGATTCATTTTGGAATTCAGCCGAGCACTATTTATTTTAACATTATCATAATACAAAATGTCATCAATTTGTAATGATCCACGTGGATCCTGTCACTAGTTGCAGTAGTGACAGGTCGTGTTGCAGCAGACCGTCTCCACAGAACCTTTTCGATGCTCTTGGTGTCGGTCTCCTGTGGGACATTGAGGACTCGGGATTTTATTTCGACCACAACTGTAAAGATATCAGCATATTGTCCAGTTTATTGGTCAACATCCTTGTTTTCAGTGACGTTTCGCTGCCAGCCATCTTCTCCCCGGTAACTCGCACGCGGCCCTGTTTGTCCAGGGGCGGGAGAAAATGTCTCGATAATAAATGTACCTTCATATTTCATAAGAAAGCATATGAGGACACGTGATTTCAGCAGTGCTTCGCTTTCAGAGACGGTGGGGACTACGTCCAACTTTTAGCGTCACTTTGACAGGAAGCTTGTTTCGTAGGTAAGCTATGAGGAAGTGACGTTAGCACAGCTAGTTGTACATGTCAGGGACTAATATGTTGCATTTGCCTGCGATGAAACGAAGCTGTCACTTACTGCGCTTATTGTAGGACGAGCCGCCGCACATGCGACGACGCTGTGACCAAAATCTACAATATTGTGAGAAAACATCCACGAAGCAGCCGATTTTTCTGACCGGCTGTTTACAATGAACGAGAATCACTGAGAACCGTTCTTTGTTTTCGTAATGCTCTGCGCACACTGCACGAGCTATTATTATTCTGTTTTATTAAAAATACATATTTATTTATTAATCACGTAAATAAAATACAAGAACGTAAGATAACACGGATCGCATGCTCATTGCTCTGATGATTTTCGTCACCTGTCCTGCGCCGCAGCAGCAGACAGTGAGAACAGTCAGTCGCAACGTTTGCTTGGTTACTTCTTGCTTGTTGCTCTTTGGTCAGTGTTCATGCTTGAGCATTGTTACCCATTAATGCTTTGTCATGATTGTTATGTTTAATGGTGCTGACAGTGGTGACATTAGCCGTATGAGCAACCACACAGAGCGTTATCTTCATAGGGGCGATGACCTCTGCAGATTGTGGCACAGAGATGGAAGCAAAGCAGAAAAAAGAAGAGTTTGATTTGATAATTACAATTTACTTCAGCTCTAAGTATTTATTATCCAGGTGTTTTTACGAGAATGTGGATCTTTCAGATCAATTTGAGAAAGAATTTTGATCGTATTTCACATTTGATTGTGTCGTGTAGATCGGGCGCTGGTCTCGGTCTCGACTTCCCTTGGTCTCTAGGGTTAGGTGGTCTTGACTATCTGATCTAACACACTGTGCTGAGCCGATACCTCTTCCATTCTTATGTAAGTTCAGATTACATGATTTACACATTAAGCAATAACAGAAAACCCAACAGAATAAACCTTCATAGATGCAAATAAGGTGATGAACAAAGATCTGGAATGACATGTTTCACACATTCACATCACACATTCAGGGATGCTCTTCACTTCCTGTAGTGTCACCCCTTCAAGGACCATAGTGCCATAGCCATAATGAACAGCATAATGACACTGCTGTTCATTATGTTTCTGAAAATCACTGTTGTTCAAAGTTTAACAGAAAACCAAGGGGATTAGATAAAATGGCTGATAAAGAAGCAAAAAGTACTATCAAGTCAGGCCAGAGAAGTTGTAGCATTGCCCCTCAAATGAAGAAATGCTACAACTTTTTTTTTGTTTTAATGGCAATAAACCCTCAACTTAAAATAATTTTAGTTTTTACATTTAATCAAGCAAATGCATAGTTTAATTTACACAATATTCAACAAAAAAATACTTATTTACATCCTATACCTACCTTATGCCTCTATGAAGGGGCTGCTGAAAACAAAATACTTTTTATAAGCTCCTTTACAAATGATCTTCTGTTTTGACTTCCGTTAAGCTGTATTTACACAACAGTTAAACAGAAGATTGTCCCTTCAAAGCAAAAGCATTGCAGCTCAAACCGGAAGTTAGCCCTAGTTATAGGCAGATACAGTCATTTGTACATTGCCTTACCATGACAGCATAATATGAGACAGATAATCTGTCTCCCTGACCTCCTCCCCGAGCTACTGCTGTCATCTGAAGTAATGCATCCTCACCAAAAACACTCCTCCTCCCACAGCGAGGGAGAGTGTCTTATTGCTGTCAGTCAAACTGGTGTACGTGTTGCTGAATGTGACAGTTTCAACAATTATATTGAAAAAATATGTTTTTGAAAAGCTACATACTGTAACTTTAGGGCTGGTATTTACACTAAATGATACTTTTAATGAAGTTAAACTTTTATCAGTTCTAACAGCTTCTCTAGAATTTTTTTCTTCTAAGCCCACATTCTTTGTCATTTCTGATAGTCTAATCAGCTCCTAAAAGATGGGGGAAGAAGTAAAAAGAAGGTGAACCAATCTATAACATTTTCCATGATGTTGAATCTCACAGTGGTCAGAGATCAGACTAAACTCAGTGATGCAAAACAGGGATCTGGGTGGGAGAGGGCTGCTGACTCTTGTCGAGAGGTCATTCACTGACAGTGTACTCTGGTATCAAAGCATGGTCTCTCAAGGCTGGGAGATGTTGCACAAGTTCCCTCAGCCAGCTTGGGCTCATACAGCACAGGAGAAATCTACTTCACGTTATAATAGAAACGTGATGTGCCTGCTGGACGGCGGGAATGAACCCAAATAGGGTAAATTTTCAACTAGTGCTGGGGAACCATTGATGAAATATCGTACAGATGACACTCTACGAGGCAATGGTGGCGACGGTGGTAGGAGGTTGCCCACAATCGGCCGGCTGCTGGTTCAATCCCCACTAAACCCGCCTCTGTTATTGTGTCCTTGGGCAAGACAAAGATAATAGTCGTGCACAGTTGGAAGAAATGGAGGAAGGTAAAGGCAGCAAGAAAGACTAAACAAAAAAACAGTTTTCTTAATTTGCCTTTTCTAGTCTCTAAGCAATAAAAACCTTCACACTGAATCCAACCAGATTCATCTATTTCCAATTGCAGAAAAAGGTGGTGGTCAGAGGGTCCAGTCTATCCTTGCTTCTGTCAGACTGCCACTATCACTGTGAGTGTGCACATGAATGGGTGAATGACTGTAGTGTGTATGTAATGGACTTTGGTTCCATACAAATAATACACCATACAAGTACTAAGGTTCCATACAAGCATTAAGGCATTTCCCAAAGCCATTTATGTTCAATTCAGTTCAAAGTTAGTTCAAGTAGTTCTTAGATTCATGTCTCTGACTGAGTGTCTTTATGTTTGTATTCCCTAAGGTTGTGACCTCGGCGTCTTCAACTGTAAGCTGCCGTGTCAATCAGTCAGCCGGGCTTAATCTGAACGAGGCAGAGGCAGCCCGTTGAAAGCTGAAGGAGAGAGGAACAACTGAGCCACAGTGAGCACAAGTCATGACTGTCAAATTAGTGGAGGAAGCTGATGGTCACCTTCCATGGCTTTATCAAACAACAACTCCAGAACAAAATGTGTCAGAATTCCTAAATCATCTCTCTTCAGGAACAGCAATTTATTTTCCACTACACTGTCTGCTAATCAGTTAAAGTACATAAAATCACATTAATGTGTTTCTGTTGAGGATCTACAAACAGCTAACTGTCTGTCGAAAGCAAAAAAAAAAAAAAGCAATGTCTCCTTTACAAGCCTGAGAAGAAGAAAGGCTTTACTCACACAAACTTCCCCCATCGCCTCCGGTTAGCAGCAGCAGGTATTAGTGGGAGTCCGATTACTCTGAGCAGCATGACAATCACAGCTCCAGAACCAGCCCATAACCCATTAGTCTGTAGACCACAGCTTCACTCATTAAACTGAAAAGAAATTCATTCTGACCTTAAGCGAGCTGACAGGCACAAGGAGCACTCCATCGCAGGAAAACAGAAGGAAATAAAAGAGCTCACAAAACAGAACAGAGCTGGCTAAATGATTATCTGTGGAAAGCCTTGCCTAATCTAATTAGACAATCTGTGGCTTCAGAGAGCTCCAGAGAGGCTGTGGCTGCTCCTGCAGCTCCTCCTGTTGAGAGGAATGCACAGGTGTCGGTGCACACAGCATGTAAACCTGTTGCAGCTTCCACATCAGCGATGCATGTACTCATATCAGCATCAATACGTCTGCTTCAAGCAGTGGAAGTTTCCAACAGCTGGGATGAGCATTGAAAACACCAGAGCAGTTTCAGAGAAAAATGTAAGAATTCAATGCAAAGCAGGCAGTAAACAGAGCAATGTACAACTGGTGCTCCAAAGTCACAGAAACACTCTGACCCAGCCCAAGTTAAACTACTGCCTGTTCTATTCCCAACACTCTGACTGCATCAGCACTTCTTCTTTACAGTGTCTTCTGTTTGTTACACACACACACACCTCACATCCCCCTTCATCCAATACCTGCCCGAAGGAGCAAGCTCTTGTCAGGTGGCACAACACACACAAACACACACAGGTGGATTACAGCACATAGTGATACAGGAGGATTAACTGAACACACAGGGACACACACATGCACAGACACACCCATACACAGGGATATTACTCTTTCACTTCACATGTTTTAGGTTTCTTGTGCTTTTACATCCTACAAGGCTGTCTAAAGTTTCCCCTCCACATTAGATGATGACCTCCATACCAGGAGGTAATGTCTGCGTCAGCTAGAGGACTGCTCACCATAGTAGCAGATGCTCTGAGTGGACTGAAGTCTGCTTGATTCACTCTGAATATGAATGCATATGTTTGGAGTTGGAATTAAGCCTGTCTGGTGGGTCATATGTCCACCGCACGTGTATATGTGCCGCCTCCCTGTGGTTCGATATCGTCGGTGCACAACACTGCATAATAATGAGTAGAGGGCAGATCATTTAGCTAAGGTGTCTTTAAAACAAAGTAGAATTATGGAAATAGCGTATTGTAAATCTGAAATAAAATCAATTATTAAGAGCAAAATTAAATCTGAATGGCAACAATTGTGGGAGGAAAGCACTAAAGGTTGTAATTTATTTCATATACAAAAGAAAGTAGGGAATATCGAAATAACTGGAGAAAATCTAAAAGAACAAGAAGTAATGACAAGATTGCGGCTCGGACACTGGATTAAATAAAACTTTACATTTGATGATATGGATATGGAAACACTAGAACATGTAATAATTCATTGTGAAAAATATACAGTAATTAGAGAGAAGCTAAAACAAGAAATTAGGAAAGATGATGTAAAGACATTAAAACTTAATAAGATATTAATTAAACATAAAACAAATAAAGCAGCTATTAAATATTTAAAGGAAACAGGATTATATATGAGTTTAGATTAAAGGGAGTTACTCTGGTCCACACTCCAGCATAGTAAATGGTGATAATACATCTTAACGTTAGATATCACCCAGCAGTAA
Source organism: Poeciliopsis gracilis (assembly GCA_911649635.1). Taxonomy (NCBI): domain Eukaryota; kingdom Metazoa; phylum Chordata; class Actinopteri; order Cyprinodontiformes; family Poeciliidae; genus Poeciliopsis; species Poeciliopsis gracilis. The sequence goes on from CAJVRI010001317.1 coordinate 656,042, forward strand.
AAATCAGAAAAAAGAACAAGACGAAAGGGGATGAGGGAGAAGAGAAGGACTCGGAAGGCTACGGAAAAACGGCATGGGAAAAACAAAACACATAGAAATGTATCGAATTTGGAAAAGGTGGATTTGGGCATAAACTGGTATGTGAATGGGTCGGTTCCAAATGGAGATAGGAAATGAGGATTTTGAAGGGTGGGGAGAAGAAGAGGGAGAGGACGTGGAAGAAATAACATAGATGAAGGAAAAGGAACTGGTGATATTCAATGTAGTAAATGAGAACTGGAAGGAAGTAGTTCAGAAGAAGAAAGGATAGTTAGGAGGAATGTTATGAGGGAGGAAATTAAAATAATATTCAAACTTAAGAATGAGGAAGAACAAGAAAACATCAGCCTCATTGTGGTGTCAAGAGAAATAAAAAAGAAAATTGGAAATGTTGAAATGGTTAAGATTTTGAGAGATGGAAACCTATTGGAAGTTTGTAAAAATAAAGAACAAAAGAATAAGGCTTTACAAATATGTGGATCATATTTGTAAAAAAAACTGTTGGAGAAATAAATCATGGGAGAAAATAAAAAATTGAGTGATTTAGATGAAGATCTTGATCAAATTATGAGAATATTGTAGGTATAAAGGTGAATAATTTGAAGAGATTGTCAAAAACAATAAATGGAGGAAAAGTAGGAAGTTTATCAATCCTCATTGAATTTGAAGAAAAAGAATTGCCACAAAACACCAAACTAGGTTATCTCAGTTTTTAGATCAGACCTTATATCCCTCCACCACTTCGTTGTTTCAAATGTCAAAGGTCACAAAGGACACATAGCAGCAGTTTGTAAAGGGAAGCAGAGATGTCCAAAATGTGGTGAAGATCACAAGTTAGAAGAATGTAAAGAAGTACAAAAAAATATAACTGTGAAGTAATCTGTGACACAGAGTTACGAATGGAGGATGTAAGTAAGGAAGGAAGCAAAAGAAATTACAAAGATTAAAATTACTTAAAACATAAGCTATGCAGAAGCAGTTAGAAATGTGAAAGAACAGAAACAAGAAAGATTGAACAAACAGCGAGTCAAATTCCACAGCAAAGCAAAGTACAGTCAGAAGAAAATGTTACAATGTCAGTTGAAAAGCTAATATTCATAGCATATGTTATCAACTACACTGACCAAGCCAAGCATAAAACTGAGAAGATTAAAATAATAATAGTGAGAGGAGCTGAAACGTTTTTGGGGTTTAAAAAGGATCATGGGAGAACATGAACAAAAAGTTTGAGGTAGATGGGAGACCCTTCACCATCTGGTGACAGTTGTACATGTTAATATTACAATGAAATGGAAGAAGTTTAATTGCTAACGGACAGGAACTTAAAGGTTATATTGATAGTCTTGAAGAACAACCAGAAATTTGTTGTGTTCAGGAAACATGGTGAAAAACAACATTAGATTTTGTGATCAAAGGATATGATGGTGTAAGAAGACATCGACACCAGGGAAGTGGAGGAGGATGTGGAATATTTATAACACAAGGGATATAATATCAGATATGAGAGAAAGGGAATGCACTTGAATATATAGTAATTGAGCTATGGCAATCACTAAAACAGATTTATGCATGTGTGATAAGATCTAACATAGACTTTGGTTGTATAGTTTACGGTTCAGCAGCTAAAACACATTTGGTTAAATTAGACATTATCCAACATCAGGCATTAAGATTATGCACTGGAGCATTTAAAACCACATCAACTGCAGCAATAGAAATAGAAATGGGAGAAATGCCGTTAGATTTAAGAAGAACAAATTCTAGAAAGAAATTTTTGGTTAAATTTACAAAGCAATATCTTTGATCATCCAACTTGGGAAATTTTAAACCCATGTTGAGAAAAAGAAAAGAAAGAAATTAGGGGTTTTGGATGAACAATTGAAAAGAAAATAACATCATTTAAAATGACTGATTTAGAAATTGCCGTGCTCAAACAACACCGATATCAATTATACCACCATGGATTCTACCAGAATCAACAGTAGACATGTCAATAATGGAAAAGAAACTAGATAAATCTTTCATCGTAGATAGTTACTCAGTACAGGTACATTTAAACAATTATTATCAATATATGAAAACTTATACAGGTGCATTAAAAATAACTGAAAAAGTAGGAATAGCTTTTGTAATAAAAGAACTCAATATAAAAATAGGAAAACAAATTACAAACGAATTTTCAGTGTGCTCAGGAGAAATGTTGGCAATATTATTAGCTTTACAATGGTAGAAGAGATAAAACCATTAAAAACAGTAATTGTTCAGATTCAAGTTCTGCATTATTACGTTTAAAATATAATCAATCAGATAGTAGGATGGACATTTTATTAGAAATATTTTATACATTATTCAGAATACAAAATATGAGTTTCTTAGTTATATTTATGAGTTCCAGCACATATTGGAGTAGAAGGAAACGAGAGGCGAGATAAAATGACAAACAGGGCAATTCAAAATCCTGTTAGTTTTACAGTTAAAACAAGTAAATCTGAAGAGTATTGTTAAAGGAAAACTGATGAAAAAATTGCAAAAAAGGTGGGATGAAGAAAAAACAGGAAGATGGTTTTATAAAATTCAGAAGATAGTAAGAGAAAGAAGAAACAGAAGAGGAAATGGAAAGGAGGAAAGAGTTACAGGTTGGAATGTGTATAATTATAAAAGTTAATTATACACTTTTTAACATTTAAAAGCATACTACTGACAATTGTGATTACTGTGGAAAATATGAAACAATAGAATATGTTATATTAGAATGTCAGAAATACGAAAGAGAAAAGATATATGAGGAGAGAGTTTGAATGTATTAAGGACAAGGTTAATTTATTAGATATTTTGAGGAAGAATTTGAGGAGTAAATATATTCAAATAGTCATTCGATTTTTAAAGAAAACTAAAGTATTTCATAGAATTTGATTATAGCAGGTGTGTTTGTGAATGTGTGGATGATATAGATAGTTAGAATACAAAATTATCTATAAGTACATATATTTGCGCGTGTGTATAAATGTTCTTATAGTTAACTGTATTCTAACTATATATATATATATATATATATATATATATATATATATATATATATATATATATATATATATATATATATATATATATATATATATATATATATATATATATATATATATATATATACCATCCCGAACTACACTACATACCAGTAAGTGGCAGTAATGCTACTAAAGGTTTGTTGCTAACCGCCATTAAATCCAAGAATAAGAAGGAGGAGCAGGAAGAGGAGGAGGAGGAGAAGAAGAACAAGAAACACCGTGGTCACGTGCATCTGAACAGCTGATCTTGACGTCAGGAAGCAACATGGCGGACTGGAATAGAGGTACAGTTTGTTTTTAGACACGTATTCACTTTCTGAGGTTAAGCTGTTAGTTATGTTTATCAGTCAAATAACTCTTCTTATTGCCTAAATGAAACGTCGTAGTAGTTTCGATCGAACTCCACCATACGGGATGACAACGGCGATTAATTCATCTAAACTAGCCTTAAACTTGCGAAACTAGCAACTTCACAAGTTTCTAACAAAGAGGAGTAAACTGAACGTGTCTATACTGAGCTTTGCGTGTGTGTGTACATGTATATATATCTTAATGACGTGACGCCCATTGTGTTTCTTTCTACTTTTTACAGGTAAAAAAAGGTTTAAGTTCATAAAAAAACACCACAGATATGTAATATGTCTTCCACATAATCTTTCGAAAATTGTTTTTCTTGGTAATTTTTTTCTTGTCTTTAAAGAGTCAAAATGTCATGCGGTGTGACTGTTCGAACTCAATTATTGCTTTAAAAATGTCTTAAAAATTACATTCAATCTGTTCAATTTTTTTCCCCCTTATTGGCATGTTTTTCTGTCTTTTCTTCATCCTGTGTAAACTTTCAAAGCATTATTAGTTATAATTCCATTATAACATTTAAACAAACTTTGTCCAAAAATGTCCATTTAACAAAATATCATGTGGTGCAACCATCAAGAAATTTCCATTCCCATATTTTGAAATCCAGTCAAAAACAAGATGTTGCATCATCCAGCAGTCTGCCAACAGTCCCTGGACACATCAAAGAAGTTTTAGTTTTTCTCTAATTTTATTAAAAGTGCCACTTTTAGCAGTTGGTATGTAGTTGCCACATTTGGGTATCATGTGGTATGACCTAAAAAAAAAAACAATATTTAAATATTCCTACAATTTTCTATTTTGATTATGAATTTCATATTTGCCTTGTGTAGGAAGTTAGCTTGTTTTTTTAAGAAGGCAAATTATTTACCTGTTACTAATTACTGAACAGGAAAATATAATTTAGTGCGACCATTGTAATGATACTTTTATGCTCTTGAAGGGTAGTTTCTGTGCTTTTATTTTTAAATTCAAGACTCAAATACAAAAACAGTACTTTTTATTATTTCCTGAATAGATTTTTGTACAATTTTGGTATTTTTTGAACAATATGATAAAAATACAATTGAACATGTAACATTATGGGAGTAGTTCCAGCATGTATTTTGCCACTTATTGTTTTGATATATCTAGCAAGAAGGCACTGTCATCAAACTGTAAGCTATGATAAAGTTCCATGTGTGAGCCAGGTACTTCAGGATGTGGGGAAAAAAAGGCCCACATGCGACAGTCTGGCAAGAACTTGTTCACATGGTCATGTGCTCACCAGAACCTGAACCAGCAGCAACCTCATTCAGTTCCAAGTTGAACAGGCAAGGCTGGGCAAAGTTTACAAATACCTGTTTCTAAAAACTGCTTGAAAATAAGTATTTCCTTTTGTTCACATGGACATTAAAGTACACAGGAATAGTTGTGTGCCAATCAATCAGTCACCAATCATAATCAGCCGATTTCCGTTTAAAAGTGTATGATTGGTGATCACCGATCACTGTCTTTGGTTGCCGATCACAAAAACCAATTACATATTTCGCAGCATGCTTTTCCTTCTCTCTGCACAAGCATATGGCAGCAAATCCTAAGCAAGTGGAAGTTTAACGCTGTGCGAGTGATGGGAAGTTTGCATCTTGTGATGGATAAATAGCTCAGCGGAGTAGCCAAAATGCTTGAAAACGTGTTCAGTAAAACAACACGTTTTACTGATACGCATTGCAGGTATTTAAGTTGTCCTTTTGATTGAATACTTGCTGCGTTGTGCCCTCCAAGCATTGTACAGGTTTTACTCTAAATAAGGTGATTTTATGGTTCCGTTTTGCCAGATCACTTAGTAGTATTTCTGCCTAAAGCAAAAAGTTAATAGCCAATCCATGTGATCAGTATTGGTGATCGGCCTTCATGGGTGATCAGAAGAAGAAGGAAAAAATGTAATTGCCGCATCTCTACCCAGGAGTAATATAATGGTTTGGAAGTTCATTGACATTCTTTCCATTTTGAAACTATTTCTTATCTTACATGGTTCTGCTTAATATAGTTAAACTGAATTATTATATTTCCATTAATGTACTTACATTTGGGAGCTTGAAAATGTTTCTTTATCCAGTTTTTTAAATAAAATTAGAAAATTAAAACAATCTCCTGTACATTCTGATTTTATTAAGGATATGTTTGAAATACGTATTACTGCATTAATTTTTATGCAGTAAAATTATGGGGTTTTTTTGTGCTGTACTGTTCCTGCTTGTAATTCTATTTTTATGTTTTAAAAGAATTTTGATCTGTTACCTGGCCTACATTTTTGTATAAATCATTTGTTGCGAAAAATTAAAAAGGTAAATGTATTGAATACAAAATAGAATATCCAGTATCTGGAGCATAATTATTAATCCCTAATACAGTATCTTCAAGAGATTAAAGATTTATTTTTTCATTTGTCACAGTTTGAAATGGTGAAGAAAAACAGTGGTCAAGTCAATTATCAATGGAATTTCACAATTCTTTGGGGGTCATAATTGTCAGAAAAATACAAATTATAAAAACTATGTTTCATTAATATAGTTAGGGTTAGTTCATAAACATAAACACCTTAAATAAAGGGAAATTAATATATCTTTAATACATCATGGAAAATACCATGATTTTACAACAAATCGTGGTCACACCACATGACATTTTTTAAGACCACAGTCAAATTATATTGGTAAAAAAAAACCTCTGAAAAGATCTCATTTTAATGTAAAATTATGATTTCTGTATGCACAAAATTTCAAATCTTCTAGTAATTACAATGGATATACATATTTTTAAAATTTTAATGTGGTCAGGTGGAAATCCTTATAGTCAATGACCCATATATATGTGTATAAGTATATATATATATATATTTTTTTTTAATAATGTGTATATATATATGTATGTATATGTATGTAAAAAGTAAAATTCTTTGATTTAATCATGTCAGTTTTAGGCCTTAGCAAGACTTAGATGAGCCCAGATTTCACATCCAAAGTCTTAGTCTTCAGTTAGACTGTAAGTTTGTACATTTGCCCTTTCATCACTTCCTCAATTTGCTTTTTTGTCATTTTTTCATTCTCTTGTGGTAGTTTTTGTAGACATGCATAGCATTTCTACAAAGGCTTTGATGTTTTGCTGTAAGCAACCCTATAGAAATGAATTTAAAGCCAAAAATCATCCTGTTATAGTTTTGCGACGGATCTAAAATAAAAACATTCAGTCTAGTTTTTATGCTACCTGCTTTGTCAAGAAAGGAAGTGTATCTTTAACAGGAATTTCAGTAGTTAACTAAAATAAGTCAAGAGTATCTGTAAGGAAGCTTTCTGTATAGTGTGTTTGAAGCCAGTGACGCTGGGTAACCTGTACAGTGGGTGAAAAAGCACCAGAGGCACAAGAGAGACCTTAAAAATAAATCACTGGATAAAGTTTTATTTCACCTGCTTAAAGGAAGCAGGTGCTTAACAAAAATCTTGATTTTAAATTCCAACTTGTAAACGTTTAACACTGGCCTGGTCGTTTGTGTCTGTGTGTGTTCAGGTCATGGCTCTGTTGACAGCATGCTGGATGCTGAAAACAAACGACTGGCTGATAACTTGGCCAGTAAAGTGTCCCGACTGAAATCGGTATGTAAAAATCCTACATGCTAATTGGTATGTAAAAAGCTTATTTCCACTGGTTTCATTATCAGTGGTGGTTGTCGGTTGTCTGCCTACCTGCTTGTTATTTTGAGATTCTAGCCACAGGTGTTGCATACTTCTTCCATTTGTATGCGTTAAAGGTGCAGTATTAAGTAAAATTGACTTTTTTGAGATTTACATCATGTTATAATGTTTACCCTCATCAAAAACATCTGGAATGTTGCCTTGATTCTTTCATGCATGTGTTAGAAATCTTTTAATTTTTTGTAGCATCTGAATGCTATAAAGTAATACTATATGCCTGGAAAATACATAACACTATCCTTTTAAGTACATTTTTTTCTCTAAACTTAGAGGTTTAGATTTTTTTTCCAATTAAGAAAGCTTTGTGACTTTTATGGACCAACAGTTTGAAATGAGTAGTTCCAAACTTTTTCCATACTAATCTAATCTTTCTCTGACAGCTGGCTTATGACATTGACAGAGAGGTGGATGATCAGAACGACTACTTAGACAACATGGTGAGTCTGTGTTGCCTCTGATGTAAGCGGTTCTTGCGGATCTATAGGTCTTATTGCAGGTGTGTATTGAAAGAAGCTAAATTTGTAATTGTCTTCTCCCTCTTTGTCTTTCAGGACTCAAACTTCATGAGTGCGACGGGCCTGTTGAGCGGCAGTGTGAAGCGGTTTTCCACAATGGTCCGATCTGGCAAAGACAATCGACGCCTCCTCTGCTACGTCTCCGGAGGACTGGTCCTTGCCTTCTTTCTTCTCTATTACCTGGTTTCCAGGATCCAGACCTGATTTCAGGAGAACATTGTCAACCCATGTTGATGTGAAACTCAGACTGACAAACCTTATCTGATAGGCTTGAGCAGCCTCTAAGGTTCTCATGCTAAGAAAATACCTTTTTGATAAAAAGAAATTGGATGTATATATATATGTATGTTTAGCTGAACTGATATACAGCAGATGGTTTTTGCTATCTCACTTGGGGAAACTATAGTGGGTGTTATGCTAAAGAGCAGGGAACATGTCAACATGCTTTCAGGAGCTGAGCGATTCCAAAGTGGAGAAGAAAAAAGGCATCACTCAAACACATCAAGGAAGAACAACGAACTGTTACCTCCAACCCTGCTAGGTGATGAGTCCAGGATCTCTATGATGATTACGCCTTGTGATCGAAAGAAGAAGAATCGAAACAGAATGGTTGACCTGCTGCCGTCATGCTTCTGGTTCACCTCGGGTTTAAGTAAGTGGACTGAATTTACAAAGTCCTAGTCATGGAGCCAAAACAGCCATGAAAATAGGGTGGGTGTAACAATAACGCATATTTCATTAACAATAACACTGAACATGTGATCACAGCTACAGCACACCAGGCCGGGAAGCAACCAGAGTTAGTCTGCAGATTAAATTTTTTTTTTATATCCCAAGTTTTATAAATAATAATAAGGGTTTTTCTGTCTTTATATTGCTATGAAAGAATAAACAGATGAATTGATTGAATAACTTCAAAAAAATTCCTGTTTTCTTGTGAAAAGGTCATTTCTTTTTTTGGGGAAAAAAAAGGTTTGTGAGCTCATAAAGTAATAGTGGTTTAAAACCCGATATTTTGTTTGATATATTCATTGCAAACTGGTTTTTAAAAGCGAGGGGAATAAAAGCAATGTATTCTGTTCGGCTTAATCCTTCAGTATGTGTGTGTCAGGCTGATTAGAACTTGTTAGTGGAGTCACAAGAGAACCAGGCTGGTGTGTTTAAGAACCACTGATGAACTAAATAGCTCTACAAATTAATTTATCGTTCCTATCAGCAAACTTACTTATAAAATACTGTTACCATATTGGAATTTCCATGTTCTTTTTTTCATGTTTTACTGTGTTTACTTCACCAATTTTGAATATCATCCATTGTTAAATTTTCAGTTTGTCTTTAGCTTAATTTTTTTCTAAGCATCCATAAAAAGTTTAGAGAACTGATTGTTTTTGTGTATTTTCCAACTCTCCCAAGTTTCCAGATTCTTTGGGCATGTGTTAGTTTTAACAGCAGACTTTTATTCACTGATTGATCAATATTCATCATTAGTAAATTACAGCACAGTTTTCTTTTTTTAGACCCTAAAGGTTGAGGGGACAAAAGCTGGACGGTTTAGATTTGAAACTTTTTCTGATAAATTGATACAATCTAATAGGAAACACTTGATGTATAATGGTTAATTTAATATGGATGAAATTCAAACTTATTTTTCTCAATATGTGTAATGCATTGTGTAGCATACTGTCTGCTTTCAATTCCTTCTTGCTATCAGATTACCTAAATGAATTACTGTACCAGTCAATAAATGTTTTGTGTGTGTTTGCCAAATAATGCTTCTGCATGTTGGTGTTCCCCCAATTTTCCCTTTACACAATCTCACAACATCCTGCAGTGTGTGGTGTGTTATGTGGTGGTGAGTTGAAAATGCCCGATCGAAAATGGGGCATTTTCAACATTGTCTTGGCCCAATTATCTCAGCCTGTGGGGTTTTCCCTGACTGGGAGCAGAACGCAGCCTGTTGAATGTGACAGGTAGCCAATCAGAAAACGCGTTGACGTAAGAAAGGAAGGAATCCAGACAGTTGACATGACGCAACTGAGAATCCGGTGGTTGTGTTTATTCAATTAAAAATGTTTACTTGGAAAAAACATAACTCATCTCCAAATCATAGTGCAGCAGATAGAGCGGCTGCTCCTGTCGTCTTTTATCAAACGCCTTTTGTTTTTTTTGTCTTATCGCTTAAAATGAGTCCATAAACTATCACCACCTGAACACCATCGCTTCACGCAGAAGCTTGCCCTGTCAATGTCCTGAAGGTGTTGCCGTCTTTAGGCTTCTTTGCTTCTATTTTTTTCTGCCACAGGCTTTTATTGCAAAGTGGCTTCTCAGAATCTGATGATTTACAAAAACCAGTGCTTGGAAATCAGCCACATATTTCAGATCGATAAATCTCTAACAAATCAGTTGTGGAACCAATAAAGTTAGAAAACGTCAGGAAAAAGAAACCAGACGTAGGTCTTAAAATGGAAATGTTTCAGTTCATCATCATTGTGTTTGATTATTCTGAATTCACGTTTGGGATGTTGGGGGTTTTACTGGATTTTCTTCTGGAATCGGGATGTTCATGAGTTCTTGAGTTCGGTTCTTGTGGCGTGTTGCTCCTGCCGTGTGGCTGGACACACGAACCGGTCGAACCTGTTGGACTTTTATCGGCTCTGTGGTCACAGAGGTTTGGAAAATCGCCCGACGATCCTTAAATCGTGCAGAGTGAACCAGACTTAAGACGCACAAGCTCTACTCCTCTCCTCTCGTCTCGACCACTGACTCCGGTCACCATGGTAACGTTTACATATTCCTTCAAAATAAGATACAGATGCGCCACAAATGAACGTTTTACTTTCGTGAACATTTTAACTCACGATAACTAACTTACTCATTTTGCTGCTTGTGGCTCAATGTTGGCGGCAAGACATAACCGAGAGAATCCAGTTAAAGGATTTTCAAAATAAAAGATCCTCCAGACTCGCATAATACATAAAATGGAAATATTTAATTATTTCTTGCGCGGCCCGGTGGTTGGGGACCACTGGTGTAATGGATGAAACAGCGCTCTCGGAGCTCAGCGGCCGCGACTACGAGTTCAATTAACGCTGTCGCCTGATTCACATTTTAGGCCACTTTATTTTATTGTCTGAAAAAAAAAAAATTCACTTGTGTGGTATATTTTGGTGAAATTTCAATATATTCTTGAATATTCCTTCACATGCAAAAAAATTATTGTTTTGAGGAGATCAAAGAGAAAGAGACATTTTCTAATCCGTTTATTTACCTTTGTCTTCGTCGCGTTTTAATCAGGGAACGATACAGCCACCTAATTTTTTTACAAACATCTGCGTTGAGGACCCCGTTTGACTGTCACTAGTTAATCTTAATTCGGCTCGTTTTGTTTTTAAGTTTATTTCCCCTCTTCACCAGCCTGCAAACTGGTTCACAGTAGTGAACACAGACAAATAATGTAGATATTGATCATAATCTGTGGGTATCTGACAGTAATATCGGAAAGTTTATTATTACAACTTTGACTTGTCAATCTGGATTCACCACAAACTACAACATTGGCTGTTAACTTTATATCATTTAGATGAGATGTTATTGCAGGATAACTGATTGACATTATTTGATATTCCTCTCTATTTGGACACGTAAACACCACAGCAACACCATCAGGTATGTGATTTAAAGTTTATTAAATATGGTGACATGAATCTCATTGTTTAGCGACACTAACTGTAGGTAGTGTCGTTGAAAAGAAGAAAGTTCAGAAACGGTTTGGTTGCATTGCAGGATCTGAGCCAGAAACACACATTAGGCTGGAAGTGTTAAGCAACTCGCATTGAAGGTATTTGAGAGTCAATTCCAATGATTTTCTGATCAGTGCTGGTTACAAAAAGCAGAAACCTTCCAGTCAGGTTTATATTATGCTGTTCATGAGATGAAATTCATTTAGTCTGGTGAACCAGAATGGGATTGTCGTGTGACTCATTAATGGGGTTCTGCTCATATGTGGTACTTTCGAAGCTCTGTTAAAACTTGTTTTGAAACATATTTTTCACTTACAACATTAAACATACACTGCTCAAAAAAATAAAGGGAACACTCAAATAACACATCCTAGATCTGAATGAATGAAATATTCTCATTGAATACTTTGTCCTGTACAAAGTTGAATGTGCTGACAACAAAATCATTGTTGATTGTCAATCAGTGTTGCTTCCTAAGTGGACAGTTTGATTTCACAGAAGTTTGATATACTTGGAGTTATATTGTGTTGTTTGAGTGTTCCCTTTATTTCTTTGAGCGGTATATTTGCTTCAAATGGGATTTATAGTAAAGTTTTGCAAACGGTTTTGTCACACAAGTAGGATTTTTCAACGGGCATCAACACAGCCACCTACAATTTAGAAACATCTGTTGCTTGCAAAGATTTCAACCAGTTAATTTAGTTACCACTTAATCTATAACACCTTTCGTGGTTGTTCGGGGAGCCGCACTTGCGAGGACGATGCTAACCGAGTCCCTCAGGCCTGCAACGTTTGTAAAGCTAATGGACCGCTTTACTAATTCACGAAACTGAATAGTGTGGTTGATACATCCTGTTTGATACATCCAGCTTTGTTTGTTGTTGTTGTTTTTTTGTGTGTGTGTATACAACCCGTTTAAAGGCTTGTTTTGAAAATTCTGAGACAGCACTGTTGCACCACGTGTGCTAAAAATCTTATTACTGATCTATTGGGGTTGTAATATTTAGTTGTAGCACTTCTTGTGATTAATACCTAATTGATGGGTGGGACTCTGTGCTTTTGTTCTACTGTGCTGAAAGTTAACTGTGCTCTGTTAATGTGCATTGGCCTTCGTTTATTACTGACCAGTATGGTTTATTAAACTGGTACAGCTTCAACTTTACAAGTTTTCCTTCCTTATTTTAGCATACAGTCAAAGTTTCACTGCATTTAGATCTTTAGATCATTTTAGACCAATGTAAACACTTTAAAAGTGTTGACATCAAATGTGTGACAGAGTTAATTTGGGTGTATTCAGTGAAGGGGCTTAGGGTTGGGGCTGACTAAGTTCATATTCTTTTCTCTTCACGCACATTTGTTGGAGCCAATATAGAATTATTTATTTTATGGATGATTTTGTAATTCAGTATGAATAGTGTTCCACCACAGACAGCCCTGTGGAAGTGCAACAAGGAGTCTGCTTTGAAACATCATGAAACTGAAACATAAAAATTAATAGAAGTCAAAAACACTGAAATTTAGATGATAATCAATGAGTAGGAGGACAAAGCATTGATATTTTGATCATTTAAATATATTTTAATAATCATTATTTGGATATATAAAATAAACATGCATAAATATCAATTTCCTGTCTTAATATGTTTGGAAGATTGGCTGAAAAAATAACCTTCTCCAGTTATAGTTTGGTTTCCTGCCTTCTATGTGAGTGGTACAGAATGTCAGTGTAGAATTGGAATCCTAAATCTTTGTGGTTTTATGTTTAAGCCAAAAAAGTGAAGCCTAATGAGCTCCACCATCGCTTAGGTATGAGATACGCGTGCAAAATTGGATTGTCATCGGGTCAATTCGTACCCGTTCGGCATTTTCCGGTTTATCGCTTGCCGTAGGTTTGAAATAAAAAAAAAATTACGAATGCCCTTTAATTTTCCGGGTCAGCTTGAATTGCGTAAGAGTTTTCCTGAGTTTCTGGTAAATACAGTCATAGTTTATTTCAGAAAATTTAGTTCACGAGTTCCGTTACTTGTGCGTCGCTTCGTTCGAGGCTCCTGGAACCTCGGATCTGTTTCTTTGTTCCGCGGTCGCTCGGCCCTATTCGGTTCTTGTCGTTCCGCGGAAGAATGGACGAGGCTGCCTCGGCCACGAAGGCACTCGGGCTGGATGAACCGCCCATTGGTGGGTCGGTGGAGGGAGTGGGCTCGGATACGGAGTCGGAGGCCGAAGTCGCTCCGATGTCTGTGATAGCGGAACCGCGAAACATCGACATGAGAGCCGAGCACCTCCCGAACTCAGACGAGGCCGAAGCGGCATTCGCAGGTAGGCAGCGGCAGGAGGCCATGGCTGTTCAGGAGGGTTAACAGAGGGTTAGAGGTAGTTAGCATAACAAGCCCAACGAATGTATTACTTTTTATTGGCATAGCTCACATAAAATCACAGGGTTATTCTGCATTTTAATACAACCACCGAAACTTTGTGGTTGATATTTGGACCCAACTTCATTCAAATATGTTCCTGAAGTAATTCTAAGAGTCTCAGTGATTTAGCCAATGTTGTTTCACTTTCCTGTAAGAAATCTTTAGAAATAGAAATAATAATACAAAATACAGATATTACTCGTAAATGTAACCCCGAAGCTATAAGTAAAAAATATCAATATTGAAAATATATTGTGGAAGCTGCCTCAGTTGTTGTGTGGGCATTAGCCCCCACCCACCAAAAATACTGCATTTCATCTACAATGACTTACTAAAGAAGACTTCAGACTAATTGAATTTGTTTCTATCTTGCAATACAAAATGAAATAATCAAAGAACTTGAAATAAATGGATACTGACTTATTAGTTGAACTTTGGTTGATTAAAATGATCATTTTAATTGTTTTAAGAATCATAGAAGTTTGGAATTGTGTCATCATTTCACTCTGGGGTTAAAAAAGAGTTTACCAATTGTGAGATCACAATTAACCTTCAGTGTTCCAAACTTACTTTATTGAAAAACATTGAATACGATACAAACGTATTTTAGGTGCACATGAGATAGTTCTCTCACATATAAATATAAAGTTTAGGCAACAGAAGGCCAATTGTGTCTAACTTTCCGGAGATAGGTGGATATGGTCGGGTCCCCATGCAAGTATTGGCTGATCACCCAAAATTAAGAAAATTGGTTGGTTCACCCCAAGTTTTTAATCTTAAATTCATCAACATAGAGGAATTTAAATACAAGCTTTTATTGTGTGCCATACTTTCAGCTGTGAAACTGGTCTGACTTCATTTCACAGTCCTGTCGTATTCACAGAAATAATTTGTTGTAATTTTTCTTGGACGTCAGTGATTTTTATCTTTTGTTGCTGAGTAGAGGTGGCTGCAGTGACCGTGGCGGATGTTCAGGCTGCAGAGGACAATGTTTTCACCACCACCGTAGCTACGTCAGCAAACCTTCCTGAGCATGTTCTGGTAAATAACACCTCACTGCTCAAATCTCTCCATAGACTCATGTTTGATTTGTAAGGAGGAATTGAAGTGAATTTATTATGACATCAAATATTGTTGTGGGACTTGTGAAAAATAATTTGTCTAGGAATTCAAAAATGCACCAAGGGTACATATCCAACAGTAATATCTGTATTGAAAACAATTCTATATCGGTGACAATGTGCCTGACATATAAGGGTGGATCTATTCATTCTAATTCTATGGTTTGTGCTCTGAGAGACGTCATGCTTTATTATTTATTCTACTCTATATTTTAATTCCTAATTGCACTTTCTGAATCATTTGAAAGGTTTGTTGAAGTTTATTTTTTACATGTTTGACCAGAGTAGTCAACCTGTTGTTTTTGTCATGTTCAATTTCTCCATTATTTATTCCACATTAACTGCTGTACTCCTAATTGAACAAATTAAAGTTGTGTTGTTTTTTCATTTTTGACATAGCTTGTGAATCTTTTGGTGCATTTAAGAGTACTGTACTAATGCAGAGTTATCAAATATGTTTGTAATCCAGTACATTTATATCTATGTTAAAAAAACAACAACAAACATTTTAAGTCAGTTCAGCACTTTTTTTTTCTGTATCGGGTTGTCATCGACCGATGCTAAACCTCAGATATCTGTATCGTATGGGAAATGAATATCATTTACAGCATGTTATCGTTTCCGTATTTGACTGTGTTTGTGTGCTTACAGGGTGGCAGGACCACTCTGCAGCTGGGCGAAGGGCTCAGTACCCAGAAGGCCACCCTGATTGTGGTTCACACTGATGGCAGCATCGTGGAAGCAACGGGCCTCAAATCTGCCGCCACCATCACATCTGGTGTGTTGTACTGTCCAAGCAGAACGATGCTTTTTATCAGCCTTTGAAAACTTATCACATATTTTTTACATCCCTCTGTGTGCGTCTGTCAGGCCCTCAGACTCCACCCACTCCTCTGACTCCGCTGCAGGACAAAGACTCTTCCTCCAAATACAACTGGGACCCATCGGTGTACAACAACGAGCTGCCGGTCCGCTGCAGGAATACGAGCGGAGTCCTGTACAAGAACCGGCTGGGATCAGGTGACATCTTGTGAAAATTCTATACATAGAGGCGTCTACCTGCCTCTATGTATAACTATGGCTCAGCTTTCTGAATTTAATTTTAAAAACAAGTAACTTTTTTAATAATATACTGGCATCTTTTTCATTTTCCAATAGCTGATTGCACCTTCTGCCAGTAATAATATTGGATTTCGATATTGGCCCAAATCTTCATATCAGTGCATCCCTACCTAGTTCAATATGTTTTAGACCTGGATTTGCAGAGCACAATGGTTAAATATTGGGGATTAATAGCTGCTGAAGCCTGTGGCACCAACCGTAATACTCTTTTGAAATAACAAACTGGGTCAGTTTCCATGTTCTTTTTTATATTTCTCTGTGTTTATTTCACCATTTATTCATATAATTCATTGTTAAATTTCCAATTGGTTTTAGCTTGCCTATTTTCCTCAAAGGATAAATAATATAAAGTTTCGGCACCTGAATATTTTTAGTATTTTCGTTTTTTGTTCCCCCTTTCTCTTTGGTCATGTTAGTTTAAACAGCAGACATTTATTGATAGTTTGATCAATATTCATCATCAGCAAACAGTCTTGTTTGCGCTATTCCTGAAATTTTTTTATGCTAAAGTAGTTGTGCATCGTTCAGGGGGCAAAGGTCGTTGTATCAAACACAACCAGCAGTGGTTTGCTCCAACTGAGTTTGAAGCTTTGGCGGGAAGAGCGAGCAGCAAAGACTGGAAGAGGAGCATCAGATACGCTGGCCGACCTCTGCTCTGCCTCATTCAGGTACTGAACTGTGCAACTGCTACACTGTAGGACCACAACTGTAATGAACGCTTTCATGGTGTGAGTTTTACAATTTCATACAGATTCTAAACAGAAAGCTGGAGTACATCCGTCCCTCCTCAGTATTTAAACTTGTCTGTGTGTGTGCGTGCATGCGTGTGTGTGTGTGTGTGTGTGTGTGGTGTGTGTGTGTGTTTGTGTGTTTTAGGAGCATATTCTGAACCCTCATGCTGCTTCCTGTACTTGTGCCGCCTGCTGTGATGATCTGACACATGTGAGTGTCTTTAGGATTCAACACATGTCAGTTCACCAACAACAAAATATCTCCACCCCTTTATCTATGCCTGAGGCTTTTATTTTAACTATCTTAAAAAGGACCATATAACTGTTCCAATGACATTAGCAGAAAAACTCAGCAATACAGAATCTCTAGGTTGTGGTTTTGATGGACTAAAATAAACCCAAATATTTGTTTTTTGTCTTGGAAAACCCCCCAAAAGTGTTGAGTAGTTAAGATTAAAGCCTAAACTTACTAAACTTACATCTAATTACACCTGCCTGACTCAAATAAACCCGTGTTTTTCATTTTGTCTTATAGAAGTGGATTCTTAGGCCAAACACAATGAAAAACAATTCAGATTAGGTGATTAGTTTGATCAATTAATCATATGATAAATAAACTCGGTAGTATTTTGAAAGTCGATTTTGTGTACAGATTTCATAATCCATTTTTTATGGTTTCAGTTGTAAATAGTTTTTATTTCCTTTTTAATTCATTGTTTTTGCTTAATGTATTTTATTTTGGATAATATTTAACAGATCTTCCAGCAATATTATCATTTATCACAACAATTTCTGGGACAATTTATCGTCAAGAAAGTTTGTTATT
The DNA here is from genome assembly GCA_911649635.1 of Poeciliopsis gracilis. NCBI lineage: Eukaryota > Metazoa > Chordata > Actinopteri > Cyprinodontiformes > Poeciliidae > Poeciliopsis > Poeciliopsis gracilis. The sequence continues at coordinate 673,700 of CAJVRI010001317.1, forward strand.
GCGACAGGCCAATGCACATAAAGTTTATTGAAAAGAAAAACCCAAACAAAGAATGAAATGTTTGACAGTGTGGTATCTAGAGGGCTGATTGTACCTCTCAATATGACCCCACTCTTCTAACGTGTTGATTAAAATAGGAATTAAATTATGAACTCATTATTTATCCAAAGATCCAGCATACAGTTGGGTGAGCTGAACTGTTGTATTACATGTTCAAGTGGCAGAATTAAGATTTTCTCATATTTATGCATTTATTGATATGCATTGCTTCTTTTACAGTCACCAAAGGATGGGGACTCTGTGACACCAGAAAATATCACCATGGTAAGTGTTTATTGTTTATTTTTTGCATGTTTAGCATGTTTATTTAACCTGTTGTCCATTTCTGCGTGAATTTCTTTCAGTAGCTCTTGAGAGAGCTCACATCAGCTCTTGAAAGAGCTCACATCAGTATGATTTAAAGTTTTCCGACATAAAAAGGAGTTCAGTTGCAGGGATATTAATAATGAATAAATTAATAATAATAATTTTTATTTGAAAGTTTTACATCTCATTTTCTGACCGCTATTCTGTACAACTCAGCTGAAAAACAAATATATCCCTCCACATTTCCTCTGTGATTATCAGGGAAAAAAACTTTCTACAATACAGAATCTGCTTTTCACTGTTTATTATAAGTTTGAAAATAATTCATTTTAAAATGCCTTTATAGCTCATACTTAATCAAAATTGTAAAAAAGTCGTCAGAATATGTTTACAGGAAACAATAAATGAATTGCTATAAAACACAGTTTTCATCCCAACCTCTCCTTTGACCTCAGAAGGAATAAAACATGGAAGGATGTGTCTGAAAAATCACTTGAAGTTTGTTCCAGCTCAATGTTTCTGTGGAATGTTACTCTGGAAGCCCCTATCTTCTAATGCTTTTACTTTTCTATATTTTCCACTTAACTTATTTGTGTGGGTTTTTGTTAGTTTAGGGCTCAAATCTACCAAAAGCCAAGTTTAACAGTGCAGTAGTGCAAGAAGTAAGATAATCCAAAGTAGTAGTTGTCTCAAAATTCTCATCAGCACTCATTTACAACATAGCTGCTTCTTTTTTTGATTTTTTTTTTCCAGACCGGCCCTGTCCGTCTCTTTGTTCCTTACAAAAGACGGAAGAGGGACAACGAGCTCCCAGTTGTTCCAGTCAAGAAGGATCTCAGCCCCCTGAAGAATATCCAGTTGACTCCAGGAACCACGTGTATGTAACAGAAATCAGCTTACTTGTGACAGCAAAAATGAACTTTGAACTGGTTTGTGCCAATATTTAGGCACTGCTGTCATGGCAGTTCATTAGGACTCTCATATTTATGTCTAGCTTTAGACCAGTTTTAGGTCAGACGCATACCTCTGATGTCTTAAGCTTCTGGTTGTGCTCAAAATGTATTTAGTCAGATCATTCCACAATGTTAGCCTGCTTTTCCACTCCAGATCCAGGCTATGTGTAGGATCATTGTTCTGTTCAAGTTTTAACTATCTGACCCAAACTGTCACAATCAGAGGAAAAAGAACCAGTTCCAATATTCAGGAATATTTCAGCATCCATCATAACCTGAAAGATCCTTGATCAACAGTTCCACTGTCCACCATGAAGGAAGTTTCACAACATGGCATCATACTACGCATCTGTGTTGCACTGCATGTTATTTTGCCAAAGAACATTTACTTATACTCTTATTCTGAGATTAGAGAAAATTAGAAAAGAATTCAAGCTCTTAAAAATGAACGGCACGCATCTTTCAAAGCCCTTAATTAATATAATATTCATGCGCATTTGGGTGTGTATATATAAAAATTCCCTTCTCACCCACTGCGGGTGGTTCTTCCTCTACCAGAGGCCTGGGAGCTTGAGGGTCCTGCAGTATCTTGGCTGTGCCAAGGACTGCACATTTCTGGACTGAGATGTCTGATGTTGTTCCTGGGATCTGTTGGAGCCATTTGGGGGTGTATATAAATATGGTGGGTGTAGCAGGAGCTAAGACAACAGGTTGTTGTATTTTATATTTGTATGTTAACCATCGTTAAACATATACAAGATGGCTCCAGAATATCAAAAAGGGGAATAATTTGTAAAAATATTGCAATATTTCAGTATAAATTGCTGTCTTGAATTAATAACTGTGTGTGTGTGAGTGTGTGTGCATGGTTGTTTGTCCTGTTTGTCTCTGTGTTGCCCTGCGACAGACTGACGACCTGTCCAGGGTGACCCTGCCTCTCGCCCAGAACTGGAGATAGGCACCAGCAACTCCCGACCCTAATAAGGACAAGGGTGAACAGAAAATAGATGGATGTATTAATACCTTATAGCTGGATTATCTTTAGTGCTTGTGACACATAGTAGTTGCTTTGCAGTCTGATCACATTAACAACCCAGAAATGCTCATTGGGATTCACTTTTTTAGTTAATCTGATGTTCCTTTAAAGAACAATGAAGATCTAAACATACTCTACCAGAACAGAAAATAAATGTTCCCTCTACCATTGCTACAAGAAAAAAGAACAAAAAAAATTATGCTCCTGAGGCCTCAGTCTGGTCTTCACATTCAGGACAGACCTTTTATGTTTTTTTTGTGCGGTTACCAAAAGCTATCGTATGATTGGCCAATCCTGCTATTTTCTCTCTCTGACAGTCACGGTGTCCCCATCAGGGCAGTTTGCCGCCTCCAGCACGTTGACCTTTGACCGTACACCAACAAGCGACGCCGCCTCGGCCGCCATCATCTCAGACGGGTCAGCACATAGCGACATGTTCGCTAGCACCACAGGTACATCTAACTTCACCTGGTTTGTTCTTTTCCAAACAAAGGCAAGCGTCAGGTGTTTTTTGATCAAAATGGGACCATGTTATTTTCAGAGTACTATAAAAATAACTAGTTGTCACTTTTTTGCTGTTTGAGAATTCATACAGTCATCTAATGTGATGAACATCCTAATACAGAGTATAATCCTGTTTTTTAAACAAGCTGGTCTAGTTAAAGTACAGCTTTCCCTGAGATGTCATTCTGCCTGCATCTTTCTTCCAGTGCTAACAGCGCTGCCAGCTCTGGCCGTTGCTCCTCAGCCCATCCAAGCCAAAGTAGCAGTGTCCTCTGCAGCATCATCACCGTCGGCTACGATGGTGGCAGGGCTGGAAGTGGCACCTGTAAGGGACACGTGTTCGGCCGTGAATGAAGGAGAGAAGAACACCTGGGTGTACCTGGAGGAACTGGCAAACACTCTGATGAGCAACGTGCAGCAGCTGAAGGCCCTGATAGAACAGGCCAAAAATGGTGCTGGGGAGCCAACAGGGGTCAAAGGTCAGGGGGGCAGGAAGGAGGTGAGGCCAACTCAACCTGAAACTCTAAGAATCAGATAGAAAAGCTCAAACTGTTTAGACCAGATCACATCACTTTGAAGGAGAAGGAAAATGATACAAAAGTAAATTTAATTTACTTTTACAAATAAAAATCCACAGTCTGTGATCATATAGTTTCTTTGATTTAGCTGAGTAACCCAGTAGCCTTCAGAAGTAACCAGACGTCACCTGGTTAGTAAACAGAGACCTAAATAAGATCAGATTGTACATGAGTTAGAAAGTAAGCAATGTTCAGATCTACTTCTCATTTAAGAATTTTTCCTTTTTGTTTATAAAAAGTCATAAGCCATTAATTGTTTTTAGCACACTATACAAAAAAATTGTAGAGCTGAAACAATTAATAAGATTAATCATGATTAATCATGATTAATCACTTATTGAAATAACTCTCTACTTAATTTTGCAATTGATTCATTGTTAAATGAAGTATACAAACTCCAAAGCATCCAGCTTGCTGAAAGAACAGTAGTAATTAAGCCAAAAATGGCCTATATATATATATATATATATATATATATATATATATATATATATATATATATATATATATATATATATATATATATATTGCATTTAAGATAATAAAAAAAATCCTTTTTGTAAATATAATCTATTCACAATTCATCAAGTAGCAGTTTTGGCTTCACCTGGTTCAGCCATTCATTTTCTAACACCTTTGACCCTAGTGGGGTCAGGAGGGGTTCTGGTGCCTCTCCAGCTAATGTTTCCGGCGAGAGGCAGGGTCACCCTGGACAGGTCGCCAGTCTGTCACAGTTCACCTGGTTCAAACTCTGTAAAAAAAAGTCTTTTATTAGGAACCTTTTTATTATGAACTGCTTATCCTTAAAAATAATCACCAGAGCACCCCTTCACTGTATTGACATGAAGTCGATGAACAGAGATGTCATGTAGATGTGTTTTAGCTGCAGATGCTTCCTTTAGCGTACAGTAAAGGAATGAAGTGTTATTTCATTTTAGGCAATAAAATCAAAATTTTATTGGCTAAATTTTTTCACTTTGTTTGTTTGCATTTTCATATGTACTCCTAATATTGCAGAAGACAATCTGCAGTGGTTAAATGACAATATCTGCAGAATATGCCAATTTTTTACTTTTACATTATTTACTGAAATAATTGCTAGCTGCAGAAATTTGCACTACTTTGTGTTATTACAGAAAATCACAATTAAAAAATGTTAATTTTGTGGCTTTCATGTGACAAAAGATTCAAGGGTTATGGATACATGTAAGGCACCGGCGAGCATTTAGAAAAGCGTGAATAATGAAGCCTGAACATGTGTGTTTTGGTGTGCAGTGTGGGCTGGGTCAGCCGTTCCAGAACCAGATCTCATTTCAACAGCCAGATGACTCTGAGGTCAAAAGGAGCTCTAACATCACAGAGATCATCATCAACGTACGACTAAAGCTTCCACAATGTCAGCGGCGCTCGCTCAGCAGTTCCCTCAGTAGCCTAAAGTGTTGTGTTCTGCTTCTGCAGGAGATGTGTGTGAACTGTGGCCGGATGGCGATGAGCGAGTGCACCGGATGTCACAAAGTCAATTACTGCTCCACATTCTGCCAAAGGAAGGTGGGTCTTACAGAGCCACAAAGACAGATACTCCCCTTTGTAGATTAGATGTTTTTTTTTTCTTTTTTCACAAAAATATTTCAGATCATCATGCTAATTTTAGCTTTAGACAAAGATAATCAAATAATTTCATTTATCAAAGTGTTGGATCTATTACTCAACATTCTCGCTGGACATTAATAAGGACACAGGGAGACAGTGAAATCTTCTCATGCAATCTTAGAATAGAACGGAGAACTCTGCCCAGGAACATCACCTCATCTCTGTCTCCAGAGCATATTTTATTACATTGAGACGTAGCTTAATTACAAATCATTTGCATACAAGGAGTGGCCAACAGAATACACATTCTCAAGGTACTGTCTTTGCTTCTCCTGAGGTTATAAAAACACAGATGTTTGTTGTCTCTCTGGGCCATAAAACTTCAGCTCTTGTGTCCTTCTGGGTCATAAAACAAGAGTTTCTCGGGACATCTAGTCTTTGATCCACTCTCCTGCTAGATGTCAACTCTTTCCCCCTGGCTGGCATCGTCCTGTCAGGGCAGTTGTGACTGCAGGCATTCTGCTTCTCAAATCGGCCTGCTTCCTGCTGCTCCAGAGACAAAAGAACATGCATCCCCAAGCAGACAGACATCTCTTAATCCTTAAAATCTCCTAATCTTTAATATTTAAATTTGTATTTATCTAAAAACCCAACACAAAGGCAAACCAATCTAAAGCAATCTGGCTAATGGGAAAAAGTTGCTAATACAGTTATGTCCGAATTATTTATAGCCCTGACAACAGAGTTGGGAGTTAGGAGTATTTCTACTTTTACTGAAGTAATTCTATTATGAACTGTCACTACTCTTGCTTGAGTAAAATTTCTGTATTATCTACCCATTGTGAGTAACTTCACTGAATGATGAACACACGTTTTAACCAACAATTCACCAGACTCTCACACGCACACCTGCAGTCTTTGTTAAAGTTTCGATAAGTTTTATATTGAAAGAAACCGATTTGGAACAATATATATATATTTTTGGCCTGATTTTGTTGTTTTGTAATTATGTTATTTGTATGAATAACTTTGGTCTTTAAAATACCAATATTCCCACACAACTTTATTTTTTAAAATATTAAATGGTAATTTGATAAGTTATTCAGTACCAGAGTCGCCTTTTTTACCAAATACTTTTTTACTCTTATTTGAGTAATTTTTGGACAGCTACATTTTACTTGAGTAAAAATATGTTGAAGTAGGAGTCAACAAGACTAAAATGGTGGCCATGGTGGTTACTGTGCTGTAACCAACATGGCCACTAATAACTATTTTAAGCACTGTGTTCTACAGAAACCTTCTTGGTTTCTTGGTCTATGCAGGACTGGAAGGATCACCAGCATTTATGCTGTCAATCGTCAGGCAGCGTCGCTGTTCCGGAGGTAGAGCCAATCACAGCCATCGACATGGACAAAGTGAAATGAAGGTGCAGCTAGCTGCACTGCTGCTTCTCCTCTCCTCTCCTCTCCTCTCCTCTTCAGCTGCTCTGGGTGCAACAGTTACAACACTTACTCCCATCACTTTATCACATTATCACAGTGGCAACTAGTGCTTATGAGAGGAACTGCATCTGAGCAAACTGAACAATAGTTAAAAGTTCAGTAGATAACTGTAATACTGGAGCTCAGTACTTGGTATACCATGCTGTATGGTAAAGTTGTCAAATCAAACTCTGAATATAACTAGATGTCTATTTTTTTATGATCTAGTTTGTTGGATTTTTATTCAATGTCACACTGCTTTTATTTAGGGTCTTTCAGTTCATTCTGCTAACTTGTTGCCATTTTGACTCTTCATGAAGATATTTGCCTCTCTACCACCAGCCCTGGTAAAATGAGAATGAGACATGAAAGACAAAAGTTCTCTCACATATGGTACAGTAGCCATGTGCTGGAAACTGAAAATATAATAATCGCAAATGAGGAAAAACAAATCTTTGTCACAGGTTTTTGTGGGGTTTTTTCTCTTTTCTTTCTTCTGAAATATTTTTATATCATTAAGTCAAGTTTGTTTGCAAAGCACATTTCAGTAACGACGTGGTTCAAAATGTTTTTACACGAAAGTGATAAAGAAAACACAAAGAATCAACGCATAATACATCGAAGCGGCAAAATGAAGAGAATTAATAAAAAGTTGCAATCTAGACAAGAATTGATCTATGTTCGTGGTTTTATTATCCATGCTGTATTTTAATTGGGTTTTGAAATATGTAGTTTTGATTTGTAATCACCTGTGTTGCTGCCAGCCTTAGTCAGGTCGCTCTTGAAAAAGAAATGTCTAATCTTAAGACATACTTTGTTAAAAACTTATTAATCAAAAGCAAATCACTCACTGTTTCAGTAGGTGTGCAGTGTTCTAGAAGACCGACTTTGTAACTGCCTTTATGTGGCTTAGAGGTCAGAGTTCATCTTACACCCAGTTTTCAACTTATCTCTATTTTCCACCTGTAATAACTGAAGCTGTGCGTTAACTCTGGATCGTTCCTCTTTAGATCCAAAGATAACTTCAGGTTTTTTTCTGTTCTAACATCTGCTAAACTTTGAACTGTTTCGTAGTCTTTGAATTGGTTACATTGTAACGTAGAAAGGTGTGTCATCTGCTTACATAAAGTAAGTCATTTTACTACATAATATAAACTGATGTAGATTTTAAATATGAGATTTTATTAATGATGAGAAAGTACTAGTTACATTGGCAGAATATTTCATTTACAACAAGATATTGTCCCATATAAGTGAAATAATCTGCAAATTGAACTAGTACTTATTCACAAATGTTAAAGAGTTACTGACTTAAGACAAGCTCCCATTTCTTTCAGAAAAGTTACTTTTAAGTAGCTTTGTCTTATTTCAAGATATTTTCACAAGAAATCAGACCACAAATATCTGGTAAGATTTTGTGTTTTTGCAGATATTTACACACGCGGAAACTGCTAGTCTATTTTTTCATTTTGTTCTGTCGGTCGAGGAACTTTTGCCGTCTCTCAACAGGAATCTCATCGAGGCTTATGCCGTGATTACTGGCCCTGGAAAGAACAAAGAAACAGGTCAGATGTTCAACCACAATTTCTTGGATTTCTCCATTTGTTTTCATTAAAATTGTTATAATTACTAATGGCATTCTTAATAATATTGCCTAGTAACTAATTATAATAAGTATAAGTCAGTAAGAGTCAATGTGATTAAAAAAATATGTTCATGACAAAGATTAGAAATAGACCTATCAGTTTTTTTTGTTTGTTTTTTCAATTCAGCAGATATACTTAAAGATGGTTCATTTGTGGTGTTCTTACCCTCCAGCAAGATCTGGGGGAAGAGGAAGAGGTTTATTGAAACCCTCTCGACCCATCAACCAGTATGTGTCCTCTGTCCCCTTTACCTTCAAAACACAGGAGGGTACAAGAAAAACACTGCATTGCTAGGCAAACTGCAGACTCCTTCAAACTTTTGTCAAAGCAAATATCTAAGCAGGCGGGTATACCTGTGCCTTTCTGGTGTCTATGAGATATCCCACTTTCAGACTGGTCAGAACCTTGACAGTACTAAGGCTGATGTGGATCCTGTAAGCTGAAAACCCCCCACAAGTATAAAGGAAGTTGTGTTAAGAGTTGTTTCAGATAAAACTAAGTGGTAGAGCATGCTAGATTTTGCCACAAAAGATAGCAAAACAGGACAAGCGATCCAACAGAAACATTGTGACCTCAACAATCATAACCAAGTCTAAACTGATGCATAACAATGAGAAGGATAACAAGTGGTGGAGGTTTTCACAGAGTGGTGAAGCAACAAAAATCTGCTTCTGAATGTGGATCAGACTAAGCAACTGGTGATCGCCTTCATTAGGAAACAATCACGTTCAACACGTCAGCAAGTAGAGTGGCGTCCATCACAGGATATTCCTGGTAATTCATGTGATGAAAGATCTGTTCTGGTCTGCTCTAATCCTCTGGTTGAGACCTCTTTTTGAGGACGCTGAGAAGGTTCCATATGAAGCTGCGTTTTCATTACAATGTGAGAAAATCTTTGTCCATGTTCTGCTAATGTCAAAAAAACACAATTTTGCAATGGTGGTGTTTCCATTAAACAAGAAATTAAATTAAAATCACATGTGAATGAGATAGTTCATTCAATAAATTGTTAAGAAACATAGCAGTTAGGTTTAGGGAAACAGTTATATTCATAATTCAAAAGAGCTATGAATTCAACACTTTGGAATGACACAACCTTTTCTGAACTGAGTGAAACGGTGAGAGGTCTGGTGGAGCCAGTGAGATTCCTCTTCTTATCACTTCCTACCGTCTTCTTCATTGTTTCTGTCAATAGTAACGCCTAGCTGTTGATTATGTAATGTGTGTGAGATGAGAAAGTGTTTCCATTGCAGTTCTGCAAAATACATCTATTCTGATACAGCCCAAAAAAAAAAATAACATCTCAATCTAATACGAAAACATTTTGCCACAAAATGGGAGGTTTCTTTTAAATTGGTGTTTCCATTAAGCAGATTTATTTCTGTAATTTCAGTTTGCGCAGTTTTACGGCTAATGGAAACGCAGCTTGAGAGCAGACCGAAATGCAGGTCAAAGAAGTTTTCTGGAAGTTTCTTTCCATCCACCACATTATAGAAATTGATTTATTAACCAAACTGCACTGACACTACTTTAAATATGTTTTTTGTGAGGTGAGCAACTGAATTTTAGGTCTGCATTGTGATTTTGAGGTAGTGCTAAATCTCGAATCTGAATTAGGAAAATCTGCAGAAATTTTGATTAGAACTTAATATTTCTGTCAAACGCATGTAGGAGACTGTAGGGTCCGCATCGTCATTAATGAGAGAGTGGAGAACTGATCAGATATAATGTGTCATTTTGCTGTAATGTAAAAACTAAATGGAAACAGTATAGTCTACTGAAAATAGATCAATAGGATGGAGTTAATAATTGATGCATGTGCAGGAATTAATGCAGTTTGTCATATTGAAGAAATCTGTAAATAAACCAAAACAAAATCTATATCTTTATTTCCTTGTTTGGGGAATATTAACAACAAAGTTTTATTTTTATTGTAAATGATCAGGAAAAGAAAGATAATATAATTCTCAAATTTTTTTGATTGTTTTTGTTCCGTGTTTTTGTTCATACTTACGCAGGCCGCTGGCCTCCATGTGGGAGGCTGTGGTCACCGTGTCTCCAAACAGACAGTACCTGGGCATGGTCAGTCCCACCACACCTGCAACCACAGGTCCTGAACACATCCACCATGAGAGAGGCTGCTTGAGAAATACTTGATTCTTGTTTTTCATTATGGTCTTGATCACATAAGGTACGTTATAGCATGAGGGAAAGGTTTGAGAATTTAAACTTGCTTGTACAGGTTGTTTAAAGGGACACTATAATGTCTTTTTCAGGCACTTGGTGTCATAGCACAGTCAAGTAATCATGTAAATTTCAGGTATAAATAAAAATGTGTATATAGCAAGTATGACTTAAAATAAATTTGAATTAGCAATTTAATGCCTTGAAATCGGGCTTCTTTCTCTTTAAAAACTCCTGCTTTTTCTGAAAGTCTGCCTTCAGGAAGTGATCACAACATGGCTCCTCTGTTAACCCTGTAACAATGTTTTTACCAGGGTTACTTTGAGAAGTAGCTTTTATAATGAGCTCAGCTGATGACCAGGTGTTTTCTAAATGCTGCTGCTAGTCTGAAGGAGCTGAGTGGGGAGTGGTGGGAGAAGGCCTGCTTTATGAAGGGGAGTTTGGAAACTGCAGCTCAGGGAAAGAGCTTAGTCCTCAAAGGCTGCATTAGGCGAAATGGTTGCCATGGAAATTAAAGGGTTTCTCAAACATGCATCAAAGTAACACTCTATAAGTATGTATTTAAGGAGGCAATAACTTTATAACATGATGTAAAGCTCAAAAAGTCTATTTTAAATAACACTGCCCCTTTTAATAATTGGTTGGAACAGATTAATAAGTTTAAAAGGTGATACTGTACCTGAGTGCAGTCCAATGCGTATTTTCACTTTGATTTCAGGCATGTGTTTGATCTTAAATGCTCCTATTGAATGAAGGATGTCAAGCGACATGTTTGACACTTCAGCTGCATGCCGATTCCCATTTCTGTTAGGAACCCCTGAAGCCACCATGTACGCGTCCCCAATAGTCTCCACCTGAACATAAACACATCACATTTAGTTAGTTACATAAGTTAATTATCCTCTTGGTCATTTCAAAGCGAGATTTACGCTACCAAATCCTGTCTGGTGTGTCGAGTGAATAGAAATACATGCTTACTTTGTAGACATCATGAGTAGCGATGATGGCATCAAACATGGTATAAAGGTCATTAAGCAAGTCGACGACCTACAAAAACACAATTTCAGTATTATACAGTCAAAATTGTCCAAACTAGCAGATACTTCAGCCATTTTCACCTCAATGGGTTCACTTAGAGCTGAGATGGTTGTAAATCCGACGATGTCGCTGAAGTAAAGTGTGCAATCTGAATAGTGTTCAGGCTGGACAGGCTTCCCCTTCTTCAAGGCCTGAGCCACAGATCTGAAACATCCAGTGAGACACAGCTTAACACACGTCAACATATGCTTACAACAGGAACAGACACTTCAAAGAAATCTCCTTTCATTGGACTGGCATATGGAAAGACAGCAATATAAATGAAATATTGTAATTTCATTTCACAAGCGTAAAGGATAAAGAGTATAAATCCAGATGATATTTGACTAAAAAAAAAAAAAAAAGTCTAGCTCATTTGCTGAACATCTTACTGATGTTTAACTGATTGACCTGTTGACCTTTCAACTTGCATTAATATCTTCAAAGCAAAAGCAGCACAAATGAAAAAACTTGCAGCACAAACATAGTCAAGTTTTGTCTGATCCGAACTTGGGGGTTCTGGGGGCGGTTGGTTGACTGTTCATGACCTATGGAAACATTTATTCATTTAGTATCATGACAACTGTTCTACAAGACAGTTTGCTACTTTTACTATTTTATATATGTATCCAGAAAAAACAAACATGGTGGTTATGTTACAACTTTTCTTAATCTTAACCATGTAAGAACTGAAACGGTGGGTTTTATTTCGCAGGTGAATTGAAATAAATACAGTTTTTGGACCTTTATTGAGACATACGAGTCAAACGTTTTTCATTTAGTGTCTGATGAACATGTTCTCCGCAGCTAGTTTGAAATTCCCCGATTTTTCTTTTAAACCATAATAGCTTTACAAAATGGAGGCCCACTATGCAGAACATTATACGTCATCCTTAAATGCCTAGTCTATTAATGTGGGGGGATGCATTTTAATTTCTGAGCCTGCCAATATTTGCATCCCCCGTCTATTGTCCTGTTATATGAAACTTATAGCGGTAACTCAGAGAACAAGTGTTATTACATAGAAAAGGTGAAATCCCTCTTAACTCTTTATTTCTTCAAGTGAGAAGGGAGATGCATTTCTTGGCACGGCAAATTCTTAGCTTGCCAATATGTGCAGGCCCTATATATTTTTTCTCAAATATTATCCTATTGATATAAAACTTATACCAGCAGTTCATAGAACTGCTCTTAACTCTTTATTTCTCCATGTTAGCAGGGGGATGCATTTTACGGCAAAGCCTATTAAGCTGCCAATATTTGCATGGAGCAATAAGAGGGATTTCACATTTTCTACCTAATCAGAGTAGTTCCATGTACTGCTGGTATGAGTTTTCACATCAATAGGATAATATTTGGGGAAAATACATACAGTAGGTCATGCAGATATCGGCAAGCTAATAATTTGCTTTGCCAAAAAATGCATCACCTCCAAACTTGAAGAAACAAACAGTTAAGAGTGAAATAACTTTTTTTACATAATCATATTTGTTCTCTTAACTGCTGGTATGAGTTTCATATCAATAGGATTACATTTGAGGAAAATAGAGAGGGCATACAAATATTGGCAGGCTAATAAAAGGCTTTGCCGAAAAAATGCGTCCCCCTGCTAACATGGAGAAATGAGTTGAGAATGAAATAACCTTTCCTCCTTAATCACACTTGTTCTATGAACTGCTGGTATGAGCTTCGCAATTCTTGGCAGGCATGTTTTTCTCGGCATAACACCTGTTACGTTTGTTGTTCCCAAGTCAACATGTTCTACATGAGTGTGGGTTAATATTTCTCATGAACCCAGTCTTACTTTGGTAAAAGCTGCCCAATTAACTTATCCGTTTTGGTCCTCTCAACCTCCAGCTCATCTGTTCGCTCCCTGATCAGATCCTCCAGGTTGGAGCTGTACTGCTCCAGCATCCGCAGCATGGAGTCAATGATGTTAGCCTTCTTCCCTCTGCTGATCCCCCGGAACTAAAAACAAATAACGATAGACACATAGAAAGCTCCATATTGTCCTAGCTGTACATTTTTAAGGACCCTTTTTTATTGGGGGTCCTTAATAAAAAAGGACCCCCAATAATCCTTATCTTATTTAAAGATGTATCTTGTCCATAAAATTTAGCTAAATGCTATTTATATAAGTATTTTATGAAATTATTTAATGGTTACTTCAGCTACAAAGGTTTTAAGAAAGAAATAAGTGAAGATAAACGTTGTACATTGTTAAAGGGCATAGCCCTTTAACAATGAAGCCATGTTGGGATGACTTCCTGAAGGCGGAGTTACAGGAAGAGCAGGAGTTTTTAAAGAGACAGAGGCCCAATTTCAAGGCATTAAGCAGAGTAAACAAAGTACAAAGTGAAATTTATTTTAATACATATCTGGTATGTAGCACTTTTATAACTGTATTTGACTGAGCTATAAAATGACATTAAGTGTTGTGAAAACACATAATACTACCCCTTTAAAATAAATCTAGATACTATGAGGATTTTAGATACAATTGATTGAACTGAATGAAGGTGATGATGTACTGAGATGGTAAGCTCCCCAAACAAGGATCAACTCACCTGCTTAAAAATTTCATCAAAGTTGGGTCGCTTGCTCGGATCTTCGTTCCAACATTCATTCATCAGATTGAGACACTCAGCAGGAGCTTCATCCACTGAAACAAGAGGCCTGCAGAGAGGAGGGGGCTTCTTCAGACGCTCCACAATCTCTGATAGTTCCACAGGCAAAGAGAGAGAAGGTGGGATGATTAGACACACAAACGGCTTCTGGTACTGGGGTTTGTCAGATCAACAGGTGTGTAGACAGGATGAGCACTCTCACCCTGAGCAGGCATGTCCATCATGGCGTAGGGAAGCGTCCGTGAGATCACTTCCTGTATGATGATGGAAAAACTAAAGACATCTCCGGCAAAAGAACCGGCTTGTTCTGAATTCCTCAGAAGTTCAGGAGCTGTCCACAAAAGATCTAAAGAAATATTAAAAAAAGAAGCTTGGCTAACGTCATATTTACACACTTTGCTGTGAACAGCAGTAAGAGTTTAGACTGGCAATCAGCTTCTTAAACCACTTCTCAAAAACTGAGAACAAAATTATGAAAATATAAGCAAAGGGGCAACTACATGATGAGGATGTCAGATGTTCTCATTCTTTCTTCCTCAGTCAATCCAGTGGCTTTGTCAGCGTCTGCTGACCAATCAGCGGATGCAACTTGCACTGAAGTAAACGGCCCTTACTTGAAGGAACTGAACTTCCAACAGAAATTAAGGAAGAAAAGTCAGTGAACTCTCAGAGAACTCTCTGTGCTAATCTGTTAATCCACTTCTGGCCCAGCTGAAAGTCTAAAGGTAGTCTTAACACTCTTCTATTTTCTTGACTTCAACATGTTTTACTGGTGTGGTTTGATTACCAGTCTATAGATGACCTTAAAATTAATTCAAAATTCTTTCAGTTATTTTTCTTTTATTCATTTTTCCACCATTGTGTGTCATTTATTTTAATCTTAGCACGATACGCCTCGAGTCAGCTAGTTTGTATTAAAAGAGTTGATTATCAAAATAAAAAAATTCTCTAGTTCAATTTCTTCTTTTCAACTTGTTGTAATCTGAATGAACTCGTACAGTACCAGATTATAAGTAATAATGACAAAAAAAAACAAAAAAATTATATATATACATGGTATAAATGATTGTGAAAAACAAGTTCATCACTCCCATTTTGCTTATGCGTAGTTAAGTAACTGGTCCAAATATTTAGGAGGTAGAGTGTAATTCTGGTAATTCTGTTTTACCTTGTGGGTCGTCAGACAGACTGACACCTTGAGACTGAAGGATCATGGGTAGACCATAGTCTGTGATTTTCAACACAAATCGGCCGTCCACTAAGCAATTTGTGGACTTGAGGCGACCGTGAGTTAACCCTCGCAGATGAAGATACTTCATTCCCTGGAACATGAAGACGGCAGTCTGGTTACACAGAGCTAGATAATCTGTCGGTTTCAGAGAACGAATGCAAAATAGTTGATTAAAAAGTGATTGACATCAATAACTAAACAAACAAGAAGTTTGTTTCTTAGTTTTGATAGAGAGAGCGATGGATACACATTCTATTTATCAATATGTGCACAGTTAAGAAGTTTACGTACACTGAATAAAAAGGAATTATTTATATTTGCTAAATGCCACAATGATGAGAGAAACAATATGTCATTTATTTATTCATGTCTTCAGAACCTTTATTTTCTCAGGATTTGGTAGCATCACCAATGAACTGAAGGGATGATGCAGCGGCAGGCTGCTGTTATGGTCTTTGGATGTCACTTTCCTGGATTTTACCTTGCAAGATTCTTGCTTGTATGGTTTCTTTATTTTTAGCTTTCATTTGCGCCTTTTGACTTAGATGCCTTAGATTACTGTTTTTCCTTTCTGTTTACTCTTTGTTAATTTCAAAAATTGCATTGGAAAACATTTCCAGAATGAAATATCATGTTGAAAACACGTTCAAGCCATTTACCTGTCCTGTTCACTAATAAAATGTCGGGACTAATTATTTTGCTCAGACTGTCCTTGTCTGTGTTTGACATGTTGACAATAAATTTGTTTAATGTAAACATAGCAATTCTGAGTTTGTTGAATAAACAGAATTGATGCTGGGATGATGTTAAAATTGGTTTATCTCGTGAAACTGCAATGGAAACACTTTTTCCCCCGACACAAGGGTCACGTGATCTACAACTGGATGTTGCTGCTGGCGCAAACCATGAAGAAGAAGACAGGAAGTAGTAGTAGTAGTATGGTGGCGCAACATGTTTTTAATGATTTATTCTTGTGTAATTTTAATTGCATTTCTTATTTAGTTGCAAATTTTTTTTTTTTTTTTTTGTGGAATATTGAGAAAGTTTTGAGCCCATGAAAGCGCCTGAACAACTTCTAATTTGGCTCAGTGGGAAGTTGTGTCAGAACATTTAAGTGTATTGATGTGATCTGAGGAGAACCTTAATGAGGTCCATGAGCAGCGATGACTTGAACATCCAGTCCAGCCTGACATCGCTGTCAGCCAGCAGGTCGGCCAGGCTGCCTCGGGGACAGTGCTCCACCACCAGGGCTAGGATCCCTGAATCCACAAACAAACCCAGGTACAGATTCAGGTTCTCATGGCGCATCTCCCGCAACTGGAAACAAACGCAGAAAATTCCATACTGAAGCAGCTATCATACTTCACTGGGAACAACAAGTATTTTTGACTTATCAGAGTCCAGCTGCCTCATATCAGTGACTCTGCTGAGACTCTCAGCTCCATTAGCTGACAAAGTTGATCCCCTGATTGTGTTTAAATTTTAACTGATACATTTCAATCAGGCACTTGTATGTTAAGCTCTTTATTTTTCTCTGTGTTAAAGTAAACAGGCCCTGTCAGTCGGAACTCAGCTGTGGATGATCTCTAGCTGTTTGAATTGTGTATATGCGCGTGTGTGCATGCGTGTGTGTGTGCATTATGTGAGTAGGTTTGTTTATTCTTATCCATCTCCTGTGTGATCGGTGTGTGATGCTTTATGTGATGTTACCTGACTGAACAGATTCTGGGTGCTCTGGTTGACGGGGGTTGCTGTCTTTCCAACAGGAATCTTCTTCAGCCAAACCCAGTCTCCCTGGAAATGAACCAACCATTTAAAGGAGAATTAGCATGACAGCTAACACAAACACCCACTCCATATGTAAGTGCAGCTTTTAGAAACATTTTTTGAGTGAGGATTTACCCTTATTTAGTTAGATATGTCTATACAAAGGTAATCATTTGTAATAAATGCAAATAACTAAATTTTGAATTTATGAATTAGTTTCCAGGTAGATCGGAATATTCAGGAATATTAAACTAACATTAAACTATGTTAATGTTAGTTTAATAGTAATAACCCACCAGGTTATTACTTAAAATAGGTATTTGTTGTTAATAATGAGTTAATAACTCATATATATGTATGTATATATATAACTTCTAATTTGGCTCACGTATATACACACACAGACACACACACACACACACACAAATACACTGGTACCTCCAATATTCCGATGTTAGAACTCTCCGGTGACGTCAGGATGTAACTTCTGGCTATCGAGCGGAGGGGAGTTTTTATTTCCAAAAGACTTCTCATGATGGATTCATCATTTAATTTCTGGAAGAAAAAAACAATTTTGTAAAGATCAAACCAAGAAAGTTTATTAATCAGTCCATTCTGGATCACAATGAAAAAGGTACACTGGTCGTTTTAACATGCTGGAATATGTAATGCTTGTTTCATGTGTTCCTGAAAAGAACAGGCAGCTAACCCTAAGTAATCCCTATTTTATCTTTACACAACACATCACAACAACACTCCGTTCTTTGTCAGTTTTTGTAATAAACATACTGACAGATAATTTGGGAACATAAAGTTATAGGAAAGTTTGAAATATTTCGGCAGTTCCATTCAAACTTATAGTCAAACATAGCAAAGACATGCAGTCAATGACATCACGCAGTCAATGACATCACGCAGTCAATGACATCATGCAGTCAATGACATCATGGAGTCAATGACATTCCAGTAATGTTCCAACCAGAACAGATGAAACATTTCTCACCTTCTTACTAACTTGAGTGTCGATGAACACAATGTCGTCCAGGGTCAGGATTAACTTGGTGACGTTTGGTGTTCTCTTGTACTTCCTGTTTCACACAAAGAATTAAAAGCATTTTCTTCTCATCAGATTTGCTATTTTTTTATTTTCTCTTTAAAGACCTAATTCATAATATATTTTCTAATGAAAATATGGGGAACAAAACATTTTTGAGATTTTTATAGATTGGTGTCGATTTTCCCCCTTTCATTTCATGTTTAATGTTTGCATCCTGAGGTGGGACTATGTACAAACTGGAATGTACTTGGAAAAGCACACCGGACCGACTCCAATCAACTCAGGTTACCACTCTGTTTTGACCGGAGAAGCATTATGGTCAATGGACACAGCTCAGTTTTGAGCTTCAGTGGCAAAGGCTGTGAATTGGTTTTCTATTTTTAATAAATTTTGAAAACATATATGTTAATGTAGTGTGTGGAATTTTGAAGAAGGAAATTCAGACAGACAGACAGACAGACAGACAGACAGACAGACAGACAGACAGACAGACAGATAGATAGATACCTCAGCCAAAA
The DNA here is from genome assembly GCA_911649635.1 of Poeciliopsis gracilis. NCBI lineage: Eukaryota > Metazoa > Chordata > Actinopteri > Cyprinodontiformes > Poeciliidae > Poeciliopsis > Poeciliopsis gracilis. The sequence goes on from CAJVRI010001317.1 coordinate 692,315, forward strand.
GAAAGCAGCTGAAGTGAGACCACAAAGCAGCAGGAAAAGGAAGAACATTGTCACTGCATCCACACCTGAAATGTAGGAAACATCTTCTGATCAGCAAAAAACACCAAAGTCTGACATTTGCATACATCACAGACAGTAGAGAGGGCGTCTTCTAGCAAGCCTACCTCCGTTGCAAGCTTCCTCTGGACTGAACCAACAAAAACTTGCTTTGGGGGGTTTTCCTCCTGGGAAGTAGAAGGACCGGCTCAGAGGTCTCAGACCACTGACCGTTCCATCGATGTGTGTCGGTCCAAGTGAATGTGTCGGCACAAGGCGGTCGCCATCGCTGTCCAGCACCACATATTTGGCCCGAAGGCCAGCCCCGCCTCTACCACTGTATAACACCTGTCACAGAAGAAGTCATTGGTGTAGACAACAGAACATGGGGTTAGGAGGTTTGTCAAGGACAAATAACAGATGAGTGAAACTTTGTTCTTTCTAAAAAACAAAACATGAACAGGATTAAACAGAACTGAAGTAGATTTCTGTTCTTAGTGAAGACACAAATTCAACTTCGCATCTTCAAAATGAAAGTCTATCCATCCATTTTCTCACACCTTGACCCGAATGGGGTCAGCAGGTACTGGTACCTCTCCAGCTAATGTTCTGGGCAAGAGGCGGGGTCACCCTGGACAGGTCGCCAGTGTGTCGCAGGGCAACACAGAGACAGACAGGACAAACAACCACACACACACACACACACACACACCTAGGGAGAATTTAGAGAGACCAATTAACCTGACAGTCATGTTTTTGGTCTGTGGGAGGAAGCTGGAGTACCCGGAGAGAACCCACGCAGGCTCCGTGCAGAAAGTCCCCGGGTCGGGAGTTGAACCCAGGACCTTCTTGCTGCAAGGCAACAGTGCTGCCAACTGCACCACTGTGCAGCCCAAAATGAAAGCCAGTTTCATCATAGCTGAAAAATGAATATCCTATAACATCGCTACAAGTATTGTTTATTATATGGTAAACAAGTATTGTTTACCATGATAACCAATGAAATCATTGTTGGTTTCTCACTTTAAAGCGTTCTGCATTGGGCCTGAAAGACCCTTTTGAATGAGTGATGCTGCACACAGAAGTTGTGAAGTTTTTCAGACATGGCTCTGGTGGCTCAGGAAGTGAAGGGCACAGGAGAAAGAGCTCATAGCAGGAGCGCTTGGAGAAACAGGAGCACAGCTGGAGTCATGAGAGGCGCACAGTGGGCTGTTTCACGCTATCTGACAACCATCTTATGCATTTATATTTGGAGAAAAAATGTTTAATAGGAGCAGTCATGTGATATATGTATTTGGAAAAATTTACATTTAGAGATTAAAGTGTAGAAACTCCAGGAAACTCCAAGATGCCCTTCCAGAAACCGAGAGAAAGAGAGAGAGAGAGATAGAAACCTTAAAAATGTTAAGTTTTTATTCATGCAATCCTCTCATAATTCAGTTGAAGTAGTTACATTTCTGTTTTCCTTTTTTTTTTTTTACAATCATTTCATTTGATGTGAGTGAGTAAAGTGTAAGTATTGATACTCTTATAAACCAAATCCAATATAATTATTTTGCTTCTAATTAAAGTGTCAGTATTGTGAGAATAAAATGTTCATATTTTGTTCCTCTCATTGCTTTCATGAAATGAAGAATTTATGCTCCCGAGTACAGAAAGTTCATCTTTCAGCCATCAATATAATATAATAAATGGTGTATTATATTTAATGAGACATGATATAGTTAATATTAATGCACTGTGTCAAATCACTTCTTTGTGTTTTTGACCTGATTGAAGCCCTGGAAGTCAAACCCTCCATCTGAGCTGAAGAGCTGATTTCCTGTCACCCAGTGTCCACCGCCCGCCTGGCGACGCTCTTCCACGGCTTTAGCGACAAAGTAGACCATATTAAAGATGGTTCCAAACAGTGGAGACACCTTTGAAGAAAATCAAGGGAAAAGGGATTCAAATGTCAAAAAAAGATGTAATTACATATACACTTCTTTGGAGAGTAATTATGAATGGCTGTACTGAAACAGTGTCACACTTGTCGTGACACTGTTTCAGTACAGCCATTTATAATTGTGCCACTGTAAAATGGAGTAGCACTTACTCCTGGGGTGTCCAAAGTGCTTTTTCCATCCCTAAGATAAATGTCCCCAAAACTGAAGTTGAAAAAAACATCTGCAGCACCTTTGTGAAGAACCATGTCTTTTCTAAATGATTGTGCTCATCATCACTTCATTTTCTTTCTAATATTTTTGTTGCACTTTATTATTCCTTCACCTCTGTGGCAGAGATAGCGGAGCGGATCTCTCTGGAGATCTGAGCCTGGCGAAAGGTTTCATAGAAACTCTCATCAGAAGCCATGGTAACGGTCAGCACGGCGCTGTAGGCATGCTGCAGCTGGGTGTTATTGGTCAGCAGAGGGAATGTTGTGTCCTGATGAAACAAATAAGGGATATTATATATCAAAACTTTGAATCAAAAAGATTTTCACAAATTATCTTAAAGTTAACCAGGTTTATTTTAAAGTTGCTATAGTCTCCAAAATATATTAAAGACTAGTCTTTAATATAGTCTATAGTCAGCAGTAAACTGCTGTTAATTCATCAGCAGTTCACTTTGAAAATCAACATTAACATTTATTGTGATTGTTTTTATGGCATTTTATTTGTGTAACTACTTGTAATTATTGTAACCTCTGCTGCCTGATGGCCAGGACTACTTTGAAGAATAGATTTTGAATCTCAATTGGAATTTCTTGGTTAAATAAAGGTGAAATAATAATAATAATAATAATAATAATAATAATAATAAATCATCTAGGTTTATTAGATGATTTGTTTCTGTTATGTTTCTGTCTGCTCTGGTTCCATCCTCAGCTCTCGGTGCAATCAGGCTCATAAACCATTTATTGCTTTCTATTTGTGTCTGACTGAAATTTTACGTCCTCTTTAGTTATGAGCATCACAGTTTCACCTGGTAAGGCATGGCGTACAGCAGGGCGTCGTATGGAATGAAGATGTAACCATCAGCGATCATCCCCATGTTTAGAGCCTCCAGCAGGAGTTCCCTCTGGTGCTCTCCACCAATCAGGACGGAACTCATACACATGATGATCACTTAAGACGAAATAAACTTCATTAGCTGACTGGATTCCACGTCGTGGCAAATGCATCTGTTGACAGCTAAAATAAACTATTTGTTGGTCAAATTGTTTCATGAAAGTGTTGCATTTTAAAATGTGGGAGACAAAATCCTGTCTCACTCGGCAGATGAGGTTATTTGAATCGGATTGGAATTCAACAGTTGAGCAAAGTTACATTTTTAAATCAGATCTGAAGTTTATTCACCATTACTAGGATCAGATTCAAGTCTTAGAGCTGACCTTTGACTTTGTCGGACTGCCTGATCTCGTTCAGCGCCTCCTGAGCCCCGCCTTTGTTTGTTTCCATGGAAACCACAGGAGCAATTGGCAAGCCCATAGCCCGGAGCGCAGAAGCTAATTCTTCACTAGTGCTTTCCCAGAGGTCAGTTGGGGCTGAAAATGGAGGGGGGATATCTCTCAGTGTCCTCATTTTCATGTGAGAGGGTGTTCAAAAAAATAAAAATAATTTGAAAAAAAAAAAAAAAACAGTACCAAAAAATGTAAAATAAAAATAAACATGTAACAATTTCCTGAATAAAAATTCAAGCCCAGTTAGAGGCCAGATAATGTGAACTTTTGAAGGGTAATTCAGGATTGTATGAATAGTTGATATAGTTGATCTTGTGAATTCTGGGAGTTATAAGCCACGCCCCTTTTAACTCAATCTGTGCTGCATGCTGTGAAAACACATAGGGCGCATACTTTCCACAGATCAATCCAAAAGTAATAACTTGATCCATAAGGGGAATATGATATGTTTGTGTGTGTTTTGGGGCATTGTGAACTATACTTCAATTTGCAAAGTCCATTTTAATGACTTCAGATCTATGTGGTATGAAATGACTTCCTCACCTGAAATGACTGCAACGTGAGCCCAGCGGAAGAATCTCAGGACAGTTTTGAGGACTTTAATAGGAGGCGTTACTGGGGGCAGGTTCAGCCAGTTATCATCCAGACAACCTGGAGAAGCCAGTCCTGCCTCCCAGTGCTGGGTGAATAAGGACGCAGCTGGGCAGAGGGTCGGGTTGAAAGGTCCGATGTAAGCGTGACCATAACCCTCCATTTCCCCCAACTCAGTCAACGCTTGAAAGGAGGCAAGTATCACAGGTTTTGTTAAGATATGATGCAGTTAAAAACATTCAGATGAACTGAATTATAAAAACAAAGCAACACTAAGTCGTTCTTTTTTGTATAACGTGCCATTTTCACATTGGTTAGAAAAATCAAGACATTTTCAGTTTTACACTGTTCTTAATTCATCCTTAAAATGTTACTTTTACAGTGTGCGATACAGTTCCACTGTGTATCGCGGTTCCACTGTGTATCACGGTTTCACTGTGTATCGCGGTTCCACTGTGTATCGCGGTTCCACTGTGTTTCGCGGTTCCACTGTGTATCGCGGTTCCACTGTGTTTCGCGGTTCCACTGTGTATCGCGGTTCCACTGTGTATCGCGGTTCCACTGTGCAGACCTTATCAGACACTGAATGTATTAAGACCAAACATTTCCACCAAATAACTCAGAAATTTGCAGTGTTGTATAAAGTACTGAAATCTCGGAGTCAAGTAAAAGTATCGGTACCGCTCCAAAATATGACTTTGGTAAAAGTAAAAGTCACTGATTGAAATGTTACTTGAGTAAAAGTATTAAAGTATCTGAAACGTCTTGTACTTAAGTATGGAAAGTACTGTAAAAATGAATGTACTCAAGTAATGTAATGAAAAGTACAAGTAAAAAGTAAAACAAGGCAAATGCAGTTTGAATGACATTTTTTATATTTTGGTAAACTTGTTAAATACACTTAAAATAATGAACACAACCAAGTGCAGGCAAAATGAAACCTGCTAATAGACATACTTGCGCATCATTTAGTTAAGAAAATTAGGTGCTTTACCTAAACCACAAGGTTAACTTGACCTGCTTTAGGTTAACTTGACCTGCTTTAGGTTAACTTGACCTGCTTTAGGTTAACTTGACCTGCTTTACAACTGAACCAGCTTCTTAGTAAACCCTCCAGGACAGAAAATAAAGTTTTTGTAAGCCTTAAGTTTTTTGTTAACTTGGTGTTTAATGGGAGAAAGGTAACAGACCTCCGTGAAGCTGACACCCCACCTACTCAAATAATCCATCAAATAGTCTGATTGGTTAGAGCTCCGTTTGTGCAGCTTTTGTTTCCGAGATATTAAAAATTATTTTTTAGGCCATCCAAAATATATACTTTTTAAGATTATCATTACTGAAAATATTGAGTATGACTACTTCATACTCAATATTTTGTGTCATGAATTTTGTGTCAGTTGGTCACAAGGCAAGAAATCTATTTCCATTAGTTTCTCAGGAGAGTTTGGATGTAAAATTTGTTGACTCTCCCTGAGTGAAACTCCGACACCTTGAGGAAGAGGAGACCTAGAAAACGGCTGGCCCAAATTAGCCTTCATGAATCGGATCAACCTCGAGCGAGACGCCGCTCACACCGGATATTGGAAGAGCCAAAATCCAAATTGAAAACAACTTTGCCGCGTTTGTTTTAACGGCACAAACCTGCACAACGGATCATTAACGAACCAGCCCACTTTGGTTTGTTTTGGAGCAAAATGCGGGGATGGTGAACTCTGGACGGCCTAAAAAATCATTTTAATATCTCGGAAACCAAAGCTGCACAAACGAAAACTTTAACGGCACAAACCTAAACAAACGGAGCACTAACCAATCAGACCGTTGGCTGGACTTTCTGACGTAGTGGGGAGGTGCGAAACCTGTGCATCCTATTGGTAGTGATGAACAAGCCCAGGCAAGCAGGCTTTGTTGCAGCCAATCAGTAAGTGGGATCAAAACATTTGCGTTTCTCTCTCGCTTCTTTGTAACGAGTAACTAAACCACACATTGAAAATGTATCGGAGTAAAAGTATGCAATTAAGTTCGGAAATGTAGTGAAGTAAAAGTAAAAGTTATCAAAAATTTTCTTACTCGAGGAAAGTATGAAGTACTCCAAAATATACTTAAGTAAAGTAGTGAAGTATTTTTACTTCGTTACTATACAACACTGGAAATTTGTAGATTAACCCAAGAAATGTTCTTAAACAAACACATGAGTTTGAAAAGTTGAAATTAACTATATTTAAAAAAAAAAAAAAGTTTTTTTTCTCAAAAACTTCACAGATTAATCTGTTTTATTCTGAAAAATTTTTGACTTTTCAAACTTTTTTTTTTTTCTAAAAAAATTTCTGAGATATTCTGGTAGAAATTTACTCCACTTTTTTATGCCCCTAATTCGCTATTGTACATTTCCACGTAGTTGTTGCAGATAAAACAACTACGTGGTATTTTTTGCGCCACACCTTTGGAAACAGAGCAGTCCTCGTTGAGCAGTTTCACATCGTACCAGTATCCTCTGCTCATGTAGCTGTCGCTTCTTAGCCGTGATAATGCTAAGTTAGCCGCAGCTAATGGCATCGCTCTGGAGAACAGGGGGTCACAGGACCAGGGGCCAACCAGGGCCAGTTTAAAAGTCGCTGCCTCCACATCGTTGATATAAAGAAACCAGAGAAACAGTTCAAGCAAGGAGACAAGCTGCATCTTGGTGACCTGCAAAACATACATGCAGATATGTTGGCTTTACTTTAATTACACTCATAAGAGATTGATTAATGCATCAGCTGGCTAAGTCTTAACGCTAGACCTTTTTTTTAAACTGTGTAATCTTTTCCTCTTTTACTGATTTTATTTCCACTTTTAAATGCCATAATTTTAAAACAGATAACTCGTTGCATCATTATACAGGTTGTTCCTCTTTCAAATTCAGAGCTTTAGTTACACCATTTAAATTGTATATTATATCTCAGGGTATTCTTTCACAGTTTTGTACCCTGTGTCCTGACAGAACTGCAGATTTTTTGCTGAAGGATTGGTGGAAAATCCCTTTGCTAGAAACAAAAAGCAAGTAGTGGAATAAGTCAAACAAGCAAGAAAGTCTGTTTAATGATGAATGATTCACTTTGAAGAAAGGTTTTTCTGTTTTTAATGCATGCTTTTGGAAAAATTTGGCCCCTTGGTTCAAGACTGGGTATGTATTCTCTATGATATTAACCCTTTTGAATATATTATTAAACCTAGAAGCAGCATTTGGATAATTGTATGAATTTAGGATGCAGCTAAGCCAAATATGGCAGCCACGCTAACAAAAGTTTCCAGGAGTTTCAAAGGCTAGGAAGGGCTCACTGTCTTTTTCAACCCTGAAATATTCTGGTGAGTTTTTTTTTTTGTTTGTTTGTTTTTTTTTTACATTAGCTGCAAAGGAAGTGAACTTTCATGTGTGATACATTAATTTTATTAACAGGAATTGACTCTGCAATTGAAGACACTAAAATTGTCTGAAATCAAATCCAAATATTTTGCTGTTGAATCGCTACTTATATTCTTATTAATTAATATCAAGGAAATATTATCTTATATTAATAATTTTTGTGTCTGATTTTGGCGTAAACAAGATGAATATAGTTTTCATTGATATTTCCAGGAGTGGTTAAAATTAGGTAATTATCAGAAAAGGTTTCTTGACTGATGATTTTTTCCAAGATTATGTCAAGTATTGGTGTTGTTAACTTGATGAAAATGCATTATGGAAGCAGAATATCACAAAGAATGCAGTGAGTCTTCACGGTATAGAAATATGGTTGGGGTTGATACATTTCACACTAAAACACCTTTGTCTCTAACACAGAACCCGTCTCCTTCCTGAGCAGAATGATGATCCATTGTTTTCCTACCTGAAGAAAACCAGAATTCTGGAGGTTGATGTTTTTCTGTTTCCAATACGTTGGTTGATTTCTTTACATTTTCACATATGTAATTTCTATAAAACATCTGCTCCATTTACTTTAACTGTGAGTCAGAAGCGCAGAAATGCATTGCATTGTCATCAGGCTTTTCTAAATGCTTGCCAAATTTAATAAACATGTCAACAAACATATTTTTTAAATTCAGTTTTTAATTCAATCCTAAGTGTACTAAAGAGAAAAGTTTTACCTTTGTCTTAGAGTTTCATTTGTCCAGAGAAACGCTGGCTTCATTCGTCAGTCTTTGAAAGACGAAGAACACGGCAGACGGCTGCAGCTCAAGTGCTGAGAAGATTTACTTTAATCCTATTAAATGCTCAAAAACATTCAAGACGGTTAGTGTGAGATCAGAGGTTGTGTTGTGTGCTTCTGTGTGTCTTTGCATATGCCATTGTCCCTTATTAGAATGAAAGAGCAGCAATTACATTCAAAATCCATTATTACAGATGGAATTTGTGTAACATATGCCAGAATCCTCTATAAAACTCTGAAGGAAAACCATTTAGTCCTTCCCCTTATGCATTTGTTGAAGAACATCATGAAACTACAGTCTCTCTTTAAAACAGGTGACAGGTTATTATTATTATTATTATTATTTTTTTTTTCGGTTTTTAGCTTTATAAAATTGACAGATTTTTTAAAAGTCTTCTGTCAATCAGATGGAAAAATACCAGCTTAAAACTTATTTATTTTTTGCTATTATTACTGGGCTTGGTATTCATCTTGAAGAAAGGTATACATTTGTCTTTACTTCTGTGATTGTGAGCAGATGGGAGTTCGCACTCCGATACAGAGGGTGGCAGTAATTCGACCTGGTGGTGGTTTGCCAACGTCCTTAGAAAGAAGAAGAATTTCATAAGCCCTTCCTTGCTCGGCTAACCTTCTTGTAGGTTACTTCCTCTCTGTCAGGGACACAGACAAAATGCAGAGCTGTACACAGCTGTACCGTTCTCTCGCCACGGTAAGGATGAGCCTGGTTTCTGGTACAATGTTCACCAAGCGGCTGCCGCGGCACGCGGACTTTTACGAGAGGCATTTGTTTGGACTAGCCAGCTAGAGGGTGGCTAGCTGCTCAGCTAACAGACATCCGGTAAAGTGCTGTGTACAACTCATACTGCTGGCTTTCATTGCAAAGATTTAATATTCTGAAATGAGTTAATATCGCAATTCTCGCAGACTATGGCTTGTTTTCATGCAAGATTGACATGTAAAATAACAGCTAAGCAGGCTATTATTTTTACTTAAGAGTCACCCTGCAACTCAGTTGAAATGTACAGTTGCAGCAGGAATGCTTACTATGTCATTGTTGGTCACCTCCTATTCAATACTATTCACATCAATGTAGCATAATAAATGAATGACCTTAATAGTTATGTACCAATTACACCTGATTCTAAAGCATAAACTTTGAGGACAGCCTTCCTCCACCCCCCAGTAAAGATGCCATGGTAAAGACAGGCAGTTTTTGTACACTTTGTCAGAGGTTATTATCGTATGTGAAATACTTGCGACCTAAGATTCTAGTCTAGTCATCAGTTTATTTAGCTAATTAAGCATTTAATTTTTTGCTTTTACAATTGTTACGTAATCATACCTTAAACTTACAAGATGAGACAAAGTATCAACATAAGAGTTTTCATATGTGCATTTGGCACCAGGACACTAGACTGCAGTTCAATGATCGACTTGGTCATTGGATCTGCGGCCCTTTGCCTTGGACACTCGGGTGAAGAGAGGTGCGGAGCTGTCCACTGACCACTACCTGGAGGTGAGTTGGCTCCGGTGGTCGGGGAGGATGCTGGTTTGGCAGACCCAAAGGTGTTGTGAGGGTCTGCTAGGAACATCTGGCAGAATCCCCTGTGAGACGGAGCTTTAACTCCCACCTCCGGCAGAGCTTCAAACTCGTCCCGGGGAAGTGGGAGACATTGAGTCTGAGTGGACCATGTTCCACTCCTCCATTGTCAAGGCGTCTAATCAAAGCTGTGGCCACAAGGTTGTTGGTGCCTGTTGTGGTGGCAACCCTCGCACCCGGTGTTGAGGGGATCCATTTTGGTGGCCTAAGGATCGCCTTTTTGGCCCTTAGGATCGGGCCAAAAAGCGAAGCTCTCGATTTACTGGCCGATCTACGTTCCTAACCTCATCTATGGTCATGAGCTTTGGGTCATGACCAAAAGAACAAGATCGCAGATACAAGATGCCAAAATGAGTTTTCTCCGTAGGGTGTCTGGGCTCTCCCTTAGAGATAGGGTGAGAAGCTCGGTCATCCAGGAGAGACTCAGAGTAGAGCCGCTGCTCCTCCACATCGAGAGGAACCAGTTGAGGCTCAGGCATCTGGTCAGGATGCCTCCTGGACGCCTCCCTGGTGAGGTGTTTCGGGCACGTCCCACCGGGAGGAGGCAGCCAGGACACGCTGGAGGGACTACGTCTCTCGGCTGGCCTGGGAACACCTTGGGATTCCCCCGGAGGAGTGGCTGGAGAGAGGGAAGTCTGGGCCTCCCCTGACCCGACCTGGATAAGCGGCGGATGGATGGATGTTCATAAAATAAAATTAAAGTTTATTGGTCCTTGAGGGGGTATATTTGCATCACTATGCCATTACCATTATATTGCTTGAAAATGGTCTCAGAACAGCAATATTCTCATTTATGGTGTTTTTAACCTTTAGTTTGATTTGCTCAACAGCGAAGTCACCACCTCCCTTTCAAGCTCCATGGAGCCATGGCTTTGTCTGTCAGAACGTATGCTGATAAAGTAGAAAGTAAGTCCTTTTTCCCATTTTTAGTAAACAAAAGGTCTTTGAGACGCATGATTGTTGGAGGTGCACTAAGCAGAGACCTGTGGTCGGGTCCAGCCAGCAGTTTTAGAAAACTTTCATCTGCTGGTTTTTTAGAAAATTCCAAATTTCTTTTAGAACTCCTTTTATGAAGGATAATTTGGATTACAGAGACTTCATAATTCATGGTGTTTTATTTATTTTGGATATTCAAAATGTCTTCCATTTCCAACATGTTTATTGGAATTGAAAGTTTATTGATGTTTGAGAAAGTGTTCATACCTTATTATGCCATTATCATTAACTTACTTGAAAATGGTCTCAAAACATTATCATTGTTTAGTCACAACTTCCAGGCCAATTTATTGTCCTTGGTGTCATGACAAGCCCAGACCCAACCGAGATATTCTATTTTAATTTAAAGAAACAACATGTTCTATGTTCTTTCTGTTCTGCTGGGAGTAAATGTTCCTTCATTTGTTGTGTGCAGTCGATGCAGACGTCACCGTGGTCGGCTCCGGTCCAGGTGGTTACGTCGCAGCCATCAAAGCAGCACAGCTTGGCTTCAAGGTGAGCAGGCTCCTGGACTAGTTAGTGCTTAATCAAATCTCTGATCACCTAGAGTAAGTAAATGTTTTTGTTGAAGATGTGGGTTTTAAGTGAATAAATGCATTTTTTTTTTGTTCTGAAAACTTTTTGATTCCATTGACAGACGGTGTGCGTGGAGAAGAATGCCACGTTGGGTGGCACCTGTCTCAATGTGGGCTGCATCCCCTCAAAGGTAATGATCGATCATTTCAGCTTAAAAATGTCAATATAATTCCCAGTATTCTGAATGCAAATATAATATACAACTGGAAAGAAACAGAAGAATGGGCTCATTTCAGTCCATGTTCATTTTAACTCAGACAAAAATGATATTTTAATCAATGCCATTTTTTTGATGGACAAAAACTTGACTCACATGATCATGTACCAATAAAAAAATGAAACAAGAATATTGTAAGGAAAATCAAATTAAATCAGATCTAATCTATGTAAAAACAACAACCAAAAATCAAAAGTTAAAAGTTAATCTTCATGTGGCAGGAAGTGAAATATACTTTGTGTCTTGCTTCAGGTTGCAGTTCCATTCCTCCAGTGAAATGAAAAAAGTGTAGATTACATCCAGAGCAGAATATTTTGTTCCAATGCAGGTCATTCTGGGACTACAGCCAAGCTGGAGAGACGTTTTCAAAAGGACATGATAGGAAACATCTTTTCTGTCACCATGGTGATGTGATCATTCTCTGTTTGTTGCTCACAGAAAACCTCAGAATTTTTCTGTAACATAGTAGTCGAATGAAGTTGAGTACAGTTCATGAAATGCTATTGAACTGATCATCTGCTCTGGAGTGTAAATAAAAGAGATGATTGTATTTTTTAAGAAAACAAGAATAAGTATACACACCATTTACATCATGGAGAAGAAGCTAAACTGAAGGAGGATTGTGGATATTTTTGTTTTCATATGGACAGCAGACAGGTCTGGAGATGCAGCAGCGAAGTTCTTCGCAAAAAGAGACGCAGTCGGCTGTAGGAAAGCTATGTCCTTCAAAAGTCGTGTTTTCATTGCTTTTTTTTTTTATACGTCTATTTGGAAGTATAGGTTTACAGAAATGGCAAAAATTTTATATAAGTTATTAAATTTTGCAAAGAAAATCTCCCCAAAACAAACTGCTCTTGCTTGATGTGGTTTTTGTCTTTTCTGAACGCTCCCATCTACTGCTGGGTCTATTGGTAGTGTATATATAATTTCTTCACATTGAGAACAAAGAGGATTTGATTAGTGCAAAAACTAATCAGACTGGCTTGTGTGATTAGATACATTAAGATGCACTTTGTAATTTTATGCCACCTAAATTAGCTAAGCTGTATTGAATCAATAGCTTTTTTCTAATTCTGTGTTTCTGTTTTTGATTCTTTAGGCTCTTTTAAACAACTCCCACTTGTACAAGATGGCACATGGCAAAGACTTTGAAAGCAGAGGCATTGAAAGTAAGCTGAATGTAAAGAATACAAATTAAAGTAATGAATACAGATTAAAGTTATGAATCTGAATGTATCCATGCAGAAGCTAGTTCTAAACAGTAGTCAATGCTTTTTGTTTTATTTCTTTAATCTTAATTTTGTGGTGTGTTGTGATCGTGTGCTGAAGGCAGCGTGTCGGAAAGATTAGGAGCTTCTTAAAGAGACAGAGGCTAATATCAAAGTGTCAAATTGCAAGGTCACATTTCTTTGAAGTCATTTGTGAATACATAATTTTCATAACATCTGAAGGTGACATAGTTGATTGTGGTATAAAATGGGACTATGTGTCTGGAAAATGCATGATACCAGACCCTTAAAAATGCACTGTTATTCTGATAAATCAGTCTCAGTAGAATTCATTTTCAAAATTTTGGGATATGGCTGTATCGGGCTCTGCTGTTTCTCATCGTCTCTCTGTCATCTTTCAGTCTCTGGAATCTCGTTAAACCTGGAGAAGATGATGGCTCAGAAGAGTGGTGCAGTCAAAGCCCTGACTGGAGGAATTGCACATCTGTTCAAACAGAACAAAGTCAGTCTGACTTCATGTTGCTTTACTTGTAATTTTAAAAGCTCAGATATTTTTTTACAAATTGATCTTTTTCTTTACTCTGGTTTTTGTTCTTTTCTCTGCTCAGGTAACCCATGTTAACGGTTTTGGTAAAATAACCGGTAAGAATCAGGTGACTGCCACGGCAGCAGATGGCTCCCAGCAGGTTATCAACACTAAGAACATCTTAATCGCCACAGGGTCAGAGGTCACCCCCTTCCCAGGGATCCAGGTACCATCTTAACTGTGATCCACTTTCACTTATTTATAGCTGCAGGGAACTTTTGAAGTTTCTCATTCTTACTAAAAGCATGTATTGTATTTTGTTAGATTGATGAGGAGTCCATCGTGTCATCGACTGGAGCTCTGTCCCTAAACAAAGTACCAGAGGAACTGATTGTCATCGGAGCCGGAGTTATAGGAGTGGAGCTGGTTAGCAATACTTAAGCCTGATATGCCTCGTCTGCCTCAAGTTCATCTGTTTTCTTATTTTGCGCTTTTTTTTCTCACCAACATGTCCGTCCTGTTGCAGGGCTCGGTGTGGCAGCGTCTGGGTTCCACGGTGACAGCAGTGGAGTTTTTGGGCCACGTGGGTGGCATGGGCATTGACATGGAAATCTCTAAGAACTTCCAGCGTATCCTGCAGAAGCAGGGCCTCAAGTTCAAGCTGAGCACCAAAGTCCTGGGGGCCACCAAGAGGCCCGACGGCAAGATAGACGTAGCGTGAGTTGACGAGGAGAAGAACAACACGCTTCTAGTGTCAGACAGTTTGTAAATGTGAGGGTTTGACGTTGCAGAGTGGAGGCGGCGGCTGGCGGAAAGAACGAGACGCTGACATGTGACGTTCTGCTGGTCTGCATCGGCAGAAGGCCCTTTACCCAGAACCTGGGTCTGGAGAGCGTCGGCATCGAGTTGGACAACAGAGGTCGCATACCGGTCAACAACCGCTTCCAGACCAAAGTGCACGGGTACGACCCTTCACCTGCTGACGTACTGAACCTCAGCCGTCCGTGCTCTGCTGCTGCCTTCGTCCAGGAATCAGGAAATGAGAGCTGGGGTGGTCCAGTGTCCAGCCCATGACAGGACCAACACGCACAACCAAGGAGACAACCATTTCACTCACTTATTCATATTAGAGTTTAGAAGTAAAAGAAAGTATTTTGAGCTTCTAAGATCAGGGCATTGGTCAGCAATTTCTTTAATTTCAGTCTAAAATAATATTTGAACAATTTATGAGATTTTACAGATAATCTGTATTCAGGCTAACAGCATTTATTTCGCACCAATATAAAAATTTGGGCCAATATTATTACTGCTTTTATGGCTAATAATTAGACATTATATATTTGTGGTGGGATTCGATTAAAATTTTTGAGTTGATTTGAGTGTCTGTAATTAATTAACTGCATTTTAATCAAACTATTAACACAATAAGCAACATTTCAATTCAAAAGCTCTTATCAGCAAAATTACTGAATGCATAGACATATTAACTCAATGACAAAGATATTTGTTGCTTTTAGTCTGTTATTTAGGTTATTCAGCCATCAGATTGGTGAAAGATCCTACTCTATCCATTCAGCGTTTAAGCGTTTCAGGGGTTCCTGATCAGTCATGGGACGTTTGTAGAAATGTGAAGTGTGGGTGTTAGCATTAGCATTTGGGGCATCTGCGCTGCTTGTATAGCTTCACTGACAGGCTAACTCCTCCTCCTTTTTTTTTTTTTTTTTTTACTGTGTCCAATCAGATCATTTTTTGAAACAATTTAACTGCAGTGAGCCAAGAGTGCTCTGTCATTGTTGGCTTCGTTTGTATTTTTGTATTTAGTGTTGTAAATAAGTCTGCTAAAAGAATGCATGCAGTTATGAAACCCTAAACAGTTCTGAATATTTTTGTTTGCCCCTCCCCACCCTCTCCTGTTTCTCCCATCAGCATTTATGCAATTGGCGATGTGATCGCTGGGCCGATGTTGGCCCACAAGGCTGAGGACGAGGGCATCATCTGCATCGAAGGCATGGCTGGTGGAGCAGTGCACATAGACTACAACTGTGTTCCCTCCGTCATCTACACCCACCCTGAGGTGGCCTGGGTGGGGAAGACAGAAGAGCAGCTTAAACAGGAGGTCAGAATCCCATCATGCTTCAGCTTCACATTTGGTTCATTTACAGTTTCAGCAGAGTTGAGAAAAAGTTCTGAGCCACACAGGAGGTTTTGGGCTAAACATTCTATACATTTTAAAGAACATACAGATGATAGATGAGTCAGTAATGAATGCAATCAGTGTCAGAGATCATAGGAAAGGACACAACTGGCTAAATAGTTCATCAGACAAAAATGCTAATTAGCACTAGCATGTTTTCAGTTTGTCAAACGGTTTATATTCAATCATGGATCTGTCAATTTTTTCTCTAGGGTGTCCCATACAAAGTTGGCAAGTTTCCTTTTGCTGCCAACAGCAGAGCCAAGACTAACGCAGACACCGACGGCATGGTGAAGATTCTGAGTCACAAGGAGACGGATCGGATGCTTGGAGCGCACATCCTTGGAACGGTGAGAGTTGAGAACAGTTCACACTGAGTAGAAAATGCTGCAGAAAGGCAATTCTCCTCCTCCGCCCCCCAAGTCAGACATTCAAAATCAGTATCACTTCATCCTATCACTGTAATCTGACCTAGGGATGTGCATTTATAAGGTCATCATTTAGCCTGATTAATTTCTTATCGTAATAATAATTTAGGTTAAATTATTAATGTCACAATACATTCCAGTTAATGATGTTTTTAAAAAAAAGAAAAATCTCTCTGGGTTGCCAAGATAAACTATTTTCTCCATCATTTGCTCAAAGAAAGCATCATGTATGTGATTAAATGCAGTTAGTAGTTGCAGTTTAATGACACAAATTACTCCTTTGTGTGACTGGTGAAAAGAGCAGTAATTGTTTTTGTAGGACTACAATTGCTGTGGCACAGAACTGGAGAGGTCCAGTTACCAAACAAAGGAGTAATAAATAGTTCTTCTTGTTACTTCTATCATCATCACTACAGTACTGCAAAATATCATGATAAAACTGTATCTGTCCTCTCCTGGTCTGATGACATGGTTGTCTTTTGATGCAGGGAGCTGGAGAGATGGTCAATGAAGCTGCTCTGGCCATGGAGTACGGAGCTTCCTGTGAGGATGTCGCTCGGGTCTGCCACGCGCATCCAGTACGTTCTCTTCCCCACTCTCACTTTAACTCCAGTGCTTTGTTTCATCCCAGCAGCAAGAAACCTGCAGGCATACAGACCAATAAGAATAATGGTTTTACACATTCATTTCAATCTATTTTAAATGTTCAAAATTCATGGAAAATTATTTTCTATCATTTTAAGCCGTAGAGTTGTTCCCTCATTGAAGACGTACCTCCTAAGACTTGTTCCTAATGGCATCATGATGAGCGTTGTCGTGATGACGTGGTGAAAGCAGAGTGTCGGAAAGAGCTTCTTAAAGAGACAGAGGCCTGATGGACCTTACCACAGTGGCCGCGTTTCATTGGCTGATGCTCATTCTACGTACATGCATTAGTAAATGCATGCTAATGTAGCACCAGGCTACATTGCAGAGCGGCAGAAAGTTTTCACATCAA
This sequence comes from Poeciliopsis gracilis, assembly GCA_911649635.1. NCBI lineage: Eukaryota > Metazoa > Chordata > Actinopteri > Cyprinodontiformes > Poeciliidae > Poeciliopsis > Poeciliopsis gracilis. The sequence goes on from CAJVRI010001317.1 coordinate 709,334, forward strand.
CAATGGAAACAGAACGGTTCTTCATTGCCAGTGGAGAATCTGTACTGGTGATGTCAGGTATCCTGATCATATTTGTGGTAGGAAAATTCACAGATTTCCAAATCAGAAGCAGAATGCCTTGCTTGGATCAAAGCTTGTGCAAAACCGCATGAGCAGCTCAACATTCGTAGGATCAACAAGAACAAAGCAGTGTGTGCTGGTGTAAGTTTTATTGATTTGCTTTCTTTCTGTCTGAATTAAAGAAAATCAATAATAAACACCTCCATCATGAACACCTTTTAGCAAAGTACAGCATAACAGCAGTACTGATACTAATTCTACACCTTGACGCCTGTCTGCTACAGTCTTACGTTAGCTAAACAGATCAATATGCAATGTGTATCTGACATGCAGTAAAGATTTTATTTTAGCAGAATATGCTTTTGACTAAACTGTTACTCGTGTTAGCCACTCTAGCACAGAGTACAGTGTATCACACTGTATCACACTCAAACATTTGCCAACAAACCACAGGAATCAGCCACTGATTTCAAAAGTAACCTACAAAACGATGAAGCCCGACTTACCCAGCCTTGCAAGAACAATAAGCATCAGTGATCTAGTCCACAGCTATATTGGTGCTGAGGGTGTGAGGATCTGCCGTTTTGCTCAACAACTGAAAGCATTTTGCTGTTCCGTGCATAATGATGGAGGCATTGCGGCTCAAACACCTTGATGTCATCCAAAAAAGATGACATGAACTTGTTAGTTCCTCTGTCCGTTGTTGTAGCTGATATTTGGTGAAAATCCAGCAGAAATGATGCAATAATGGACTCAGAAATACTCTATCAGTCCAAGCGGAAGACCCCAGGTTAACATAGAAACAAAGCGCCGCGAGGCTTTGTTTGAGACTTCCAGCCTCGTGAGATTTTCTAGGTCGGTGGTGGGCGGAGCTTGGAATGGACCGTGGTAGGGTCCATTTCAAGGCATCAAATTATAAAGTCAAATTTCTTTTAAGTTATGTTTTATACTGTATATGCAATATTTTTAGTAGAACTCAAGATAACTTATTTGATTTTGCCTTACTTTTAAAATGACACTGTGTGACTGGAAAAATATACACCCCTTTAAGGATAGAACAGTTACCAGGTTTAATGTGAAAATTGACAGAATTTCTCATGCCAACTGTCACTGGTTTAAAGTTATTTTTCAAAATATATTTGATAAGTTTGGGTGTGTTCTGTTAACCAGAACACGGTCAAAGAGCCAACCTGCGGCTCTTTGACCGGTTCTATGCGGCTCTTACGTTCATATAGTCACATTCTGCCAGACGTGCAATAATGACTAGAAGTAGTCAAATGAACTGTCATGTATTGACAACAGCAGCCATTACTGTTGGCCATAACTACGCCAAAACAACACAAACAATAAACAGTCTTTGTTTCTCTTGCAGTCTTTACTCTTTCCAGTCGTTCTGCTCTCACTCAAACGTCCACTCACCCCTCACTCTCACTCCCCCCGTTCCCTCGCTCCCTCATCCATCCAGATCATACACTCTAATTTAAATCTCTAAACAGTGTAACATCCAGTAACATTTAGCACATACTGTAGGGTCGCTATAATATCCAAGTTTCGCTTCGCTTGAGTTCAATACGGTCAAATGCGCATGTGCGCAGTTTTTCAGTAAGAGTAAAATCATTTGAGTAAACCTTTCGCGCTCAAAATGGCAGGAAAAAAATGCACAGAAAAACAAAAATATGAAGATGAACACAGGACGTTTTTGACAGAGTGGGAGAATTGATATTTTTTTTGTTGAACGTAGTGGAAAGCCTTTCTGCCTTATATGTCAGGTTGTCGCATTTTAAGGCTTCAAACCTTCAGCGCCACTTCAGCTCCATTAAATAACATGTAATACACATAATATACGGAGCCCCCTGGGGGATATGGGGAACTTTTTTTCTTTTGCGTGCCCTCGCAATACTTTTGCGTCCAAGTATAAATCTGATTTATACTTCGTGGCACTTGGTCACCAGAAAATAGGCAGATCTCTTAGCAACAGACTAACAACAAATATTGTTATTGTTCAAGGAAACTAAAATATTTCTTCTGCTCTTTTGAAATACTATATGTCCACGCAAAAGTATTAGAAAAACAAATTCCCCATGTCCCCTAGGGGACTCCATAATAATAAAAGGAAAAAATGTATTGTAAATTGTTCTATTATTGTTTGTTTATTTGGCTAAACAGAGTTTGTTTGCATGAGAAAGTGCACAGTGCTCATTGTGGAAAATGTCTGGCCTGTGGTCTTTGTAGTGTTAAAATAGTGGGAGAAATTTACAATAAATCTGGCTGAGCAGAAGGCTGTGAGTATCAGGAAGGGATGAGTTGATGTTCATGTTCATGTGAGCCCATGCATATGATGTGGCTCTTTGCGGTACCTTGGTAAAAATGTGGCTCTTGGTCTTTGTCTGGTTGGCCACCCCTGCATTGGAACATCCTTCAATATTCAACAGAAGATGTTTGCATATATAGAGAGAAATATCATGAGGTAAATATTGATGGTTAATTTGACTCGTGTAATTTAGTGCATTAAGTAAGAAAGTGAAAATGTTTTTTTAACGCTAGAGGATTAGCATAAGGAACTGTGGAAAGCTAGTGAGGCCTAAGTTGTGGCAGGGTACTGATCCCTGACTACCACTGGTCAGTGAAGCTATGCTCTCACCTGGGCTTATTTCTAAACTGGTCACTAACTGATTAGAAGCTAAATTTCATCAGACTTGCTGGACAAGTTGATATCCAATAATTCAGCAATTCAAAGGTATTTATTACAAAACTAAAACAAGTATTCCTTCACTCATGTTCATTATTCTTGCCCTCTGTAGTGTCTGTAGTTGCGTCTCCATTACAAATATGTGCCAATCTTTGTCTATATTCTGCTAATGTTAAACACAACTTTACAATTGAAGTGTTTCAATTAGATGAAAAATTACAGTCACAGATGCATAAGCTTGAGTTGGAGCAACAAGCCCCGTCTATTTAGTTGCTGCTACTTATGAGGCGTTTGGTTAAATTGTAGTTGGCGATTTTACAGAAGAGTTATGGATTCAACATGTTGGAATGAAAGGACTTTTTCTGAACTGTGATGCTGTGAGAAAAAAAACTAAAACAATCCATTGTTCTTCAACAGCTTCCTGTTTTCTTCTGCGTTTTCTCCAGTAGTAACATCCTGCTGTTGATCACATGACTTATGCGATGTGACAAAAGTGTTTTGCTACGGTTGACAAAGCACCTCATCCTAACCCAGTTTTTTTTCTTTTTGAAATTGATGTGTTTCAATTAAGCAAATATATTTTTGTAAAATCAATGTGCACAATTTTATAGTTGATGGAAATGCAGCTGTAGTTATTGTAAGGTCACCATTTTTACCTCCTGCTCATCTTCCTGCCTGTTCTGCCCTCGTCATGCAGACGGTGTCGGAGGCTTTCAGAGAAGCTAACCTGGCGGCGTCCTTCGGAAAAGCCATCAACTTTTGAGGTTGCAGCAGCTGTGGCGCTGTTGCTGGAGAAACTGAACACGCACCGTCTGCATCGAGACTTTCACTGACTTAAGCCACCTGTGATCCTGTGTCCATCACGACGGGATAATTACAATTAGTTTCATGTTATTTAAGTGTTCCAAAAAGAATATTAAAATGGGTTTCAAAGCTGAACAAAAGCTGACTTGTGTGAGACTGCTTTGTTTTCAGCATGTACTTTAAAGTTGCCATGGCGATATTTTCTTCACCCATTTGTGGAACAGAGATGGATGGTTTTCTGAGACAACTGTGTTGTCTTCTAACTGAAGGAAAGGATGTTTGCTGGTTTGTTTTTTTTTTCTTTCTTTTAATTGTGTGAAAGGTTTAGTTGGGAGCTAAAGTTAGGATTATTGTAGAAATCTGCTCTGTTTGCACCCATTCCCTACATGTAAACGGCACATTTTTAAATAAATGTTGACTTCTCTGCAACTCTGCTATTGATTTCCTCTTTCCTTTAATCATAGACTGTTTAAAAGGTGAACTATTGGAGAGGCCTTTCCTGATTCAGATAGTCGACTGTGACTGCTCCATTCATCCCAGCCAATAAATCCAGTTCCATAAATATTTATGTGGTGGTGTCTTCATTCAGCTCTGTAAAAGTTTGAAATATACTGGATCCACTTTCTTTCAGAAGTATGTCAACAGATTGCACCCAAACATACGGGAAAAGGTTGCTTTTGTTCCTCCTGCTCGCATCGACAGTAATTGTTGATGCTGAAACACGGCTCTCAGCGCTGACAGAGAAAGAACCGTTTGTATTTTATTAGCAGACGCTAAATGATTTCAATACAAATCTTTCGTTAAAGATGATGGATTCTTTTCTTTCATTCATATATTTGGCTTGAATAAGATGAAATCAGTAGTTGATTTTTGGTTTTTTGGAGAGCTTCCTTTGCTAAAGGGACTAGAGGTTGTATGTGCAGCATTGCATCGACTTCCTCTCTTAAAGAGTTCCTGGTGCTGGAGCACACCAAACTCATTACGCAAAAATAAATTTGTTCCAAAAATGTAGTAAACATGTTTCGCATAGCCACTAAAAAGACTAATTCTTACAACTAGGAGCTTGCAAAAACCTGCGTAGCCCCAATATAAGTAACTGAGTTTAGCTGTTTGTTTTGTCAGGAGTTGCTCTGATGCTCTCATTAAATAAGAAGAAACTCCACCTGTGTTTGAACACTGACGTCCAGAGTGAGGGTGTGGCAGCTGCTGCTGGCTCAAGTAAACACCAGCTGAAGATGAAGGACCTCAGCAGAGCAGTGGCACTTTTATTAACAGCCTGAATTCATAAAGTAATCCAACAAAATCCCACAATTTGGAGCGACTGCCTCAGGTATTGTGCTGGCTTTATTTTTTGAGTAATGATACTGTTGGTGCTCCAGTTCAGACACTTCATTTTACTCTCACTATTCTACTGACTTTTTTCTTGTTTGTCTTTCTTTTTGTACTGTGTAGGTGCAGACATGTTTCTAGTTAAAAAGACATTGAGGATAATGTTGCATTAACAAAGCAATTACAGTCCATTAAAACAGAGCAGTCTCTAAAATCTCTAATATTAGTTATTTTGCAAATCTACAAAGCCTCAAAAAATTTCATCAGCTGCACCTGTTTTCACATACAACTAAAATCATTTCTACACCTAATTGGTGTAGTTTACCAATAAAATATAAAGGTAATCCTAATATTGATTTTTCTTTATGTTTAGAAAAGAATACAGCATAATTTATTGTACCATAGCAAGACAATTCAATTGGACAGATGGATGAGCAAAAGCATACTTTTGAAATAAACATTTAAAATAAGCTAAATGCAACTTTATTAGGGAGATCATAAACTGACTTTAAAATGTTTTATCCTACTCACTCACAGCCTTTAATTTTAGACTACCAAGTCAACAGCAGTCTGTTAGTCCACCATGTTACAAGTTCAAAATATAACTGCGTTTTCATTTCTGAATAACAGGTACACCATGTTTATCACCTCAGAGCTGGGAAGCACTGCTGACTTTCCATGCATGGTTTGTAGAGCTGTGGCTACTGAACACAGAACCAACAGGAATGTTTGAAATGACGGACGAGTGAAACTTCAGCACAAACCCGGCTTTTTGCCCAGAGTTCAGTGGGTTGAATGGATATTTTAGTTTCACGATGGATCATGCCTGAAACAAAACAAATTAAATCAATGTGGAATAAATAAAGAACAGAAATTATTTTGAACAACATTTCACACACCAGTAAGAAAAAAAATGGAGCTGCATTTTGTTTGATTAGCTGACAGTGGAGGTATTTTGGCAGCTAGTATTTACTTGCAGATTATTTTTAAGCAAGCCACACTCTCTCGAAACAAGAAAACAGAAATGTGCTTATAGTGTAGTTTACTATTTTTAAATTTTGAACTAGTCCTCGTCTTGAAAAAATGGCTTGTTGGTATAGTTATGCTTCCTGGCAAATGACCAACAGTAAAAACGAAAAAACAATCAGAGAAAGACCTGACTGGTAACACTAAAGAAATAACCTGCACATTTTCTGTTTCTTTTTACATTAAACCACTGAATTATTCAACATCTTGGCAAAAAAATCTGAAGGACCTCAGAGAAGATGCTGACTGAAAGCTTAGTGGGAAATCTAGTCCATCCATCCATCCTTCCATTATCTGGTCACCCTTCTCCCTAACGGGGTCGGGAGTTGCTGGCGCCTCTCCAGCTGCGTTCCGGGCGAGAGGCGGGGTCACCTGGACAGGTCACCAGTCTGTCGCAGGGAAATCTAGTCACTGTGTTTAATTGTGTGAATGTAAGATTGTGTCAAACAAAGTTTTGTCATATAAATTTTAGATTTCTCACCATAATTGACTTTTTTAAAAGCCAGAGTAAACTTCTTTACTGGGATGTTTTGTAATGGATTCTCCTGATTACATTTAGACTAAAGAGCATTATTGGGTGTAAATGCAGGAAGGAGACGTTTCCTCCCTTTGATTGAAATGCTTGAACGGACTCCTGCTGTTCAGCTGTTAAATGTACCGTCCTTCTTCTGGCACAACTTTTCTTTCACTCAGAGTTGCAGACCTCAGAAGCGGTCGTCAGGAAAATTGAAGATGTGGACTTATCTATGAAACTCAGAAGTGAGTATGACATTAAAATTACTCCCTACAGTTTTTATGCTTTTTTTTTTATTGAAAAAGAGTTTGTAAAAAAGATTTTTGTAGGTTGTGTTTGTTAATTTAGAATATTCTAGTTGTTATGTTAAGTATATTTTGTTCTCCCTTGTGAGGCATCATTCTAGAACAATGTCAAGAACTGGAGAGAGGAATGAAAATAGTTTTGTGAAACCACTAACAGACGTACCTGTTAATCGGGAGCAGAAGGTTTGAATGCTCCTCCGTTTTATGCAAAAATAATGGCTAATTAAGATTTTAAGTTGTATTAATATAATTTGCAATAGGTTAAACATGAGCATATTTCAATCTAGTACATAATTTACTATTTAAAAAAGATAACCAGAATTTTAAAAAATGGTGGGCATAAAATAAAAGGTTTGAGTACATTACCAGATTAAAACGGGATCTATATAATAACAGTGAAGACTGAATAATAAATAAAAATGCGTTTTATTTATTATTTGTATTATTCTCTTTCTCTTTTTTAGAGGAAACTAGTTAAGCTGCCTGGATTGCGCTGTAATATGTTGTATTCTCATTTATTTTAGCTGGAGCGACTACAGATGAAGCCTTTATGGTAACTCTGGCATATGATGTGATGTGCAGCCGCCCTTAAAAAACAACTAGTTCAAAATCTTTTGATTAATTGTATAAAGAGTTTAATTTTATGAAAACATGTTGGACATTTATCAATGAATGGATCAGACTTAGATGCATGTTAGAATGTATGTTTCTAATCATTGGTGGTGGTTTTAGTAAAGCTTTCACTGTGCAGATGGCCATACGATTGCCACAATACTTACACTAAATAAACAATTAACTGATAATTAATAAACAACCACAAATCTTTTGTCATTTTTGCATACTTGAATTTAGGTGCAAACAATTGTAAAATCAGATAAAAATGTATGATTTCTAGAATGTCTCAGAGTGACTGCCCTCATTTGAAGACACACGTGAATGAAATGATAAATTATTAAGGAAAATAACTGTCATTATCTTTTTTTAATGTGTGAAGCAGAGTCTTATGTTTTTTCACATCTCTTGCTTTTAGACCTCTTCAAAATGCCTGCAGTCCATCACCCATCAAGATCTTCAATTTGGGGACGTAGAGCATCAAAATCATGGGCTCAAATGAAAGCTGGATCGTCAAAGCCAATAGTCACCAATCAACCCATGCACATTGTCTCCACCATGTCTACCCACAATGCCTCAGTTCATCCAGCTCCTGGTTCCTTTGAAGACCTGCTGGACCACATTCCCTGTAAGCTACCAACCAGCAGCTGATCCTTATTCTTGCGTTGTTACTTTCTCCTTTCAGGTCTGATCTGATCTATGCACCTGATGTTGTTTAACAATGCACAACAATAACATATGTTAGAGTTGGATGAGCTGCGAATTTGCAAACAGGTTTATTCTGTTTGCTGTGCATATTATTTCAACCGGGACTTGGCAACCTTAAGTTGGTCATTTTTAGGCAACCGGACTTTTTTCTTCTTCTTCTTCTTGTTGAAATGCACAGATTATATGATCCCAAAATTCATAGGAGACAACAGAAGTTGTTTCTTGAACGCATTTGAACAGTCAACATAAAGGGTTCTTCATGTCTGAACATTGAAGTGACAGGCTAATAAACTGTTGTAAGAACAATCACATTAACAGGGCCAGTAAAGTCACTGGCAGCGCATTAGGACACCAGAGTCATTGGCCCTGTCCTCAATTCAGGACAGAGTTTGTGTCCCTAACAATGGCATGTCACTCGTGGTTGCATGTCCCACTGTGTGAATTGTAAAACCGTCTGTGAGAACAACTCAGGGCTGCAGAATAAATATTAGAAAGATGAAATCTGAGTCCACCTCCTCTGCTTGGAGTTGGCTTCTTATTTTTAACATGGATGGCTTCTTTCATTTGTCTTTCAAATTGGCAGTCTTTCCATGTCCAAAACTTTAATGTCTCAAGGTCAAGTGTCCCTTGACCTTGAGATGGACATTCCTCACTGTGTTAGACTGCTTTTGCTGCTGAGTTTTTGTTTGTGTATTTGGACTCAGAAGAGCAAACTCACTGGCTCAAGAAGTTGTGTTTCATGTACATCTGAAGGACAAGAGACGAGTTTAAAGACAGCAATAAGCACTTTTAGGTAGATTTATGCCGGAATCAAACTTTCTGTCTCTATTAGTGCGGTTGTTCTGATGATGATTTATAAGCCTGTTAGTTCCAACCATGTTCAGAACCAAAGAAGTCTTTTCACCACAAAAAACCCAACCTGACTATTTTTCCATTTTCCATTTTGCAGTGCCACGATGGGCAATCTATGCAATCTTTGGAATGGGTGGCCTCATTATTCTGCTTTGTTGCCTCTGCATCTGCATCAAATGTTGCTGCAAAAGGAAGAAGAGACAGAAAAAGGATCAGCAGATCCTTTTGAAGGGGTTAGATGGAAAAACAGCCACAGCTCTGGTAAGACGAGTTTTGTGTGGTACTAATCAATGACAGTCGATACGGTTCATGTCACACTTTAACATGTGTGATGAGTGACATATAAGTTTGTTGCCTCTTATGTAGAACAATCACAGACCATTTAAGCACCCAGGCTCTTGCTTATAAGACTCATTGAAGTTGTTAAGTGATTAAAGTTTTGATAAAGTTGTTTCAATGTCCAGGATAAGTTTAAGTCAAATTCTCACAAGCCATCCTCTTAACATCAAGACTTTAACTTAATTAAGTGATTAGAGCATTCTATCTGTAAAAATCAATTACATATTTTTTTAGTTCCATGATGTAATTTAATCAACCTGCTACAGATAGAGCACAGCTGAATGTAAGTCTGACAGAGCTGAGGGAAAAGTGAAAATCTGGAGAGGAAAGTTATCTGAGTGGAAGCAGCTGGCAGGAACCAACAAGGGCGACTCCAGTTACTGAGGAATTAAGTGAAGGAAGAGGCTGAGCAAACAGGAAGCGCAGAAACCAAATGAAAATGCAAATATGAGTCACTACAACTGAGCGAGCAAGAGAAGAGCTATCAGCTTAAAAAACACAAAACCAGGAACACATGAAACACAACACAACACTCGACCCGACCCGACCCAAAGCACTGCTCCCAAAACAGACGTAGCAACAGCACTGACACTCAGCATCATGAGAATCATACAGATTCTTTGATGTGAAAAAAGGATAATATTGTGAGGGTGTGCTTTAATTAAATCAAATATGTGTTGTATATTGAACCTTAATAACTCTTTGTTGCTTAAATTTTTTCTCAAAACACTATATGAGATGTAATCTCATAATCTAATGTAATCTCATTAGTCTGTCCTTCTAGCACCACCTAGTGGTCAAAGTTAATCTCCTATCTCAAAGTTCATCAGGACTAAACGCCAGCCAGAAACAGAACCAGAACCACAATCAGAACCACAACCAGAACCATAACCAGAACCAGAACCACAACCAGGACCAGAACCACAACCAGAACCAGAACCAGAACCACAACCAGAACCACAACCACAACAAGAACCACAACCAGAACCACAACCACAACCAGAACCAGAACCACAACCAGAACCACAACCAGAACCAGAACCACAACCACAACCAGAACCAGAACCACAACCAGAACCAGAACCACAACCACAACCAGAACCACAACCAGAACCACAACCACAAAAATACATAAAAATGATAGGATTTCATATCTTTGGGTGTCTGAATGTTTTAATTATTCAAGTTCTGTTCTTTGGCTACATGACTGCTCATAACACTTTAAATGATTCTGCAAATTTCTCTCCAAATTTCAATTCTTTCATAACTTTTCATGCTAGGGTGACCTACTTTGTCACACACACACACACACACAAACACACACACACACACACACACACACACACACACACACACACACACACACACACACACACACACACACACACACACATTCTTTCAGGTCAGAATGACACTCACACATTTCCTGACTAAAATTCTAAAATTGCACAAACAATATAATTCTTCCCCCTCATAGCATCTCTCTCCTGACATTCCACTCTAACCAAATGAGCAGAGGATTTATCATCCCCATTTCCACAGCTTTGCTAACAGATGTTCTTACTTTTCTCCTTTGACAGGTCCAGCCAGACATGGAGGATGTTGACTACGGTTCAGTCAAACAGTCTAGAGGAAAGCTGCTCTACTCTCTGGAGTACAACGCCACTTTATCTGAGGTGCTTCAGTTCATGGATGTGTACAATGAAGACTCTGTTGAAAATATACATTCATGAATATGCAATGTCTAATCTGCTTCTAAAACTGTCTTTAACAGCCAGCTTAACAAAACTGTCATTTTATTTTCTGTTTTGTTGTTTCACAGCTTACAGTGGGGATAAAACAAGCCGACAGCCTGAAGGCGATGGACTTAGGCAGGAGTTCTGATCCATATGTCAAAGTCTACATCCTCCCTGATAAGGCCAAGATCTTTGAGACGAAAGTGTTCAAAAACACACTAAACCCCTTCTTCAACGAGCATTTCACCTTCCAGGTAGACGGTTCATGTCGAACATTTGTTCAGTGTCATGGCAACAAGCATTACGGTACAAAACCAAAAACCTGATTTTTAATAATTGATCAAAATCTCATGATTCTCAGCAGAATCTGAAAGTGAAAAATATCTCCACTGAGAGATGTGGAACAGTCAGAAAGGTCCATCAATGAATCCATCAAAAACATCTCGAAAATCAATAATGAAGACAGCTTCATCAAATTCACCTCGGCGTAGAGAATTTGATACAGACACAAACTCATCTTATTTTGATATCCTAAAGAATGAAAGTCAGTTCCACTGGACTGGTCAGAAAGAAAAGCAAACCACTGTGAGAACCTTCTGACTTTGGAGAAAGATACAATTGTTTCTCTCTTTATCTCATTTATCAAACATAAATAAATTTGGCAAATCTAAATGAACAAAAACAGGAAAAACTTCATTTTATTTTAAGCAGGTGGGGGAAAAAAGGTTTTGTCTGTAAATATCTGGTTCGAACACATTTTCCTTGTTTGCAAACAACATGAACATTTCTGCAGAGTACAAAGGTAAAGGTAATTTTATTTATATACACATTTTCAGCAACAAGGCAATACAAAGTGCTTTACAAGAATGAAAAAGAAATACAAACAAAATAAACCAAACGAAAGAGCAAAAGAAGAAAAAGCTAATAATGTTGATCCAAAATAAATAAACTAGATTGTCATGAGGTGGTGTGGTTGGAGGTGGTGAGGCAGACGCTGGAGGCCCAGGTAGGTGAATCGGTGAGTAACTTATTAACAATAGCAGTCCAAAAAACAACAACAGACAGTCCGCGGCCAGGCAGCACGGTTGAGCGGAAGCCAGGGCTCAACACCGGTAGCAACTGGTCATACAGGCGGCTCAAAAACAAACGACAAAACTCCGTGACAGCGTATGACAAAGACAAGGACGCGACCTGGAACAAAGACACAGGAGGAACTAAATACACTGAGGGCAATCAAGGGAACAAGACACACCTGGGAACAATCAAGGGGAAGACAGGACAACGAGGACACAGAAAACTCAAATAAACACAATAGAAAAACACAGAACATAACATAGATACTCTTATTTTGGCTTGGTTTTTCTGGATTCCAAGTTCTAATCCCTGTTCTGGGTTTGCTAAATTAGTGTCAGTAAGTAAGTATCCTCTGGATACAAGGGAGATGAATCTGGGGAGGTGATGAGGGTAATGGCAAGGAGACCTTCCAGAGTTAAAGCTCATGAATAAATACATTTAACTCTGGATCTGAATCATTTGTGCCTGTATGTTATTGGCAATAAATGTCCATGGTGTAATTCAATAGGATAGTGTCCTATTGGAAAGGACAGATTTTAGGAAATAAAAAAATGGGGATAAAGTGCAGAAAAGTAGTAGATCTTACATAAGCTGATGTGTACATTTGTTGAAATTTGTCAAAAAGAATCAGAAGTCTTTCTTCTTTTAATCTGATTCATATTTCTGCAGCTATCTAAGTCCGCTCTTCACAAGTCCACAGCCGTGATGAAGGTGTTCGACTTCAACCGCTTCACCAAACATGAGATCATCGGCGAACTCAGGGTGCAGCTCTGCAACATCGACCAGAATCACGTCATTGAGGAGTGGCAGGACCTGGCGAAGCCTGCCAAGTTTGAGGTTTCATTTTCTAAAACTTTTGTTCTCAAAAGAGAAAAGTAGGAAATTAAAAATATAGTGCCAAAGAAAAGCCCTATTTTTTTTGCCAGCCATGGAAAATGAGTCATGATACATAGAGTTAAACATAGTGAAATATGTCGATGCATGATAAATATGGTTTCAGCACTCTGTGGAAAAAAAAACAACTAGTGTAACTAAAACTGATGAACACACTTTCAGTTCTTCGCTGTGACTTTTTTGTGTTGCAGGAAGAAAACTTAGGGGAGATCTGCTTCTCTCTGTGTTATGTTCCAACAAGCAGCCAGCTCACCGTGGCGATCCTGGAGGCCAAAGACCTGAAGAGCATGGACCTGGGAGGAAGCTCAGGTAAAACTATTCACCCCATAATCATTTACAATCAGTAAGCTGTGCTATTATTGGACACTTTGTGGAACATGTTGGACTTTAACAAATCAATATCTAATAGCTTAGATATTGATTTAGAAAGGAGGGCCAATCTGAAAGAGATTGCTCTTTCAGTCAGAGCAATCTCCCCGTGTTTAATACTTTTATGCTAAGGGTTAGTGATTAATTCGTAGCTAAGACAAGCTTGTTAATGTGTTTCTCTTGGAGCACCGTGCATTGCTCAGGGACAGGAACAATTTGCCAGCAACAACATGTAGAGAGATATTTACTGGTACCAGAAATTCTCTAATCTTCTTCCACTTGTTTGTTTCATGTAGATCCGTATGTGAAAGTACAGCTGACTTTGGACAAAAGGAAGTGGAAGAAAAGAAGAACATCTATTAAAAAGAAAAGTCTAAACCCCTATTTCAACGAGTCCTTTATTTTTGATGTGTCTCTGGATCAAATGCAGGTGAGAATAATAGTATCGGTTCAGTAACATGGATTAATTACACATGGACTGATGTTTCCTAGTCTTTATTTTTGTTGATTATGATGAGAAATGTCTAATGCCTGCTTAAAGGTTATGTTTATTCTGACACCCAGCCTCACTATGAGACACACCCTAATTTAATGAATAGCACTGTGTTATTTCTTCAGCCTAAGACCCACCTGTTTAGAGTTGCTTTTGAAACATCACGAATGAAACATTAATCAACATTCAGATGTGTAACAGTGGCACTTGACAATTATTGACTGTGTGTTCTACAACTTTGTGTGTTCTTGTGTGTGTATTTTTATGATGTAAGGTACTTTGAACTGCCTTGTTGCTGAAATGTGCTATATAAATATATTTGATTGGATGTTTGATATCATCACTGCTGACACCAGTTGCTTCGAGATCTTTGGACATAGAGTCATGGGGTTTTCAGGTGTCTAGGCTTTTTGACAGCTGACAGTTTTTTTTTTGTCATCCTCATTATTTTTGATTAGTCCCATCTTGATTCCATAATAGTTTGAAATATCGACATTTTGAGATGCGGACAAAGTACAATCAGACATGTAAATTTGTCATTATCGCCCAAAGAGTCAATATAGAAAATAAAGGCCTCATTAATTTAGTGTTTCATTGCTGCTCTTGTTTTTGTCTTCAGAGGGTGAACCTGGTGATCTCAGTTTGGGACCATGATGCCATGAGCAGGAACGACAGCATGGGAAAACTGTTCCTGGGCTGCGATTCCACAGGAAATCAGCTGAGGCACTGGGCCGACATGTTGTCCAACCCGCGGCGACCGGTCGCTCAGTGGCACAGCCTGCTGTCGGCTGAGCAGGTCAACGCCAGCCTGGGACTGAAAAGGAAAATCCCTGTTCCCAGCAAATTTAAAGAAAATAAGATGCTTAAAAAACATTTTAAATAGACAAGAAACTATTTAAGCCAAATAATAATAATTCTGGTGTATCAGTAATGTTGTTGATCACACTGTTGATATGTATGTAGGACTCACATTTGGGCAACACAATTTGATCACATTAAGAATACCTCAGCAGTTTTGTAATATTGTATTTTCTCCATGTAGCAATATCCCTGGTTACATTGTCATGCAAAATCTGTACAAACCAGAGTTTGAATTTTGATTTACGCAGAGAAAACCTCCTTCAATATTTCATCAGGCCAAATAATGTGTCTGAGCTATGATGTCTCCTGAATATTTTCACATTTTATGAATGTACAGCCACAAACTTAAATCTATTTCATTATGGCTTCATATAACAGCGGGGTTGTAACGTGAAACAAAATGCATTGTTTTCTATTATAGATTTTTAGTTTTTTTTATAAATAAATAAATGTGAAAAGTGTGTCATACAGGTGTATACTTTGTTGATTCATCTCTCATGTCTTTGGAGTATGTCCACCATTAGCATTTTGAAAAGAATATGGAGAAACATCTGATGCAGAAATTATGGATAGTGCTGATGCCAAACTGTTAGTTTTATATTTGTAAACGGCAGAATATCTCTAATTGTGACTGGATGAAGAGATGAAACTCAGAGGAAGTTTATTGTTGCTGATTTATGACTGAAATATTCTGTTGCTTTTCAGCAATACTTAGGGACCTTCAGGCTTATCTTGTTTACTTGGAAAAAAAACATCCAGACCAATATCACCAACGTTTCTCCCCTTTCCCTTTTTCCAACTCATCCTTATCGTTTCCTATAGTCTGCATTTGTAGACTACAATTTAAATGTGTATTTTTCATAATGCTGAGAAATACCTCCTATACCACTACCACTAGATATTTCTGGCTGCTGCCATAGTAAATCAGGGTATATCTCTTTTTATTATGATCAGTTACATCACCATTAAGAGAAGTCAACTCCAAATTTATTCATATACTCAATCTGTTGGCCCTCCTTTCTAAAATTGTAATTAACATTTTGAATATTTTTGATAAGTAAAGTATTGTTACCTCACTAAAATAATGGCCCAAAGTTTTTTTTTTTTTACCTAACTCTTTGACAATAAAGAGGTGGTGAATTTATTAACATCACTATTATTATTAGTACTTATTAGTTATTATTATTATTATTATTATAATAACTATTAATAACTAATTATTAATAAATAACTATTAGTTGATTGTTCATTATTAGTTGATTAACTAATACTCAATAAATCTTGAATGTCATAATAATAATCACCATTACTATTATTATTATTATTATTATTATTATTATTATTATTATTATTTATATATATGGCTATTATTATTAATACTAACAGCCAAAAGTGATTTATTTATTTATTTTTGTAGCCTAAATCACTTTTGGCAAAAGCATTACTTAGGCCATTATTTCAGTAAGTTAATAACATGAGAAATATTGTTTATTGCAGAGTTAGTTTTATCTTGCATAAAACTAACTTTAAAGAATCCAAAAACAAGCAACTAATAAAATAAGTGCTTCCAGGTCGTTTTTCAGGTCTTCTATATATCTTCATTGTTTTTTGCGTTTTATTTTTCCTGGCGTGCAAACATAATTTACTCAACATTCTCAAGGACGCGTGAAAAGTCAAATGTTTTTTGGTCCTATTGACTTTCCATACTCAGCAGTCAGCAGCAGCTAGCTGGTGCGCATTCTGCCCTCGTTCCGCTGCTGGACCCAAATCACCGCTTTGTTCCTAATGACGTCAGCCCGCGATGCTGCTCAGCATGTCTTCGCTCGTTTTAACCCGAATTCCTCAACCGCTGTAGCGGACTGACCCAACTCCCAGAGCGCCAGCTGTGTGTTTGGCTAGCAGCGAACCGCGATGCTAATGGCTGAAGCGATGTTTGTGAGATGCAGCTGAAGTGCTGCTCGGCCTGGCAAACATGATGTTCCGACCGAACCTCGGTGATGTTCCTCTGGCTGCGGGAGGTGGAAGATGGACACCGAGGACCGAGGACGGTGGACAACAGAACTGACTGCTCACGAACTTCGAAATCCGAAGGTGCTTTGCAGACACGATGGGAGAATCGGTAAGAGGACTGACTGCTCTGTGCTTTGTGAGTCGGTTCCGGCAGCAAGGTGACCTGTCATAGCCTGATGCAGAGCTGCACGTTCAGCTCCGCCTGATTACACACAAGTTTCTGAACGAGTTTTAATACCTCCTGATATTGCCAACAAATGAAAACGGAATTTATTTTAAATCATCATATCATCATATCACACTAATCACTGACCATTACAGTGATTAGTGTGATGCTGTTCAGACCTGGAGCTATTGTCCTTCTTGGACTTGTGATAAACCTGATTGTCATTTTACATTTGGTCAGTGAAGAGAGGCCAGCTGCAGCTCAGCTGATGTTTCTATGAGATCCATCTTTTATTCTGCCTCTTGGCTGCACAGTGGCACAATTGGTAGGATCTTGCAGCAACAAGGTCTGATTTCCGGCCTGGGCTCTTTCTGCATGGAGTTTGCGTGTTCTCCCTGTGGATGCGTGGGCTCTGGCTTCCTATCAGGTTAATTGGTTTCTCTAAATTCCCCCTAGAGAATTTGTTTGTCCTTATTTGCGACAGTCTGGCGACCTGTCCAGGGTGCATCCCTCCTCTGACCCAGAACGTTAGCTGGAGCACCCCTCCTGACCCCACTAGGGACAAGGGTGTTAGAGGATAAATGGATGGATGGATGGATGGATGGATGGATGGATGGATGGATGGATGGATATTCTGCTTCTCCTGGTGTTTCATTGCGACATGATGCATTTTGTTTTTAACAGCCTGTCTGTGGGGGGGAAAAGTATGCTGACATCTTAACCTTAACATTTGCAGCCACAATACTCAATAACTGTCTGGTCTGTTATTGTGAGAGAAAATAAATCGTAAAAAACCCCAAAAACATAGATAGAAGTGAATTATTCCATTCTCAAATTGCTCTTAAATGTTTTCTCAAGTAATACCTATTATTATTATCATCAGAACAGTTTAAAGTTTTTCATTTTATGCTTTCAATACTCCAGTATTAAGTTGCATGTTGTCACTAACCCTAGCTGGTAGACGACTGCGTGTATGGTTCTGAGGATTATGATTAGCTTAGATTATAATTAGCTTGCAACAAGCAGCTGTGGAATATGTAATGTCATTTGAAGCCCCGCTGAACATATTTAATTCTGTAATCCTCTACGCTGCGAAATGCTTCAATATGTGAATCAGTCACTTCTGTATTACGCTTATGATTTTTGGGATGCACTGATTGCATTTTTTTCCCCCAATCACCAATAACGGATCTTTTGAAAGCCTGACATGCCGATTCCAATTTTGGCTAACACCGATTGTAGCTGAGTGTGCTCTTAATTTGTAGGACTGTTTAAAGGCACTGTTCAGGTTTTTCACTGCTCTCAACCTGGAGTGTCGGTCAGAACACTATTTAGACCAGGGTTCAGTTCAGGACCAGATGTGGTGCAGCAGGTGTAAGAAGGAAGACATGAGGCAGGATCCCTTTTGCTTTCTGTATTCCAAGTTGGTCACAGATCTTAGTCCAACAACAGTAATAGCATCACGGTGTATTTGGTGGGTGTGGATGAGTGCTTCAGTATGTGTAGATGTGTGTGTGGTCTCCTAGAATAAACAGAAATACAGAAAATAAGTTTCAGATGTTCTACCGTTACACATTACATCATACTGTTACACCTTAGATCAAATAAGAAGGAAATTGATAAAGCCTAAACAAGCTTAACATCAGAATCAATATTCATAAACGAACTAAACAAATGAACTAATATCCATCCCTCTGCGCCTGTTAAGTTCATCGCACAGCGCTCTACAATACACACATATAGCCGCTAGCTCGGACTTAACGGTAAATAACGGTAAACCAATAAACTTCAAATCACTCATTTATCTTCAGTAAAAGGAACTCAATATAGCAACTTACTTGTCAATAACGCACACTTATAAGGTGAACACACATATTCTGCCCTCTCACGTATTAACACAGTGGCTTTGCGACCCCACCTCCCCCGTGATATCAGGAACAGTTTTGGTTTCTATGACGACGAGATGACGTCATCGCCGCCCCAACTGCGGTATGCCTTAAGTGGCAAAAGTAACAATGAACAGAAATCACCTAATACGAACAATAGTACATAACAAACTCAAACTATTTAAGGGTCTTTTGAACACCGATTCCTTTTTGTCTGAAAAGTTGCTGAATGTAACAACTAAGTTACAACAGCAACTAAGTTACAACCTGACTATTGTGAGGAAATGAACTGCTTCTCATATTAGTCTGTTTAGTTTCTAAGCTTTCTGACTAGCACAGCGTTTTTATTTTAACGAGTAAGGGTTCGGGTTAGCTGTCCTCACTGGCTGTCATGTATGTTTTGTGTATTGCAGGTTCTTGTCCTGATCTAGCCATGAGTAGGAGTGAGCACGCTAACGCCAGGCATGTCCCTGTGGCCCTCACTCCCCAGCTCCCTCTCAGAGCTCATCGACCTCTGTGCGCATCGGTCTCCTCCGACAGCAGCGGCCGCTTCAAGGCTCTGGACACTCAGGAGTGGAAGAACAACCTCAAAGCTCAGGTACAACTGCTACACAGACAAAAAACAAAGCTATTTTGGTTTAAATGTGGACAAAACAAAACAAAAAAATGATAAACAGTAAAATTGTAATTCTCATTAGGATTTTACTAATATGTCAGTCTATTTTTATATTTTTTATTTTATTTTACGGGAATATCTAAAAAAATATAGACTATGTAAAAAGTTCAATATTTTTTGTCACTCATTTTAGAAAGTAAAACTCCATATAGGTTCATCACACATAGAGTGAAATATTTCAGTCCTTTATTTCTTGGACTCAGTTGATCATGGCTCACCGATTACAGAGGAGCAGCTTTGTATGAGTGAGTGTTTAGGATCGCCCAATGGTTGCCACGGGAGATTCAAGGATTTCCCAAACATACGTGAAAGAACTAAAACAAAACTCCGGGTATGTTTTAATGAAGGAATTACATTATAATATAATATAACGCTCAAAAATGGCCACACAGGACCGCGGGCAGCGGAATGAAAGGTTTTGACTGGAGGTTCATGCTCGCTCTGTGGGTGTGTGTGTTCTTCCAGATGGAGGTGGCCCACAGTGCAGGAGCAGCCAGCAGCACAGGTTCCCTGGAGCGAGCCTCCATGTTCTGTGCGTTGGCATCGGCCTCTCTGTCCGGCCCCGGCCCCGGCCTGCCCAGCCCCCCCGTGGAGACCCTCAGCAAGAGCAAATCTTCCAGCCGCTTCTCTCTCTTCTCCCCTCCATGGAACAGCAGTTCTGAATCTGACTCCAACCCGCCATCTCGCTCAGGCTCCAAGAAGCTGCGCAATTACAGCCGGAGAGCAGCCACGGGGCCAGCAGGGGCCCGGGCTCCTGATGTGCTTGAGCCCAAACGGAGCGGCCCCGAACACTTCCAGTACTCTGAGCCAGTCATTTCCAGAGTGACGGACTACATCTACGTGGGCAACCTGAACGCGGCGTACAATGGCCGCACACTGTGTCGCAACAACATCGACAGCATCATCGACATGAGCAGCGCGCCCGGAGAGCCGGCCCCTTCCCTCAGCCTCATCCCCTGCACCTGCTCCCGCGGGTCTCGGCACAGCTGGTCCCGCCTCAAAGTGGACATGGGAGACATGCCGGACACGCTGGACGAGCGGCCGGCTCTAAAGTACTGCTGCTTTGAGGATATCAACGAGTGCATAAATGCTTCCACGGAGAAGAGGAAGCGTGTGCTGGTCCACTGCCGGGACGGGTTTTCTCTGGCGCCCATGTGCATCATCCAGTACCTGATGGTGAAGCAGAACATGAGGCTAATTGCTGCTTATGAGCTGCTGAGAGCCAAGTATCCAGTCAACATCAAGGAGTGTCACCAGAACGTTCTAGTGAGTCTGGAGCGAGCCCTGTGGCCCGGCGGGGAGGTGGACCCTGAGTGCTTCAAACAGGCTCTGTCCCGCAAGCTGGCCTGGACATGATGGCCTCTATCACGCCCCCCCTGTCTGCCTGGCTGCTCCTTCTGCTCCTGCTTTCTTTCCTGGGTTGGTACTTTTTCCACCAAAACCACCACAGGCAGCTCTACTTGTCCTTCTAGATATTACTGCACTCTCTTTTAATGTATTTGGTGGAGAGAAATCATTTCCATGTGTTTCTTTATCAAATATTGGCACAGATCTGGTAACAACAACTTTGAATACAAATGCTAAACATTTTGCTCTACACCTAGTGTTTCACCAATTCGTTCACATCTGGCTTACATTCAAAGACTATGTGGAGGAGCATCAGACCCATCAAAATCGCTCAAGCCTGATTCATCAAACGATTCAAATTGTGAGGCGCTAGACGCTTGAGAGACATGTTGCGACTGGCCATCAACATGCCTCCACATAGACTGAATGTAAACCAGACACGTCTGACACTCAAAACACACACCATTACAGTTGATATAAAATAATTCATAAAGAAACTGAAAGTGACAAAAACAATATGTTGACAACCTTGGTCAAACGTGTAAAAACAATCCTTCTTTCAGACGGTTCAGAAAGTGCAGTTAGGTATTATAAATTCAGGGTTTCCACCAGAAAACGTGCTAAATCTGGTGGTAGGAGTGCTAGGGCATTTCTGTGTTTTTTTTAGTTAAAAATGATTAAAGTTGAAGAAAATGTGAAAATATCATAAGGTCACATTGTGCTATTGGAATCCATTATTAATACCTTAACAACAACTATAAAATCTTAAAAGGCAAACATGAAAAAACCCTACCATAAACAAACCACACTTGGCCTTTTGGCGGGTCAGGAAAGCCTGGCGGCCCGCCAGGCTGATAATACACTGAGGAAAACCCTGAAATATAACGTAATAAGCAACAGAGCATGACGTCGCTCAGGGCATAAAGCATAGAATGACACTGAATAGATCCGCCCTCATTGTTCGAGTCTTTTTTTAAACATCAGAACCGATACAGACATTGACATCGGACTGGTACATCTCTAATTGTGACTTTGTTCTCCAACCTTTCTGTTCAGGACTAGCATCCACAGCTGCTTGGCTCCACAGTGTTTTATCTGTTGCCGTACAGTGGATTTATGTTCCTGTTTCTGTTCTACGTCATGCTAATGTTCTGTTTTTCTACATCAGGGTAAAATCTTTCAGTGAGCTAACTCAGGAGAATATTGATGTCAAAGCAGTACGGCATGTACGTTGTTCTTTAGCAACAGTCGCCTCAGTATATTGGGAGTATTCTGTGGTGAAAACCAAGGCCAGGTTTGGACACTGATCTTGGCTGAATTGTGCTGATAATCTGAAGTGGAGTCATACATTCACAGAGCAAAACTAAGGTTATGCTGATGTAGAATTCATTTCAGACATTGAGAGGAGATATTTCAGATGAAGTCATCATGCCAGTGGTTGACCCGTTAGTAATTTACTGTCTGGTTCTGATGATGCAGATCAGTGGTTCCCAACTGTTTTTGCGTCAGTCTTGTTAAAACCTTTAGCTTGAAGTGGCTAGACTTGATAACTTTAGTTAGAAGCTGGGATCACTATGAATGATGCTCAGCAGAAAGAAATTTGACAGTTCCAGATGTTTTTTTGGACTCTTCTTATTTCCAACATAAGTTACATCTTTTATGCTCTAATTGCAGGCGAATGTTTTTTTTTTTTTCATTTGAATTATTCTCCCTAAAAGAAATTGTATTAAAGATTTAGCTCTATAAAATATATAATTTAAAAAATACAACTACATTGTAGATCATTATGTGTTGCATGTAGTCATAATGTTTCTAATCCACTTTTTAACATGTTGGTCTTTGTTTTCACATGAGGATACAAAATATTTATGCTTTTTCATCCCTTTTACTGAGTTGCTAAAAAGTGTCAAGAAACACACTCTTTGTACATCAATTTTAATAAATTATTTTTTATAAAAGCCAAAACAAGAGGGCAATTTAGAGAATAAAAAGGCCTTTAAGCTTTTTTTGTACCACTTGTAACTTTCTATTTTGTTGACTTTCTGCTTGCCTGTCAGGGTAATTCAAGTATAGGCCTGTCATGACAGCAGATTTTGCTGGGCGATAAATTGTCTCAAAAAATTATTGTGATAAACGATAACATTGTTTGAAGACCTTTTTACACTGATTTAATGAAAATTACGTAATAAGACATGAGATTTTCTGCCAAAGATAGATACACTTTACTTTCAAAAGAACACTTAACACTGGGACTGATACACAAAATAAATAAATAAATAAAACAACCAAAAACAAAAACTAAATAGATTCTCAGTCTCCATTAACAATAAATGTACTTGAATAAAAACTAAACAACATAAAGCCAAAGTGGAAATAAATACTGCATTCAACCAAAAGAGTGCAGATTATGAAGTCTGTATAGTATATTGCCCTTCAGTAATCATTAGATTTAAATAGAGAAGACATCCCATTGCCTGATGCAATAGTTCAAACTGCAGGATTTTTTACCCCGAACGACAATCTTAGGATGTTATTCATTCTGAGATCAACTTGTGTTGTGTGTTACGGTAGATTGTTGTGCCGCTCCGATCTAAATCAAGGATTTGCCCAGACTGGGAGCTGAACGTAGCCTGTTGAATGTGACCGGTAGCCAATCAGAAAGCGCGGATTCCCCTCCTGCTTTCTGAGGGGAAACACGGAGGGAATCCTGAACAACTGACACGGTGCAACCCAAAGTCCAACAGACATCGGAAACAACATGAATGTTTATTCAACATTTCATGCAAAGAAAATATAAATAACTAGGGGAGGAGTTGGAGCAAAATTTCTACCAGAAAACCCGGTAACTTTTCAGCTGTTCTTCGTTAACGTGACATAAATAGTTCTAATGATTTTCATTCAGTCAGGACTGACACTAGCTACATGCATTGCAGGTAGATTGTGGTAAGGAATTGATTAATGCCTGCTTTTAAGATTAGTGAACTGGACTTATTATTTTGTGTCCATTGTTGGACACAACACGGTTTGATCGAACCGTTATACCGAGGATTTCTGTCAGCTAATGTGTCTCTCAGGTTTTGATAATGGCAAAATCAGCGACATAAGATCATGCAGTGCGAACTGGGCATTACACTAAGAAAATGAGGAAGGGAGGGTCAGTGGAGAGCACCGGAGTGGAGCCTTTTTTCATTCAATGTCATCAACAGTCAGAGAAAATGCAGGAAGAAACGATATAGCCGATAATTACAATGAGGTCGATAGTTTTAATTTATTGTGCGATTAATTGATTTATCGTTTATCGCGACAGGCCTATTCAAGTAATTGAGTGATGCAATGCTATTATTGTTTATAGCAGCAAATCTTAAACCTCTTGTGATTTTTGTGTTTGTGAAAATCTAATTGAAACTTTAAACCTTGCATATCTATGTGTGATCGCACATTCCTGGCCTCCAGGTTGGGAAACACTAACTTTAACAACACTTCCTACAAAGTTCACCTGTCTACTTTTAACAAAACAAGTAAAATCAGCAAATTATGCGCCACTTTTTATAGCACAGCATCAGCCTGCAAAGATTTCAACTGGGAATGGTGCTGAAGTAAAACAGCTGATGACCTGCTTTCACAGCTTTATCAGGATGGGAGAATAACGGTGTGCAGAGATGACTGGTCATTCCACATTTAGAAATGTTGCACTTTGCAGGAATATTTTGAGAATGTCATAACATCAGTTAGTACCAAAAACAC
Source organism: Poeciliopsis gracilis (assembly GCA_911649635.1). Lineage (NCBI taxonomy): Eukaryota > Metazoa > Chordata > Actinopteri > Cyprinodontiformes > Poeciliidae > Poeciliopsis > Poeciliopsis gracilis. The sequence goes on from CAJVRI010001317.1 coordinate 733,828, forward strand.
CCAAAACAAAAACTAAAAATGGCATTTACAGCATTCCTGATGGTCATGTAATTGTGTTAGACATTTATTTGTCCAGGGATAGATTGTGTTCAGACTGCCTAACTGATTCAGGTGTTCAAGGCCACCTGACAGTGTTTCCAAAGAAACCGTTACTTCTGCGTCTTAAAGCCTGTCCACACAGGATCAGATCACTTGAAACACGTCAGCATCAGGTGGGAACAGGGGTGAAAAATACGTTTGAGGTGGTTCAATGAAACAACAAATTTTATTCTAGATTGCAGTCATTGATTTCACAGAAGAGCTTTGGATTCAATACATTTGAAAGAGAGGCAGCTTTTTATGAACTGTGTGATCCTGTGAGAGCTCATGCCACCCCTCCACAAGATGCCGCCCTGGGCTGTTGCTCATATCAGAAACCGCCACTGACCATACCAACTTTTGTTTTCATGTTATGCATGGAATAAAATCTTACAGTAGTTGCGTTTCCATAGACGCAACTACTTGAACAATTTCACTTTTCGATAAATAATGGATTTATGACAATTTTGAAAATACTCTCAATTTTTTAGCTAAAAGGTTTTGGTGCTAGAATTCTGTGTTTTTTTTTTGTTTAGCTGTATCAAAATTGGTTTATTTCACAAAACTGCAACAAAAGCATGTTTTTTGCATCACAAGTCATGAGCCACTGATGATGGCACAGCATGGTTTTTAATGACTTATGTCATGAACAAACGTATCCACATGTGATTCTAATAGTGCTTCTTAAGTAATGGAAACACCGTAATTACAAAATTGTGATTTTCTGACATTCGTGGAGCATTGAGAAAGTTTTGCACACATTTGTAAATGAAACTAGTTTAAATCTCACATTAGCTCACAAACTGAAATCTCACTCCAAGATGCTGCAGGTACAGTGTGTGAAGAGAATTTATGACCCAGTCAGTCACATTTCACCAACTGGACGACCACCATGAGCCAACATGATTATGATTCTGCTTGGAAGTCAGCTGTTCTTCCTGACTTCTCTGGGTTTGGATCTCACTGGACTTTGAGTTGCCTCCAAACCTAACTTTAAATATTCCACATGTTGCATCTCATTGAACATGTTATTTTTGCTGGGCCTGTCTTTGTCTCCTGATGGAAGATGTGTGGTCTGACCCGTCCTCTGAGTGTCACGGTACCAGCTCATGTGCAGCCACTTCCTTTCTCCATGTTCCACAGGATGTTTGAGTTTTGCTCTGTCTGTGCTGGTAGCTATTTTCTATTGTTAAATTTTTACTTTTCACCTGCATTTAAATCTATACCAATATTCCCGACTGCTGTATAAATGTGCACTAACCAGGTTAAGGCAATGAATCAGCAATCTAGACTTGCTACTGTTTGGTCACTTCCTTTTAATGTGACGTAGTTTTATAAAAATGTTTTTCCTGTATTTATTTTTATTGGGATGTACCTTTCCACAAATGTTTTTGAGTTCATCTTTAACAGAGGGTGAGATGATGGTCATATAAAGTTTGGTTTATGGTTTTGACCTCTTACAATTAGATTAAGGTAGTTTTAGAACCTGTTCAACACACCGCTACTTTAAATTTCACAACTTGAAAGCAGATGCACTAACTAAATCACGGACAGAGTGGTTCTTATTTCTGTCTGCAATGTAGGTTTGAAATTTTGTATTTATTTATTTTTGACCAGTAGATCTACTAAGCTTGATAGTCAAAACACAAATCAATATCTGCATTTCCACTGCTGTGAAAGTCTAGCCTAGTCTTTGTAAAATGAAATTTACTCTACATTACATGAAGAAATGATGTTTAAAAAGAGGCCAATCAATGGGAATATTAAAACACAAAATAACAGAAAATCAACAAAATAACACAAAGTTCCATTTCAGACCAGAGCACGCACTTACATAAGTGTGATTAATTAACTGCATATTTTTCTGATATTTATTAGAAAGTATCAGTTTGAGCCCCCCTTGAACAAACGAACAAACAGTGGAGAAAATAATAAAAATAACTTTTCTGATCATTTTTACAATAAACAATACAATAACAACCCATCCCTACTTTAAACTTCATAACTGTATCTCTGCCCTATGCTGGATTTCTTTGTCTTCACAATAATGTTTGTGCTCTAAAATTCTCTTAACTTTGCAGAATTTGGATAGTGCTGCACCTCCTGCAGCTTTTATATCAGCTTATCTTTTTTTTAAGACAGACTTTTTTATTCACTCAGATATCATCCTCACATTTTAGCTTTGGAGTTTTTTTATGCACAGTTTTTGACATTTATTATCTGCATGAAAAGACATTTGCAGCAGCCTGTGGAAATCAATACTCGTTATCATTTGATGTTTCATAACAATAAGTGGCCACACACCATCTATTTGGCATCTTCTAGTTTAGATCTTTTTTTTTTTCTTTTTTTTTAATCAAAAATAAATTGAGCTTCAGGTACTTTGGACCCAGATGATGTCACCATCCATATATAAAACTATCTTTGTTTAACAGAGAGCTATGGCTGCAGCAAACAGGAAGTGCTTTTATAATTGCTCCAAAAATAGTGGGGAAGCTGGTAGTTTTTATATTTTTCATACTTTCAATATTTATTGGTGTTCTGGCTCTGAACTGCAAGGATTTCTGTCATTTTAGCGTAGGCATGTATAACACTGGGTTACTAAAAAGTATTTTTTGAAAGTTCTTTTTTTTTTTCAACAGGACTTTTTTGCACCACTGAATGTAAAAATTCCATCCATTCCATCAATCAGGTCTTTATTCAAATTTCACTTAGAGAAATTTGATCTTCTGACTAAATTGATGACATTTAATATTTCTGAACGAAAGAAGGTTTTAGGAGAAAAATGTATTTTCCAACAGAGCGTATTAAGTGTTATAAACCTGGATTTCTGTAAATTATATAATAATCACTAATAAGGGTAAGAACATGTGAATTGAACATTATGTCTTCATTGTGTAAAATTCTCCATCTCTTTTCTGTCCTGATGGAATCTCTCCTGCTCATCATTCACTGATCAGATTCTCAGGAAACTGATCCAGATGAGAGAACAAGTCATGCATTTTGATGCTCATGTTGCTCCATAGTTCAGGAAGTTGACCTGATGGAGCAAATCCAATGTGATTTTTGGATTCAGCCAGTGTAATAGATCTGTTGTATATCAGCAGTGTGACATTCTAGCTGATGTTTTTTTTAAGACCTTAATCTTTAAACTTTACCAATAATTAAATTAATTACTTGCTTAAGGCCATAAGTTACAAGCAATTTGATAAGGAAAACTTGAAATTGTTTGGAATAACAAAAAATCCATGGAGCTGCAACAGAGTTCACCCAAGCTTTTTTTTATTTTTTAATATGGCTTATTGTGTCCAGTGTGGACAGGAAACGATGCATCTTTTTTTATTTAGATATCTGGAGCTTACTCTTTTATTTTATTTTATTTTTTATCTGTTTAAATGTCAGACTTACACCATAACAAAGTATTTTGTACTTTGATTTTGCTTGAATCCTAATACTTTGTATTTGCTATATTTGGTTCCTATCAAACGGCATCTCTCTCTAAGCACATCGTCATGTGAAGGGTGCGGTTGTATTGGAAGTATGGTGCCTTCGTTCAGCGTCGTTTTGTATGCCCTGTGGTGACATTTTGCACAATTTGTATGAGTTTAATCTCTTGATATCTTGTATAGAAACGATGTCTATTTCTGGATGTTTTATTTGGATGGAAGGTGTGCATGTGACATTTGAGTGATGTGGTTTTTGCTGTTCTCTTTGGTGGGTGTGAAAACCTGGTAAATGAGCAAATGTTGAAGTGCTGTTGCAAAGCGCTCTAAAAAACAAACGGTGTTTTAATGTTGTAAATGATGCACATCAGTCCAATGCTAATCTTTTCTCTCAGGTGATTTCTTATTGGCCCACACAGTTTTTAATGAATTTGATGTTTTAAAATGTAAAGCAATGCATTTCTCATCTTACTTTTCCAAAGTTAATGTTAATTTTTATTAACGTTAACTTTTATTAACATTAACATTAAAATGCTGTTGTACACCTTGGTGGACTTTGTTTTGTTGTTGTTGTTGAAGTCAGGGAATTTAAAACCCCAAGATAAAATTAAGCTTAGATTTTTAACATGTTAAAAGATTTCTTTTTTTATTCTTACTGTGAAAATCCTGAGTGGGTATGGAAAAAATTTGGTCTCTCAATTGTTTTGCAGTTGCCCGGTCTTTAACGTCTCCTCAGTGTCTTCCCAGCTGCTGCAGCCTCACTTTTCATGGCCTCTGCTCCCAGACGCCCCCTGCACCTCTGCGTAACCTTTGTAGTTGGACAAATGAGCCTTGAAGACATGAGTAGGAATTTTATTTTTGAGGTGAAAGGATGGGAGGGTCAGACATAAATTTCCAGTGGGAAGTTTCCTAGAAAATTAATTTCCAAAAATGATTATGTTTGACATCATGAAGCCACAAATTGGATTAGCAGCCATTATTTTCACTCTGTTTTGAGAAAGGTGAGTAATTCTTGTTTGCATTTTGGTCACATCTTCAAAAAGCGCAGGTGGGGTCAGTGTGACCCCAGATGCACCTCATGGGGTCTGAATGATCCCGTCTCTGTAGCCATGGGAAGGTCAAACAATAAAGGAGACTTGTATTGAATGTAAACATGTTTCAGATAAGCTAATGTGTTAAAAGGGCAGATATTATAATCTAGATATAGATATCATAGTTTCAGATGAAAAACATTCAGTGCTGCATGATGACGGAAGTTTTTTGGAATCAACACATTTCTCAACTTTAGAGAACTTGATGTTTTCAGTTCATGACATTCTTTCTGTCTGGACTCTGATTCTGGCCTCTGTTTTTAGACACAGTTTCCATCAGCAGAGAATGTGTCAGCTGTTTGCTGCTGAGCTCTCAATGTGGTCGGTGGTGGGTGGGCGTGTTCGAGGGGCTTTTATGTGATAGGGATTCATAAATTCTTGCTCCAAATCATATGGACAAATTCAGCCTGAGTTCTGTTTCCATCATGTTTCCTCTTCCTGTAGAAGCATTACTTTCTGAAAACACTCAGAAGGATTTCAACAGCCATCTGTTTTTGTAAACATGTGTGGTGACTGATTTCTATAAACACAATGTGCTGTTATTAAAATGTATTTTATGATTATTTTATCATTCAGGGGTTTAAAGCAAATCAATACCGAGATGTCAGAGTGAGTAACTCAGACCTGCTGCATGTGCAGTGACCCTGTGTGTTATGCTGTTGGTCAAACTACAATATATTTTTTTTGATCTTCACAGCTGATACATTTTTGTATTATGAGCCTGATGAAGGCTGGTTCTGTTCTGGTTCTGTTCTGATTCTGTTCTGGTTTTGATCTGGTTCTGTTCTGGTTTTGTTCTGATTCTGTTCTGATTCTGTTCTGGTTTTGATCTGGTTCTGTTCTGATTTAGTTCTGGTTCTGCACTAATTTTGTTCTGGTTCTGTTTTGGTTTTGTTCTGGTTTTGATCAGGTTCTTTTCTGGTTCTGTTCTGATTCTGTTCTGGTTTAGTTCTGGTTCTGCACTAATTTTGTTCTGGTTCTGTTTTGGTTTTGTTCTGGTTTTGTTCTGGTTCTGTTCTGGTTCCTGTTCTGGTTTTATTCTGGTTTTATTCTGTTTCTGTTCTGGTTTTGTTCTGGTTCTGTTTTGGTTTTGATCTGGTTTTGTTCTGGTTCTGCACTGGTTCTGTTCTGGTTTGGTTCTGGGGACTACTTTGAAAATTCTGGGATGATGATTGAAAGAAAGATTTTACATAAAATCAAGAAAACTATTAATTACCCTGACCATCCTCTTGATCAGATTATTTTTATAAAACGACCTACTTTAGTCAGCTGCTTCTTTAAATTCGTTGCGATACAGACTGCTTCAGCAGCTGCCGTCTCCATCTACAATAACTATCATCAAATGAGCTACAACATTTAATTTCCATATGGAAATGACAACATATTTTTGAATTTGAATTGAATTAAATTTTGTTTCCATGTTGATCTCACATAGATTGCTGTGATAATTAATCTGTTCATCTTTGTACTTCTATTGTGTTTTTGGTCATTCCTCCTGTGTATTCCTGCGGTTTATTTGCCATTAATGATTGATGGTTTCTCTGTCCTTTAAATCTCGCCCCTCCACCATCTTGACAGCTCTTCATTATCAATAGATGTTTCCTGTAATCAGTGTCCATCGCATGCTCTCTTTTTTTAACCCACTCCTTCTATTGTCTAGTGCTTCATGTTTTGTTCCTAATCAGATCCACTGTGAGTGAATTACTCTGTTGTTCATTTAATTCTTATGAAAACCTCACTTTGACTAGGACTTTGTCAGCACTTCAGTCTTTCTCTTCCATATCTAAAAATGATTTACTTTCCTTTTGGTTTTCTCCTCATTGCTATAGAAATGCTCTGCAGAAATAACCAGTTTTAGTTTTCATTAAATCATTTTAACAAGGAAGTAATAAGAGAGAACAAAGCAAAGATTTAGACATTTGATTTGTTTTTTGCTTAAGATAAATGCGTAACGAGCATGTCAGCATGTATGCAAAAAATTCATTAAATGAGCTGAAATGAAATGAGTTTTGATGGTACAAGTTAAAAAGGACAACAATCTTAAAGGGCGGGTTATTTATAATGCAGGCAGCCGAGGAAGGGGCGACTGACAGTGTACTGTATTTCATGACCTTGTCATCTCATTGGCTTGTCCAGTAATCCACCACCATATAGAGAAAGTGGAGGATTTAGAGGGCATTCTGAGATTGCAATATAAACCTTCTTTACACTTTATCAGTGTGGGACTCAGTCTGCATCTGGCTGCAGCAGCTCTGCCTCGGTAATGGAAAAACTTTTTTTTATGCTCTTCATCTTGATGTTGCTTTGTTCTCGCTGTCGGCTACCTGACAGCAGCTTTTTGTTTCTTTATTTAAGGCAACACATCTTTACAATGTAGAAACTTTGCAGTTAACAGGTGAAGTTTTGCGTGATATTACTTTGGTATAGTGTGAAATTTTGTGTCTGACTTGGAAAGAATCTTGCCTTTTGAGGTAAAAAAGGGCAATCTTCTCTGTTGGCATTAAGTGTGTGTCCTGTGGGCTGCTCCAGTGATGTGTCATCTGATGATGTGCAACACTGAAAGCCAATGCCATGGCGAGGCTGTGAGTTGAAAATCAATCCAGCAGTTTTTATCCTCCTGTCAACACCATGGAGGTTAGTATTTGGAGGCACACCTGGTTTGATATGGTGTTGACAGAAGTTGTGTCTCTTTAAACGAAGCCATGTCTACCGAACCCCCTTTCTGTTCAAATTAAGTTAAATGGTTGTGAAACCCTGTTTTCCTTCCACAGTTAAGCTTCCTTTTTTAGAAAACACTAAATAGTGATATGGTCCTGCACAAATGCAGGACCATATTTTGTTATTAGGTATTACTGTGTCCAGATTTTCCTTAAATAAACTTGTAGGCAAGACATAGCCTCTTTTCTTCCTGTTACTACTTCAAGGAGCTCTGACATTTGTTCCTGTGCCAGTTATATGTTTCACATGCCTGTGGTCATCACACATCCTTTCTTTACAGAGGAGCTGCTTTTTTTCTTCATACTTGATGAAAGCTTTGGGAACAGCTGTCGACCCAGGAATAGATGTTACTCTGCTGCTCTGCTAAAGATTCTAGGGATTACTATCAGCTCAGGCAACAGCTATGCAGCCTCTAGAGATCTGAAACTGTCTTAGTTTCTTCTTAACCCGCTGACATTATGCATAAGGTTTCATATTTTGAGTGAAATACAATGTCTTGATAAAGTGTTTGAAACAGAGCTGGGGAAAACTATTACAATATAAATCTAACTGATCCAGCTACAGGTCGGATAGCAGCGTATTGCCCTTATTACATCAGGTTGCAAAAAAAGAGATTTTGGAAGTTGTCCATGTTTTTTCAATAGGATTATTTTGCATCGCTGAATTAAAAAATGGTACCCATTCTTCTCAATCAGGTTTTTATTCTAACTTCATTTATAGAAATCTGATCTCATGACTAAACCGACTAATTTTTTTTTGACATTTTCAGTTAATTTATATTTATATTTCTAATCCAAAAATTTATTAGGAAAAACAAATGGTTTTCTATTAATTAAATGTATTAATTGTATTAATTAAATGTTACAAACATGGACTTCTGTAAATTATATAATAATCACTAATAAGGGTAAGAACATGTGAATTGAACATTATGTCTTCATTGTGTAAAATTCTCCATCTCTTTTCTGTCCTGATGGAATCTCTCCTGCTCATCATTCACTGATCAGATTCTCAGGAAACTGATCCAGATGAGAGAACAAGTCATGCATTTTGATGCTCATGTTGCTCCATAGTTCAGGAAGTTGACCTGATGGAGCAAAACCAATGTGATTTTTGGATTCATCTCATCAAAATGACCCTGAAACTGTGGAAAACCCTAGACAAGTTTTTAGATGCAGACCAGTGGAATCTGACAGACATATCAACGAATCAATAAAAACAAGTCACAGTGTTGTGATCGCCCCCATTCCTGCCCTCCTGCTGCGTACCGATCAATGTTGCCTACATCAGCTCCTGTTGTCAGTCGAGGTCGGGGCTCTCCAGTCCTCCAGAGCTCCAACCCTGTAACCTTTCTCTAACACATCTTGATCAAATGAATGGAGCTCAGTTGCTGCTGGTGAGAAAAGCCAGCCTTTTTACTCAGGCGTGTAGGAGCAGGGATCCATCTAAAAGTTGCAGCGTGGCAGTTTTCAAGGACTAAACATAGCCACAACTGACCTGAAGGTCAAAATTTTACATTTTGGTCCATCTCCAGTTAGCAAAACGTAACCATAATTTTTGAAAAGTCACACGTCTAGACAATATTTTGGTGTAGCAGCCCTTCCAAAGTGGTAGCTTAGTCATAGTCGTTAGCTCTTAGCGTTAGCAACCCCTTTAGACAGGTCCTGTTTTTTGAGAGTGATGTATGTCCAGGTTGGCTGCTGGTATGGACATTTGTCAATGGTCAGTAATATAATATTTGATATTGCCTTAAAGGGGACACTCTTGGCTTGACCAACACAGAGGTCAGTAGAGCTTGTTAAGCCAAAATTAATACACATTTTTCCACACTTTTCATCTCAGCTAGGCAGTATCTGGGACACAAGGGTTAATAAGTGAAATACTCAATAGACTCTAAGAATTCACAACATGTATCCCATACCCATACTGTCTGATCATGGGAGGAGATTATGAGCTGTGATTTAACATCACAGACCAACACTTCAACAGCCTTCAAGTATTCCATGCCTGAGACCTTGACCCTGGGTCTGACCACCGCCAGTGCTAGTTTCTGTTCCCTGATTGCGCTGATGATGTCTTTGCCTCTGTGCTTTCAACTACCACTTCAAGTCTCTGGATTCTGATCACTGCCTAATGGATATTGAATCTGTTGGTTTATTGCCCATCACTTTTGCCAATCTGGACCTGAGGACTATAGTCAAAATGACCAGTCACTTTCTCGTACTTAAGTCAGACCGTTGTAAGGCTGTGTAAACAAGTTTACCTGGCTGGCAGAGTTTCTGGCCTGAAATCTTTATCATTCTCAGCTTCCATCATATAGAATCCTGTTCTGTGATCCTGCAGGTGAAACAATCCCTGAGACACGGACACTTTCCTCTCTCTGTCATAATATCAAGTCTCTGAAGAGGAGCGCTTAGGAAACAACCTCTTCTGGGTAAACCTTTTCTTCCTGTTTGACCATTGCTCCCTGGTTGCCTGTCCATCGCTCGTCCTCCTATCTGTTCTGCAGGTCTGACCGGAAAACATGAAACACAAAATTGTTCCATTCCTGCTTGAACATTCTGATGAATAATATATACAATTATTGAGTCACAACGACCCTTTTCTTTAACTCAGGATACGACTTCAAGAAAAGTTGACTTCAGATGTCGTTGCACTTTAGATTCTGACCAGTAGGTGGAGCTAGAGAAGTCAAAATGAAGCAGGAGTGACATTTAAATGGAGGAAAACTAAATACTGTAGCGCCAAAACTGATAGAAAGGTTGAACAGAAAAGCTGAAACGGATCAGTCATCCTGAATGTGCTGGGATTAATTTTTATTTTTTATTTTTATGAAAGAAACAATATGAGCAAAGCATGTGAGACTAAGAAGTGGAGATTGCAGAAAAAGACAGAATGTAGCTTCAACTTTCAGTAACTCAGATTGTCCTTCGGGTTCCTGTTTCTTATACGGTTGCTTAAGAATCAGTGCATGTTAAATACACACAAGTGATAGTTTGTAATTTCAAACTATCGTTGTTACACAGTCCTGAAATAGACCTGAATTCAGATTTCTTTCATTTGTTTTAACAGAGTCCAAATCCTACAGCCAACATGGCCACTGAGTGAGTAAAATGTCATTTTTTGGTGCTTTGTATTTTTAGGCAGCAGAACATGTAACATGTAGCTTCTGTTATGTTCAGAAAAACATTGTGTTGCCAAATTTTCAAAACATTTTAGATAATTTATAATGTTATAATTTCTAAGCATTATAACAACTAAAAATCAAATCTAACTTTATATTTGCCCAATAAAATGAATTTGTTTCTGTGTGCAGAAAAAGACTTTCTGCTAGACGCAAGCACACTCTGAAGGTAAGCCCAAATATTCAGAATTATATGTGTGTATAACCATGAGCTACCAAACTTTACTTGGTAAATAACAGTTGGACACAACATTCGATCCAAGAACACATATACAGTATTTATACTTGTGCCTGAACTCATTCGTGTTTTTTCTGAAGGGTCTTTTTCTTTTCGCAGAGCTGCATGCTTGTGGTCGCAAACAATTTGCTGGAGGCTGAATCTCAGGTGAAGGCCAAAGAGAGGGAGACGTTTCTGGCGGAGAAATGTCCTCCTTTGGATGTTCCGTATTCCAGGGAAGAACTAGTGGTGAGAAGGAAACCGTCAGAATATTCTCCTGGGATTATAACGAGATACCTTCACGAAGAAGGCAAACGTTTTTCCTGACATGTTCTTGGATATATATATATATTTTGTAACTTATTTGTGGGCCTTCAGATTGCAAAATTCTTAATAAAAATCTGTTAAATCATTTACATTTTGTTTTTCAGGAACTTTGCAAGAAACTTCATCAGCAGATTAACATCAGTGAAGAGGAGCGATACTGCACAGAATTCAAACTCAACATGGTCCTGAATGAGGTGAGACATTCCCTCCAGACAGAACCGCCTCAGTCTGCTGGTTCTGTCTGGAGGGAAACCGGCTGTGATGCCACATGTTGAACTCACTCTCAATAATCTCAATAACAGTGATCATATTCAAACGCCCTGAAAAACACATATACATTAGATTGAATATTAAGTTGAACCTATGGTTATTGAAATGTTATTGAAAAATAGAATGAGTAATTGGGATTTATGAATTAGTTTGCCTGGATTTAAAACCAAAGGAAAGAGAATCTAAGCAGAACCCTAACACTAAATTGACACCTGACCGTGGTGTAATTAAAACATTTTGAACTAGTTAAACCTTTTTATTTTAATATTAACTTGAATCGTCTTGTATTCATAATTTCAGAGAACTGTACAGGTGAGATTGTACATCGGACGAGATTGTTGGACGTGAAAATACGATTCTTTCTAGGGATGCACAACATAATAAGGCTTATTTGACTTATAACCAATGTCAATACCAATTTGTTTTTGTATACCTACACTTTAAAAAAAAGTCACTGTAGAATTTACAGTAACTTACAGGCAGCAGGGTTGCCAGGTAGTTACTGTCATTTTTACGGTAAAGAAATTACAATAACTTTACAGTAAGCTTACTGTAATTTTTTTTTTTACAGTAGTCTTATTGTAATTCTAATAGTTTTACTGTAATTTTATTACAGATGATGTATTACCCCACAATAATAACTCAGAAATAGTTCATATTAGGATTTATTTTTATGTCTTCCCTTCTTATGAATCGTTTCTGTTTATATCATAGGTCTTTAGTGCCTTTTTGTCCAAAAGAAAAAGATATAAAACTTCAGATATTTCACAATAAGATGTTAATATTCATGGAAAAAACTCACATAACCTTATATTAAAGCAGAAAGCATGGCGGCCACCGTAAGAAAGACTTACAGTATTCAATTATGCTGCGTAACTGATCAGTACAGTATTGCGAGGGAAAGCAAAAGAAAAATCTTTCCTCATGGCCCTTAGGGGGCGCCATACAAACCCCTCTTGCTGCACGCCAACAATTTAAAATCCAAGCAATTTTCTTGCATTTGTAGTCTCCCATACCCAATAGCAACTAAGAGAAATTTACTCCACTACACATGAATACAAGTGGTACCAAACTTGTTCAGAAACCAAACCCAGCTCAGCAGGAGGTTTTTCTATAAATGTCAAAGGTGTTTTTTGACCTGCTGTACTGGGAAGAGACTTTGGGTCATATGACTGAGAGATTGTTCCAGAGCAGCCTTAGGAATGTCAGGAAATACCACTAGATCAGTGAGACTAAGCTGAGACGATGGAGGTCTGAGAAGCTGTGCTCTGGAAAGACACTTCAGTCCCTGATTTTCTTTGCTTGCACTTTATAAACTTTTAAACACGATTGTAAATGATTTCCAGCTCCACTCGTGACAGATCTCAGAAGACAACATAACCATTTTCTCATCTTCAGAACACAAAGTTTTGATTGATGACTTTAATTCAACCGTTCTGTCCGTTCTACAGGTCAGGGACCTAAACATCAAGATTGTGGATCTCAGAGGAAAGTTCAAAAGACCACGACTGAAGAAGGTGCGTATGTCCGCCGACGCCATGCTGAAGGCTCTGCTGGGCTCCAAACACACGGTCAACATGGACCTGAGGGCCAACCTGAAGCAGGTCAAGAAGGAGGTCAAAGAGGAGGTGAGCTGTTCAGCATGGACAAACTTTGAAAACTAACCAAATTCTAAACTTAGAATGACAAACAAAACATCCATCCATCCATTTTCCGTCACCCTTCTCCCTAACGGGGTCGGGAGGTGCTGGTGCCTATCTCCAACTGCGTTCCGGGCGAGAGGCGGGGTACACCCTGGACAGGTCGCCAGTCTGTCGCAGGGCAACACAGAGAGACAGACAGGACAAACAACCATGCACACACACACTCACACCTAGGGAGAATCTGGGAAGGCCAATTAACCTGACAGTCATGTTTTTGGACTGTGGGAGGAAGCCGGAGAACCCGGAGAGAACCCACGCATGCACAGGGAGAACATGCAAACTCCGTGCAGAAAGACCCTGGGCCGGGAATCGAACCCAGGACCTTCTTGCTGCAAGGCAACAGCGCTACCCACTGCGCCACTGTGCAGCCTACAAACAAAACAATGTTCCCCTTTATTTTTTTGGTCAGATCCGTCAAATGTTGTCCTTCGATAGAAATTGTTTCGATTTAGTTTTGGTCTGTAGCAGGCAGGATAAGAAATAGAAATAATTAGAGATGTTAATGTTAACACCAATGTCTTCACAGATGATTTGTACGTTGAGTTTTCAACTACAAAAACTAAGAATTTCTTCCTTGTTCCTTTTAGGACAAGCAGCTGCGTGATGTGGGAGACTGGCGCAAGAACATTGAAGACAAATCTGACAGGAAGAAGATGTTTGACAGTTAAATATTATATCTATAAATGCCTAACAGCCCTAACAGAAGGATGTTTTTTTTGAGGTGGTGTTTAGAGGTCATGAACTGTCAATATCACACTTTCAGCAGAAAATGTTCTTATGGTCTTATTAACTTTCTAAAAACAGCTACTGACTAGACAGAGTTTGTTCAGGGATGGAATAAACATTCATTTTGTGCACGCCTTGGTTATAACCTGAACGCATCAACATGGAATGAGAAGCTGAACTTTTCTGGTTCTGATCACTTTAGTAGGTTGTGATAAAACTGAAGCAGTTTTAATTTGAAATAAGATTGAATCATAGAGTAAGTGTGACAGAGGATGAAGGTGACACAACCGAGTTTTCCTTATATTTGAAGGATTGATGGTTTTTGAAGCAGAGTCCATTTCCACCATTTTAAAGGTGTAATTTCAGGCAGACGTGTCACACACAACCACTTTATTATTATCTGAAACAAATTTTGTTTCATCTTTTTGAATACATTCAGTGAATTATCTGCTGTGAGTAAAGCATTGACAACTCATAACCCCTCAGCAGAACCCCACTAAAAATCTCAGAAGTGATCATGGTTTTTAGGGCTAAGTCAAAGGTGACGTCTGCACAAGCAGGAAACGATTCAGTTCTTGACTTTACAAGTTAAAACTGTCAGCAAAATACTTTTCCAACAAAAAAGCCAATCTAAACACCTAGACTCTACAAATACTCTTGATCGTCTGATGAAGATCTAAAGTACGACCTCTAGCCAGCCATGTTTTAATAAAGATTTAATAAGTTTAAAAACTGCATATATGTAATTCATGACAAGTAAAACTTGTCATTCTTCTTAAAAGACAATTAGCAATGCGATTTGAGCTGAGCGTAAGTTCAGTCCTTCATATTACATTTTATTCACAATTACTGCAAGGAAGAACTGGAGCCTGGATTTTAGATGCCACTTTTCACAGCAAAATTTCTTATGAATTATGAAAAGACAAGAATTACTAATATTAATAACACATTTTTCCCCATTTCTGGGGATAATGGCTTTTTTTCTGTTTTTTTTTTTTTTTGCTTTGCTTTGATTCTTGATCTGACATAAGATTTCCTCTCTTATTATAGACAAAAATCCATCCAAGCTTTCTTTGGTGTTTGAAAAGCTTTAAAACAGCAGTTTGATGTAAAAATGAACTAAACACCAAAATGTTCATTCTGTTTCATGTAGCATGTTATGTCATCTTGTCTCAGAATATCAAATGAAATGCAGAAGCCTCATCTCATTCGTTGTTGGAACTACAGTGTTTTCTGTCTTAAAGGGATTTCTTGTTTTACATGAGGAGTTGTGAGCTGAATCAAGTTGCTGTTATGAGACTTTGAAGTAATTAAAACTTTGCAGCTGCTGACATTTAGTTTTACTGTTTTCATTTCAGTATTTTGTAAACACTGTATTTTCATGGAATGTGTTTAACAAGCACTCATAAATATTTTTAACTGACTCAGATCATGAGTAGTACAATTTAATTCAATATTAGTTTACTTTTTTAAAACTACACAAAAAATAAGGAAAAAACACCAGGGGTTTTAATCTGATTTGTTGCTGATAGTAATAATTGGAAAAGGGGAAAAAAAGTGTTGCTCATATACAGAATTTCTTTACAGGCTTTGACTGAAATCTTTACTTTTGAAGCTGTATTATGTAGTTTTAGGTAATAAAACCCAAAAATCTTGGCAGAACAGGGAAGCTAATTGGTAATGATAACAGTCATGAAAAAGACTTTACCAAATTAGCCCTAAATTCCTGAATCTCTCCTTTTAGATATTTTTTGCATACCTGTATTGATGGGACCACATAGATTTGCAGCTGATGAATATTCACAGATCAATAAGGCCTGTTATTCCTGCACCTCAAATATAACTTTTTATGATGCACTAATAATAATCTAAATAAATCAGGATCAGGTTTTCAACATTCAACACTAAAACGAAATAATTATGAAAATGTGCAGACTGAACACTTTAATGACACACATGATATCATGTTGAAAACATAAGTGATGCATGAACAAAAGAGATGCTGACAGAAGGTTTGCTGTTGATACAAAGGGAGGATAAATATAGAGGAACAGTCGTCAGACATGCCTCCATTCCAACACTTGATAACCAACACAGGGTCTTGGGTTTTTTGTTACCCACTTGGCAAGGTGATATTTGATATCGCAAGACTGAACTGAAGCCAAACACTTTTATGAGAAAGTGTGGTTCCTGGGAATTGAAAGAGACCCAGAGTAGACAGAGTTTTAGTGAGGATGGCAAAGGAGGGAGGGAGGCAGAAGTTCCTCCAGAGGATGGGGATAGAAGAGGGGGTCTGATTCTGGAACAGTCCAATAACAGCAGAGTCATTTCTGAACTTCAGACGAGAGGCCCTCTGAGGAGCAGACAGATGTGTGGAGACAGAACAGACCTGCTGTGTGACAGCTGTCCCTTGCTGTCACACAGAGACAGTAAGGGTAATTGTTTTCTGTCCTTCCTTAATATTACTTTACATATTGGTTTGAATTTTTATCTTTAAATTTGTTTTCATTAATCTGACCCATTTAGTTCATTTATTTGCCAGTTCTTTGCATTTTTTGTTAAATGCACTAAATTTCTTTTGTTTGAGTTACCAGTTTCCTCTGGAACTGTGGATGGACTTAGAAGGATGATCACCAGCTGATGCCCATATATTGCTGTCAACTTCCCCAGTGGGTCGTTCCATCTGCTCGCCAGGGGAAGGGGAAATTTGGTCTTTCAGTTTAGTTTCATCATTTCTTTAATGTTTTTTTTTTTGCAAGTTAGTTCAGTTCTAATATTTACTTAATTTAAAAATGTAGTAATGTGTTTCCCAGTATTTGTTTCTGTTTCTGTGTTTAATTGTGTTCAGTAGTGGTTTGATCAGCCACTATTTAAGTTCCCTTCATGTCTTGTTAGTCGGGTCAGTTTTTGTTTGAGTTCTTTGTGTCATTAGCTGAGTTGTAGTTTGTTATGTTGACCTCAATTTTGGGCCCAATTTATCATTCTTAAATTATGTTTGGATTTTTTTGTAATAAATTAACATTTTTTTAAATTTACTCAACATCCCTCTGACTGGTTTGTGTAAAACCCTCACAACACCCCGACAGCCGGTGCTGATTTGTGACGGAAGGTGGACCCCCGCTGCCGGTCAGTAAGCTAGCTGGTGATCCACCAACAGGTGGATGTCAGAGCTGATGGTGTTCAGCTCAGACATTCCCTGGTTGGTCAACATGGCGCAGGATGAAGGGTAGCCCAGGTTGACTGAATCAGCTGCCAACCTTTTTGCTCTGTGAGCAAACGCTGTTCTTGGGGAGGTGCTGTTGAGTGACAACAAACTAGTCAGAGCATTAATGACTTTCAGGCCAGAAAACTCTTTCAGGACCAACCTGGTGACGTGCGCTTTATAGCACAACAGATAAAGGAGGAGATTTGTGCAGTGGTGTCTGAAGCTGGTGTCTCCAACTCCACTGTTTGAGAGCTTCTGTCCTCCAGCTTTTCGCCACATTCCTGCTCAAACACAGTTGAGGCCATACATACACAGCAACTCCAGGGTTGGCAGAGGCCTTGTAACAAACTATTCTTTGGACTGATTCAGGTGTGTTGGAGTACAACGCTTGGTTGACACGTTAGAAGCTCCTAACATAGAACATTAATCCTCAGTTAATCCTCAGTGCAGTTCAGCATGTGTGTCAGAACCAAACAGTGTTAACTGAAAGACTCAATGAGGAAGATGGAATAGGACTGAGGCAAAACAAAGAATAACTATTTGGTGTTGGTTTACAGGTATGCATGTGTGTGCATGTGTGTGCATGTGTGTGCATGTGTGTGCCTGTGTGTGTCTGTGTGTGTCTGTGTGTGTTGTGTGTCTTTTTGGTGATGTCCCTCTCTAAACTACCAGCAAGTTCACAAAGCGCTTGTGAAGAGCACCTGTACCGATGTGTGATTGTGCTGCATTTTGACGCCACAGTGTGCCGTTTCCAAGGTGACAGGACAAAGGAGACAGAATCTATCAAGATCTGGAAGCTGTGCCACCATGTGTGCATTAGTTAAGATTTTGAAGCGCTGAAGTCAAGGAAGAGAACCCTGTTTTCTGTAGCGGAGGGAGGCCTCAGCCAGGGTTTACTTTATGACCAGCTGCTGAACCCAGGTGTGACATGATTATGTTTGTTGGATTCAGAATTGTTTTTGCTCTCCTTTGGCTGTTGCTGATGGTGGGGCTATGAAAGTAGGAGGGAACCTGACAGAAACATATCGACGATCTGAGTGAAGATGGCAGTTTAATGGCTAATGTTTGATTGTAGCTATGGCAATCCAGTAGCTATGGCTACAGTCTGACTGCATGTCCGGCCCCCTTTGACCACCACCAGAAGGGAAGACAGCTGAAGTTTCTTGCCCAGTGAGACAAAAGGAGCTGGGACTAACAAATACAAGTTTGTATTTTGTTTACAAACTTGTGACAAAATATAGAAACAACTGGAAACGATGCTCTGCTCCACATTGGCTTGGAAGTCAACTGGAACATCCTCTGGAACGTCGCATGATGGCGACGTGTCCCATCATGCGACGTGTCCCATGATGGCTGGGACACGTCGCTGCCATCATGGTCTGCACCATGATGGCAGCGACGGTGGTAGGAGTTTGTCCCATAATCAACAGGTAGCAACTTGTTGATTATGGGACAAACTCCTACCACCGTCGCTGCCATCATGGTGCAGACGTCACCACCTGTATTCTCCACCAGGGATTGGAGCTTAACTCAGAGAAGCTGGCAGACATTTTTAACAAGTTAAACGTTCTAAATCTGCTCCAGGCCTCAGGGGTATGCCAGTTTTATTTATGTCGTTGCTCCACCACCGTTGATTCAAATGTCCCAACTACCTCGTCCGCATGTTCACGTTCTGCAGAGGCCCCCTGGAGCATCATCAAGTGGTCCAGGTGTGTTAAACTGGAGAAAGAGCCGGAACATGCTGTCTTCTTAAGAAGTGACTTTGTAATAAAAGAACAAGAATGGAAAATGGAGAAAGGTCGCGTTTTGTAGACAGTCTAATGTAAATTGCAATCGCACCCAGGCAGGGGTCAAAGTGTCTGGAAAACCTACCCACCTGAAATCACTCCCCCCCCATTATTTTTATAACTTGTGTTAATATGAGAGGTCTCCTGGCAGCCAGAGAAAAATCTGGAAGCCTTTCTGTGGACAGATTCACATCTCCAACCATTAAGCCAAAGTGAAATGCTTACCAGGCAGTAAATGAGTTGGTGATATTTATAGAGTGAAGTGTAGGAGAGCATAAGACTTTATTTGGAGTAATAGTGTTATTGGTTTTTGAGCACCACTGTCCCCGGCGTCTGTTTCTGCACTCACAGCTGACTGGAACAGCAGCGTAATCATATCTGTTTGGAAAGTTAAAGAAATTTAAGTCAAAATGTTTTTTTTTTTCCGCTTAGAGACAGGTGTACATCACACAGCAGGTCAAGCGCAAAGTGTGATAGCAGATGTTGGATCGTTATTTGGATCAGCTGAGAGTAAACCTGCATCTCACTGAGATTTTTAACTCTTTGTGTCCTCCCAAAGCTTGAAAGTCAAATGTAAAGTGTGACAGACTTTTTCCAAAGCACGTCTCCAGTAGAAACATGGGATGACTGGTCCCCAGGAATAATGTCTTTCAGCTGGACACATGACACGCTAACAGAGTGGAAATCTTCTTCATGATGGTAGGAACCAGTGAAGATATTTATTTAATGATGAAACAACTTTTCTTTCCCAGTCTGGCAACGGATAAGTTGATGCTGCAGTGAAGATCTTTTTTTTGTCTGTGTGCTTTCATTTTCTTGATAACTTTAGCTAACCATCCTAGGGAATTATTATTATCAGACCTGAAATCTGAATATGTTTCTGACTTTTTCCAGCTCATTTACTTCCCTGTTCAGGATTCCAGCTTCACTTAGCAGGACCCTTAAACAAATAGATGCTCCTCCTTGATGAGATGAAGTTGGGGGGATGGTGATATTTCAGGCGCTTGATGGCTGATTGGACTGAGGATCTTGTATTTCCATAAAAAGCCACTCCACATCCAGAACTGAAGCCTCGTATATAAAAACACCCTGATGGTGATTTGTTCTCACTGCCTCTACTGTCCTCCTTCTTGGTTTTCTGTTTCATTGCAGGTGAGAGCTGGCTGCTTTTCTACCTCCTTTTTGTTCATGGTGTCTCTGTACAGCTGGTACATGCATATGGACTTTATTCTTAACATGTTAAAGTGCTATGGTGATGAAATCCTGCAATGCAGAAGGCAAAGATTCAACAAGGAGGCAAAGAAATTTCAACTAAGGAGCTATTATTTGCTTTTTTCTCTTTTTTCTGACATGACTTTTTAGGATTTGTGGCAGGTATTTGGTTTTCAAGCTTATTGTATATTTTATGCAGTAAAATATTGGTGTTATGCTTAGAACAACTTGAGGGGTGATTTACAGATTTTTTTAAATATTTGAAATTTCAAGGTATTGCTTGAGGAACTTATTAATTTGTTCCCATGTTTATGACATCAGGTTTATTTTTTCTTCACAAATGTGCATATCTACATGTCGGCTGTTAAGGTTCCTGGAGATGCATGTGGTTAACAGAGAACAGAGGCTCCCTGAACACAACACAACAGTTGTGTTCAATCTGGAGGATGAAAAGAAAGATTTACAATGTTTTAATGTGTCAGGATTTTAAAAAATGAATATCTGCTTTTTGTTTATTTAGTTTATTGAAACACATTTTGGACTCATTTTTTAGATCACCTCATTTTTAACTGAGTTGAAAAATGTCTTAGAAAAATAATCTTTTACAAAATAAACATCATATTTGTGTTTTCCTATAAGTTAGATAGTGAACCTATTTCTCTGTTTGTTGACATTGTGACAAAAGCAGCTAAGCTTCCTGAAATAGAATCTGACTGGGGATGGGAAACCTTGGTCCAGTACACTCTGAGTCTACTGGAGTTACAGTCCAAACACTCAGAGTGACTTAAGTCCAGTGTGTGTGGGTGTGTGTGCGCATAGGTGTGCTTGTGTTTAGTGGCTGCTATTAAAGATGCTGTTTCAGCACATTCACAGGTAAAGTAATTTTTTGCCATAAGAATTAAGTGTTAATTCCCACAGCTTGTTTGGCTTATCCCACTCTGTGCGCCAGCTGTGACATCTGACCCTACCCTAAACTTGGCTCCATCACCCCTCAGCTGCTCATTAAAAGTTTTAATAGGCAACATTGGGACTCTGCGGAGCCTCTCGTGTCATAAGATGCTTATTTTTCTTCTGCTGTTTCTCTTTTCCAAACAGGCTGTGAAAGAAAAAAACTGCCAACATGTCTGAGTAAGTTCTTCTTTTCCTTTCGGTTGAAGAGACAGTGTGTGTGTTTTCAGACTTTTGGCTTAACTTGACTGAGAACATATTCATAATGTGCACACATTAGCTCAAAAGCATCAACTCTTATAAAGACTGACGCACAAAAGAGGAAACGGGAGGAAAATGAATTAGAATCTATTTTAATATTCAGTATGTTCCATTTTGTTTGTGTCTCTCACAGGAAGAAGATGACTTCCAGCCGCAGGCATCACCTGAAGGTAAAGCAGCCTGCTGACTGAGCTGGGCCTTCATCAAAACACACTCTGTTAAGCAAAACCTTCATTGCAATAGTCATTATAAGACACACAATTATTGCTAATCTAATTCTGGCAAAACAATCTGGAGAAAAGTATCTTAGAAAGTTCTCAATATATTCTTGTTTCTTAAAAAACTCTTTTAAAAAGTTTTAATGGGTGCTTCTTAGTTACTGACAATCAAGTTAATGTTTGAGATCATTGTGTTTTGACTCTCAACTAGTTTAGTTTGATTTAATTACTTACTGCGTGTCATTTTTCTGTTCACCAAACATTCCTTTACACTTTCTCTCATGTCCCCTGTTTGCAAAATTCACTTGCATCCAATCACACAGCAAAGCACTAAACAACCAGCCCAAGTACAAAAGGATGTAGTTTATTTTATGGATGTATTTACATTAATCTCATTTAATTCTTTTGGTTTAGAGATGACAACTTACTTTTTTGTGTTGTTGTGTTGTCTTCCCCCTCTTTTATTACCCACTTTCCTGTCTAACTACTCTCAAATAAAGGCTGCCTGAGCCAAAAAACCTTTTAAAAAAATCCTTTATTAGTTTTCTTTTTTATTTAAAGAAAACTCAGTGATTAACTTTGCTTTGCTCAGATGTAAAAGCCCATCTGAACTCTGGTGCTGCAAACAAACCAGTTCTGTTCTGCCTGAAAACTTGAAGCTTTATTTTCAAGTGAACCTTGTTGTGATCCATTTGATTGGAATGAAACTGGACCATCAAGAGAAGAAGTGATGATGTGTCCTAAATGTAGCAATTTACAGACATATATGATACCTGAAAATGTTTAAGTTCTCGCTCTGCATTTGTTTCATGAGCTCTGAGCAGCTTGCTGTGTGGCTCACTGCCTCATGATGGCCTCTTAGCCTGGTGACTTTGCTGTAGCACAACCAGCTCATCGTGTTGTCCTGGCAATTCTTGTGGGAGGAAAATTATGAGTTTTTCTTTATTAATCTCCCAATCAAATATGTCCTCCTCTCTATTCTAGAGTGAAAATCTCTTTGACTGCCTGTTCATTCATGCTCTTTGTTAAGAATTGTTGAGCTTTGTCCCACCACAGGGTCTTGCTTTATGTCTAAGGGAACATTTCATAATTTATTGCTGTCATGGATGTTCTTTAAACAGAACGTATTGCTGGATGTTTGAAGTTCAAGGCTTTCTTTTTTCTGCCAATAAATTTCCGTGTCAGTTTAAGCAGAATGCTGCAGGATTTATATTTTCTCTTCAAGTTTTCTCTTAAATATGTTTTCTTGGAAGCCAGGTTTGTGGTGTGTTGTGAAACACCTTTTTTCTTATTTTGTGAATGTGGAGCATGACTGGGTTTCTACGAGCTTGACTGCCTCCCTGTGCAATTCTACTTTAAGTAAATCAAGCAGAGTCTAGGTCTGACAGTTCCATGTCAATAACAAACTATCTCCAAAGTTCGGCTACACTCAGCCAACACACTGCGCATTTAAAGAGCCCCAAGTGCAAATCAAACCAAATTTGAAGAATTTCTGCAAAAATAAAATCATTTCTTAGTTTATGTTACCATGTATATACATCTTAGCTTTTTTCAGCATTACTTTGGCTGTAGTTTTTATCTGCCTTTATTAGTCAAAATAATCTACAGAACAAAAACAAATGTTTACCATGATATTTATCTTAGTGTTTTCATTATGTTTCTTACTGCACTATACAATTTCACTAACATACACAATGTTTATTCTCAGTACATATTTAAATATAGCAGGTTTTCCCCCTGTGGGAATGTTGGAATGGGAATCATTTTTGATCTCCAGCCATGATACTTTTTCTAGATTACTTTCAATTTTAAATATTTTTGTGCCTATTCTGAGATTTTTTTAAAAAATACAATATTAACATGTAAGAACAGTGGTTTCTGACTTGTGTGTAGCAAAAGAAACATGTTGTGATAATGCATCACTTTAAGGATTTTACAATGTGATGAAGGCTTATTTGCACTTAGAAACTAAAATGTAATCATAAACATGAATATGGCTAGATTACTGGTCCCCATCTGATGTCAGTGTTTCCCAGTTTCATCAAACCTAATTTAAAGTTTGGGTCCACATATACTTATGAGTGTGAATTTAAACTATAATTTTTCTACTGTGTGGTTCTTAATCCTGATGCTCCAGCCCAGCAATCCTGCATGTTTTAGATGTTCCCCTGCTCACCCGACCAATAGGACTGAGTGATTAGAAGGCAGTTGTAGCAAATAATGATGAGGTGAGGAGATGATGCAGGCAGATCAGGGGCCAAAGGAGAGGAGATGAAGAGCCTCGCTGTGGAATGTTATTTAATTTGCTAAAGCTCTTGATAAGTTTCGTTTTGTCACCATGGTGGTGATTGAATTATGTTTATGTCCACTAGGTGGCAGTCATGAGCATATGTGATTGCATAAATGTAAAGAATGTGTGTGAAGGTGTGTGTAAGGAGGTTACATACAGGTGTGTGTACGCAGGTTACATACAGGTGTGTGTAAGCAGGTTACATACAGGTGTGTGTACGCAGGTTACATACAGATGTGTCCCTTTAATAAAAGTGTCTGAGCAAAGCACGACGTCTGGTTCTGGTGCAGAAAGAATGAATGCTTGGGGCTTATGGACTAGAAAAGTTTCATAACTATGTGTATGGCCTACCTACTTTTGTAGTTGAAACAGATCACCGACCCTTGGTTACCATCATTAAAAAACATCTGAATGAGATGTCACCCAGGATTCAGAGGCTTATGATGAAGATGCAGAGGTATGATTTTACACTGATCTACACTCCAGGAAAACATCTGATTCTTGCTGATGCTCTGTCAAGAGCCCCTACACACAATAGTGTGAGTTCAACTGAAGACGATATTCAATGTCATGTGAATTTGGGGTCCAGTGTGTTACCTGTATCAGATGGAAAGTTACAGCAAATAGTTGATGCAACAGCTAAGGATACAGAGTTGCAGCTGGTCATACAGAACATGGATGAAGGATGGCCAATAGGCTCATGTTCACAGTTTTTCAATGTTAAAGCTGATCTAAGTGTTGTGAATGGACTGTTACTGAAAAACAACAGAATTGTAATTCCACAAGAGTTAAGACAGGACATTCTACAGCAGATTCATGAAGGTCACCTTGGCATAGAGAAATGTAAAAGAAGAGCTAGAGAATCTGTTTTCTGGCCTGGACTAAATAAGGACATTGAAGTGCTGATAAGTAAATGTGAAACATGTCAGACATTTAGAAACAAACAGAGCAAAGAACCAATGATAATAACTGACATTCCAACATTACCATGGCTAAAAGTGGGAATACATTTATTCCATCTTAAAGGTAAAGACTATTTAGTGATCATTGATTACTATTCAAACTATCCTGAGATGGCTCTGCTGGCTAATATGTCATCAAATTGTGTCATAACGCATGCTAAATCAATCTACAAGGCATGGCATTCCACATGTTGTGGTGAGTGATAATGGGCCATGTTTTAATAGCAAAGAATGGCAAAAGTTTACAGAACAGTATGATTTTAAGCATGTAACATCAAGTCCACATTATGCACAATCGAATGGAAAAGCAGAGAAAGGAGTTCATATTCTTAAGCAACTTCTGAAGAAAGCTGCAGATAGTAACGCTGACCCGTATTTAGCTTTATTAAGCTACAGATCATCACCATTGCAATGTGGATTTTCACCTGCTGAACTTTTGATAAATCGTAAGATTCGTACAACTTTGCCAAGTTATGACAGTAAAGAACAAAGGGCAAAGAAATCGTCAAAGTTGGAGTACAAGTTACGAAAGCAGAAAGTAAAGCAAAAATCACATTATGACAGGTCAGCAAAGCTTCTACCCCCACTGTCATACCAGGACCCAGTAAGGATTCAGGATGATGAGGGATGGAAAACCAAAGCAACTATTCTGCAGGAAGTAGCTCCACGTTCATCTGAAGTGAAAACTGAAGATGGACAAATTCTGAGACGAAATCGTCGCAGTTTGTTGAAAACTCCATTTGAACATGTTGATGAGTCGAGTGAAGATTCTAAGGACTCTCAGATTATTCCTACAACTGAAACGCATTGTGACATGGACAGTACTAAGGACAATCCACCACCCGTGTTAAGAAGATCTACCAGAGTGGTGAAAAAACCTGATACACTGATTTTGTAAAAAAAAAATAAAAAAAAAAAAGGAAAAGGAGAAAAAGTTGAAATGTATGTATTTTGTAATTCATGTTTTAAATAGTACAAAGTAAGATAGGTTAAGTAAATTTTATTATAGCTATGTGATATTATGCTCTATCTGTTTCATACAATGTATGCTGTTAATTTTAGACAAGATTCTTTTTGTAACATTCTAACTTTAAAGAAAGAAGGATGTGGTGATTGAATGAATTATGTTTATGTCCACTAGGTGGCAGTCATGAGCATATGTGATTGCATAAATGTAAAGAATAGGACAACAGAAGTAGAGAGTCAATTGGGACACACCTGTGTGTAACCTGTGAGAGCAGAGCAGCAAAAGATACTTCAATAAAAGTGTCTGAGCAAAGCACGACATCTGGTTCATATCCAGCACGAATACAACAACCATCAGAACTATTTTCACTTTCCACTGACTGGAGTTTTGCTCAGAACAATATCAAAGGTCCTGAATGGAAGTAGAAAAATGGAAGTGAGCAAAGTTAGACAATTTAAGAAAGTCTTTAGTACTTCATTTCTAAACTACTCCTGATCCCAATCTCACCAAACAACTGAGTGTTCTTCAAATGTCTCATGAATAGAAACAGAAATAGTTTTACTGTTCTGATTATGAACATGTTAAAGGTGAACCAAGGCACTCATGTTCAAGCTAAGGTAAAAAGTATAATACAAAAAATTATGCAAGGCTGAACTGTAAGCCTACATATACTATCTAAGAAAATAATACCCGTCTGTCTGTCTTCCAATATATGCAGTAACATACATACTCTGATTTGCTTTTGCTCAACTTTATCAAATTCATGCCGAAATTGGAAACTTACTTTTTTAAGTTTGTAAATCTTTCGAAGAAAAACTCAACAAATTATAAATCTGTGCAACATTTTCTTTCTCATAAAAAGCAGCATTTGCATCAACAAAGCCTGAAAGTCTATTGAATAATAAAAATGATTTTCATGAAGGCTGACCCTCTGTCCTTCCCCTCAGAGTTTGGTTCTGTCGGTGGCTGCAACCTGGCTTGAGAAGGAGAAGAAGGATCTGGTTGTAGCCAAGGAGGCCTACATGGCTGAGAACTGTCCTGCACCAAACCTCAGTGGAGACCAGGCCACCCTCATGGTGAGAGACCCTCAGCTTCACAACACGACGCTCTGACAGAAACCCTCTACCAGGATCTCTGTGTGTTTCATTAGTCCATTAATGAGACTAGCAAAGACTGGTGTCCATTAGTCTTTACCAAGATACGTTTCATTTAGTTTTGCTCAGTTACTTATTAACATGTCATTTGGTCATCTTTTAAAACTTAACATAAAACCAATCACTGTCTGCTTTCTAATATCAATAAGTAACCATCACTTCTCAATTAAAACAAGGAAACCTGCAAAAAGTTACACGCCCTCATCGACAAAGTGGATGAAGAGAGATATGACTTGGAGGCCAAAGTTGGCAAGGCTGATAAAGAGGTAGATCTTCTCAAGATTTTCTTGTACACTTTCATTAACATTAAGCTCATCATGATATTTGAATGAAAATGATCAAGTACGTCTGTCTGGAAGCATGCTGTGAGAAGAAAACAAGAAGCTGGTCTTTAGTTTCAGTTCGATTCTGCTCCATTGCTCCCAGATTGAGGAACTGAAGATCAAAGTGGTGGATCTGGCTGGAGTGAAGAAGCCCGCCCTGAAGAAGGTGCGTATGTCTGCCGACGCCATGCTGAAGGCTCTGCTGGGCTCCAAACACACGGTCAACCTGGACCTGAGGGCCAACCTGAAGCAGGTCAAGAAGGAGACCAAAGAGGAGGTGAGGGTTTTGTGCAAGGAAGCTTGGACCAGCTGTTGTCACGTTTTGCTAACCCAGTTGCCTGGGTGTGTGCGTGTGTGCTTCAGCCCACAGAGGCAGTGGGTGACTGGCGGAAGAACATTGAGGACAAAGCTGACAGGAAGAAGATGTTTGAAAGCGCTTAAAGAACTGAACTCTACACCTGTAGTTGTTCTGGGCTGTTTACACGCTTCTGAAATGTCTTACTTTCCTCATCAAATCATCTTTTGTTTCATGAATGAATGTTTTTCTGCCTGCTTTTGTTATTGTACATTTGTACAATACGTTAAAAGTACGTTAAGCAGCATTAGCTAGGATTGTTGACAATCCACTGGATGGTGGGTTTTTCAAGCCACAACTTTTTTAGGCAACAAGGATCCTCGTCTAAGACACCAAAGCCAAAGCCTGACTTATCAATGTGAGATTTAAAAAAAAAAATAAATTGAATGCAATAGTTTAGATGAGTAAAGATGCCTTTATTTTACAATTCCAGCTAGCTTTTTATGTCAACATGTCCTGTTTCATACATAACTTCTCTTTAAACTCAGTGATACAAAACAGTGTAAAACAGATGCTCTAGCTACATTAGGCAAACTTATCTCATTGTTCTGTAACATCAGTCTAATCCATTAAATATGTGCCTTTGTATTGATGGTTCAGTGAACGACAACAGTTTCTTGTTGCAGAAGGTTAGACATGTTTATTTGGAAGAAGACTCAATCAGCAGTTCAGCAGTTCAACTTTCAACAAAAATTCAGCACTTTCTGTTTGCTGATAGCCAACATGAGACGACATGAGACCCTCAACCTGGTAACACTGGGCAGCAGCTGCAGCTTTCTTAATCTAGTTCACTGTAATATTTAGATACTGGAATCAAACTGCTGTCATATGCAGATGTGGGTCATAATTACCTGTTTTCCTCAGTATTATATCATATCAAATATAGAAAGGAATAAAAAGAGAATGTCCACAACATTACAAGATAAGATTTCATGTCCTCTATCATTATTTCTTTCTTACTGTTCAGCGTTGAAAAGTAAACATTTAACTGTGAAAGAAATTTAAACTAACTACAAATTGCTACACATTTTTTTTTATTGCTTTAGAGTTTATTTGGTTCTTTAATTGCTTCGTGACTTTCTGTCACAGCTCAAAATGTTTCTCGGTGTAGAGTTACCTCAGCGATCGTGTCAGCCACACAGGGTCAGCAGAGGGCTGTCCACCGCAGGACGCTGTCCAGTCCTCCATCAGAACTCTGCTAATCTGTGAAACTGTTATCATGTTATCATTCTTTAATGATTCATTAATGATTCTTTAATGACTAACACTACATCATGTCATCTCCAAGCCATGTAATAAAAAAGTCAATTCAGTGCAGTCATACACACATTCCAGCTGGTCCTGATCTGCATTTGTTTCATTCAACAAAAGGTAAGAAGCGTTGACTGTTTTGTTCAACATCCTTTTTCCTTATTTAATGTTTTCCTGTTTGTTTTCAGGTCCAGTGGAGCCAACATGAAAGCAGCCTATAGACATCAAGTAAGCTATTTGCTTTTTATATTAACTTCATATGCATAAATCTAACAACCCTGTTAGTATAATCTTTATGGAAATTCCAAAACTTGCAATTTTCCCTGGCCTCTCTGTCTTGGAGGAAGAATGAGTGGTGACTCTTCTGGTTCCAGAATAAAACCTTTAATTTGAAATCATACATAAATCAGTTAGTTATATATTAGAGGGTGAATCTACGAGCCAGTCAAGTCCAAATGACCAAGTAAAAAGTGAGGAATCACATTTAAGGCTGATTATTGATAGACAGTGAAACTGGAAACATTTTCTCTGGTAATGTAGCAAAATCAGACTAATTTGGGAATGCAATAGTTGAAACAAAGTTTAAGATATTTTGCAGTGGATATTCAACAATGTGGAGATTGGTCTTTCAAACAAGTAGTGAGATGTAAAACTATGATTTTTGGCCTTACGCAACATTTTAAAAGACTTATTATTAAGGTTAAAGTCAAAGACAGTCCTCTGTGCTCATAGCTTAACTTTTGCTTTGTGCAACTTAATGACTGTCTATAGGGGTTGACGAAAATAAAAGTGTTGGCATGGAGTGACACCTTGACCTTAAGCTTAAAGGGTCATGACCCCAGGCAGGTCCATCCAGTAGCGCCTCTGTGCTAGCTAAGCCCTTCATTGTGGTGGTAAAGACAGCAAATGTGACTTTAGATCTCTGTTATGTCATAAATAGTATGATTATTCCAGCGATAATGTTATACAAAGAAAACCTAATTGGATGTTTTATATTTTAACTCTTTCATGCATGAATTATATGTTGTTCCTCTTATTGCAGCTATGGACCCATGCAATTTATTCAGAATAATTGAATGAACTAGAACTTAAAAGTTCCTAACTTTAATTATAGAAAGCTACAGGATGCCACTTTTGCAGCTGATTAGCAAAATGTGTATTTTTTTTGATAATATATTGATTCTTATGTTGATTTTATGATTTGTCCTTCTGAACATAAATCAAGTTATTGGCATCTAATCAGATTAAAATGAAAATCAAAGTGTGTGAAAATAGCAATTGTCCACAAGATAACATGATTTTCTGAGATGCTTACAGTTTGATGTCTCATGTTGATCTCTCTCCAGTTACTAAGACGATCTCAGATCAGAATTCCTTTGGTTTGTAGTCACTCCCAGGCTTTCAGGTAATCACTTCCTTTTGCTATTGAACGAAAAGCTTCTTGAACTTCCTCATGCCATTTCCTGAACTGCCTGCTGCAGCTTCATCAGTAGAGCTTTTGCTTCAGTGGCTGACGGATGCTGAGTCTCTGCATTCTCCTGGTATGGATTAGCCCAGCTTGCCTGGCTGACTGTGGTGTAACAATTGCTTCTGTCTCTGGCTTCTTTTATGACCTCTGACGAAGGCAACCTGATAGCGAAGTGATTTCCTGCAGCCAAAATTTATGAGGTTCCGCAGAGAGTTGCAGTGGTATTTCTGGATCCTGTTGGCCCATTGGTCTGAGGTGGCTCTGCTTCCATAAAGAGGTCTGAATTTCCAGCTGAGGTGGCACTTCACACCATATATACGTTTATTCTGTAGTGTTTGGGACTTGGCAGTATCTCCCTCTTCTTCTGCCGCAGCTCCTTGTCCACATCACTCCTGCAGCTTGTTCCGTTCACTCTGCCAGGAAGCAGCAGTTAGAGGCACCTTTAGATTTGCTTTACAGGTAGGAAAAACAGAGGGTCCTGAAATGCATTTGACTGAATGTTTTTTTAAATTGTTGAGCAATGCATGACACTTTGATACATGGTGAAAAGTGCCCGATACTGAGAAAACGTTCAGCTGCCATTCACGTAGAAACTTTTGGTCAGGATGAGCTAATTTAAAGTTTGTCGTTTATGTCAAATAAATTATTGCATTTTATTTTCATTGCAACAAGGTTTATTCTTGATTGAATAATTTCTTCTGATTCCTGCTTAATTTTAATAAGCCTGCTTCTGGACCCAGTTGGTGTCAGTAACTATATTGACCGTAAGACGTTTGAATCACTTGAACTGCTGCGACTCGCTGCTGTGAGCCGCATTTTTGTCCAGTGGTGTCTATTTGTGCTCGGACCTTCTGCTCACTGTTTCCAGTTCAGGCTCAGGCGATATGTCTTCCATAAGGCCAGCTGTTTCGCACAGTGACTGAGGCATCTGGCCACACCCAGCCAAAACTGGCTGCTTGAGAGCCTGATTGTATTTATTCTAAAACATGTTGTCTTTCCTGCAGAGAGAAAGTTTGTGTGTCTAAAACTGTTTTCTCTGTCTGAACAGGGTGTGAAGATCAAGCACAGCCAAAATGTCTGAGTAAGTATTAATATCCAGATGCTTCTGTGAATATTTTATGTTATCCCAGGATCATTCAGATTTGAATTATCTAAATAAATACAATGCCTCATAATCAGATTTTTTTCTTTATCAAAGCTGAAGAAGAACAGGTTTCATAAAGGTTCTTTGACAGCTTTGACTTCAGTTTATAGTACATATCTTCCCCACACTTCCTTATTATATACATGTACCAACCAGTATGGTGCCTATTGGTGGGATTCCTTTTTAGCCTTAGCTGTATGGCAGGCTATCTTAACATAAAATTGTTTGTTTTTCTGACTATTTGAGATAATATTCGAGATATCTACGAATTCTTCAGTTACATTTTGACTGTCCGAAATGATCATTTAAGATATCCACATAACTAAGAATCTAACTTGAATTAAGAATAATTCAGAATATTTTCAGTTAGTTGAAGATATCTCTATTGATGTAATCAGGGCACACATGGATGTGATTCAAGATTTCTCAAATGCAATTAAGATTTATCAAAATGAGAATTTTAGATATCTGAATTAAGAACTGCATGACCCCTTGTGCTGCCACTGAGCAGCCCAAACAGTTGCCTGTACAATTGTATGTGCCCAGCAACAAAATTGCAAGAAAATGCAACAATTTTTTATTTATTTTTTCCCTCCGAAGAGTTTTTGTGGCACTAGTGGCTCACATTTTTGACAGTGGACTGACAGGAAGGAGGGCAAAAATGCAACAATTTAAAAAGAGTTCAGCACTACAAGAAGGAAAACTCGAGGATTTATGCACAGGCTGCACTTAAAAATATCTTTGAAAACCTAAATTGCTCTTGTTAAACTACTTCCAAGCTGAAAATGGTACATTTTATGTTTTTATTTAATTTTTAATTTTATTTCATATTACTTTATTTTTCATTGTTTCAAACTGACTTCAAAATGGTACATAAATCTGGGATAGTAGGATTTTACAGAGTGATTATTCAAGACATCATTGATATTACCTTGACTGGTTAGGATACTAATTCAATATGTCTCTGATACATTTGGAGATTTCCTAACAGGAATGTTGAGAAGTCAAAACAATTGTAGATATCTCTAAATTAGTTCTGCATTATTATTATGAATAATCAGTGATTGATTTTAAACTCTGCCAATAAACCTGGTCTCCTTCTCACAGATTCACCTTTTTGATATTTAAACATGTTAGTGATGCTGAAGTTCTTAGTAGGACAGGAGGGTTCTGTCTCAGGCCCCATATTTACCTTGGACCAGCCCTGCATGAAGAGCCGCTGCGATGTGCATCTCTGGAATCTACCTGGAATCCCCCATGTCAGTCCACTGATACTTTGTGGACTCTAAATGCTCTGGACCGAATCTTCCTTTAACACTTGAGGTTCTGCAGTAACTTCCATTGACAGCCGCTCACCTCCAGCCCAGATCCAGTCAGCAGCGGCTTAGAGGTGCATCGCGACTCGCAGTGACAGTTGATATCGTGCCTTAATCAAGATGTCTGATATAAATCAGACGTTCTTTCTATCTGTCGGTGGGACCGACTCACACTGCCTGTAGAACCGGGCTTTTGACAGAATGATTAAGTTAAAGTCAGAAGTTTCTCTGTTGCTGAAGCATTTCTGTGTTTAGGGGCGAGGCGGGTTTTTTCTCACTATTGCAAGAACAATTATGACAGTATAAATAAAAACAGTTTTTGGAAGTCAACATCAGACCTACATTTTTATTTACAAACCAATGTATAAAAAATATTCTTGTTAGAGGTTCAGATCCTCCCTCCTCCTCCTCAGCATGGACCCATTGTCTGAACAACATGGAGACAGAAACTGAGTCATTATTAGACTGACGACAGCCAGACTAGTTTATTTTGCTAAATTATTGTATTTAGCTAAATATTATTGCTGAGGGGGTCAAGCAGGCCTGCTGATGCACAGATTTAGAAATAGTAATAAAAAAAATTAAAAACAAAAATATACCTGAAAGTGCACTATAGGCATCAAAGATAAATGGGGTGGGGGCTCAATGCAATGTGCCTGCAGTTGCTCCTGCTGCTAGCAGCTTTAGATTCCTTTCTTGCTGATTCATTTCTGTTTACATGTTTGTAAATTTTTCATTCTTAGTTTTTAAAATGTACAACCTCTGTTTAAACGTTGTGATGGGTAATTTTGTCATTATATGTAAAATTCAAGTGCTAAATGAAAGTCAAAGTAATGTTTTATATAATAATACTGTATTATTAGACATAAACAACAATGCATTTTGCTGCAAATGTAACTCCTCCCCAACTTGCAGTTTTGTCTGTGTGTCAGGTTTTTCGCTTATTACCATAAGAAACTGAACTAAGACAGTAAAAGTTCTTAGGATTTTCAAGAACCTGCCTGATTAATGTTAAGCAGGCAGCTCAACATTAAGACTGTAAGCGAGATTAACCAACCAGCTTACATGGAACCTGTTCTGTATATTTCTTTTGACCACACTGTAAAAGACCTAAGATCCAACTGTCACTGTGTTGCTGAAGTGACTGGCATAAAGTTTAATATGTATAATCAACTGACAACATCTTCAAAAAAGAAATAATAACAGTAACTGATATTTCATTGATTGTTTGTCCTCACCTTACAGGGGAAAGAAAATGACATCGAGCCGCAGGCATCAACTGAAGGTCTGACTTTAACTTTGTTCTATTTTTGTACTGAGAAAAATAAAGTCTTATGACAGTTCCTTTGACTAATTCAGATCTGTTTCACTAGAGCCTGATCCTGCAGATTGCTACTAAATGGCTTGAGGAGGAGAAGCAATCAATTGCAGCTGCAAAAGAGGCTTACCTTGCTGAGAACTGCCCAGCGCCTGACCTCAGCGGAGACATGGCCGCCCTCACGGTGAGAGTGAAACACACTGAATCTGGAGAGGCTCCTCCTGACAGTCTAACACAGAGACACAGTCTAACACAGAGACACAGTCTAACACAGAGACACAGTCTAACAGAGACACAGCAGGTCTCCACATAATGAGGAGATTTTTGGCTATGTTTGGAAAAGAAAACCTCGAATTTATTTGATCATTTTTTCAAATGGAATTTGTTTTCTAAGTGTTTAAGCTTTAAATGTTTTTAAAGCTTAAACATTTAACTTTCCTGTGTCCCCAAACAGGAAGAGTATGTTTAAGAAAACATATTAACAATAACAATAATATTGTTTCAGAAAACAAGACCATTGTTATCTACAATAACAATGGTCAATAGTCTTGTCATATATAACGGCCATAACTGATTAAATATAGTTCTAGCATTTATAAGTTGCTGAAGATATGCATTGTTTCTGTGAATCCACAGGAAATCTGCAAGCAGATCCATGCTGCCATTGACACGATTGATGAGGCAAGATATGATGCAGAGGCCAAAGTTCAGAAGGCTGATAAAGAGGTGAGAGACAATCAAGAGCAAAACTCTGGAAACTGTAAAGATGTAGCGAAATTGAAAAACATTTCAAATCCAATATTCAGAAACCACTCATTTGATTTCCAGTTCATGTTTTCAATACAAATTTCACACATTGTCCATAGATTCATAGAGTGCTCATAAGTGTTTATTTCTACTTGTTTGGTGGTGGGAGAGAAAAAACGAGTGGACAGACACTCCACAGCTCACAAGTGAGAATGCTCCTTTCACTGACACCTGAGATTTCAGTGGTCAAGAGACTAACACTGCACCTGAAGTTAAAAACACAACAATATAGATGTACATTCAGTTCTAACCAGGTTCAGGGACAACTGTGAGGTGACTAAACACCTCACAGACTGTCGTTTGATTCTTGTCCCAGATAAAATCAAAGGCCTTTCATTCTTAACTCCAGTAGCAGTTGTTGTCAAAGGTTTGTCAATGAAAAAAATGGGATCATTCTTTTCTTTTCATGGGTTTGCATATTAGTGAGTTACTAAAAGACTCCGAACACACTCTAACAAGCACAAATCCCTTTCTATTAGCACATTTAATCATTTTCAAAAGACACTATCACAAGTGTCTTAGTCTGGTGCCTAAGACACTAGGAACCAGACTAAGCCCCTTCAGGCTGCACTGAAGGGGTCTTCAGTGCAGCCTGAGATCGGGTGCAATGTCTGATGGGTGGTGGCCGAGGGAGGGGACCTGGCGGTCCGGTCCTCAGTTGCGGAAGCTGGCTCTTGGGACGTGAAATGTCACCTCTCTGGTGGGGAAGGAGGTTGAGAGGTTCTGGCTAGTGTTGTGAAAAAACATGATGTATTCTGAGCCGATAGATCAAAAACGTGCAAGAACACGAGCAGCAAATCAGCCAACACAAAGCAATAAGACTTTACTTGTTTTATTCTTTTTTAGCGCTAAAAAAGAGACGCTTATCATCACAGACTAGAAGTGAAAACCAGGGGCCCTGAGTCTAAACAGAATAATAATAAAAACGGGAAGATTCGTTGCTTATGATCTAAGAGTGGTCATCCGATGTCCTGCGTCACCTAAAACTCTATTTCCTTGGAGATGGGAGTATCTGTTACAAATACAAAGGCCTTTGTGTGAAAGTATGAGAGTGTAATGTGTGTAGAAGTGAATGTAATGTGTGTAGAAGCATATGTGTGTATTTGACCTTGGTAAGCGCCTCAACAACTCCCCCTTTTGGTCTCAAAGAGACCACACAAATTAAGAGGGCTCTCCATCCTGAGTAGACATTGCCCCTATCTGGAAACATCCCCCGAGGCCCATTACCGATGTTAACTCATCTTCTAGTTCGCTGTTGTTTTTCATGTCATTTCATTTGTTGGGGGTAAAACAGATAGGGCACCCCAAACCTCCGAAGGCGGCGGATCGAAATCACAATGTCCCTCTTACAGGCTAAACAATAACATTCAACAAAATAAGATGATAAAGAACGTTTAATTGTTAGAAGAAAATGTGAGGGTTAATAAACTATAAATGAGTGCAGTTTTCAAATAATATGTGAATGTTAATAAATTGTGACATTAATAAAATGTTAAAAATTAGTTATGGGTAAATAAATGTTAAAACAATCTTTGAATTTGCGGATAACATTTAAAAATAGTAAATCGTTAAAGAGTAATAGAATGCAAATTAACCAAAATGTTCATGTAATACTGTGAATCTCAATAAAACATAAGCTGAATAATAGTTGCTAACATGCAAAATGCCTAAAGTGTTAGGTAATAGATTCAATAAATCGAAATTTAATAAGATAATTTTTAATATGAATAGATGTTAGACAATACTTAAAAATAGAAAATGCAAACAAAGAAATGTGAAGATCCCAGGCTTCAGTGTGGCGTTTCAGCTGTAAATTGGTCCATCAATCACAGAAGACGCCCGCAGTCTCACATCTTGGCCCACCCAGAAAAGATTAGACTTTATTCAGTAAACACTGGAAAGTTGAAGTCCCACGGTCGTTTTAGGTTTCTGGAAAACCATTTGATAAGCAGGGGTTTAACATCACTCCAGCCCCCTTCTCTATGGTTGAAGTAATGGACCACACAGCCAAGGACTCAGACCAGGAACACAGCAGCAACCACAGGTGATCAGGAGAGCAAAGATGGTTGCCGCAGAGACGAGCACAGAGATGATGTTGTCCACTGCTCCAGGGGGTTGAACTCCCCGGACCACTCCCGGATGGTTTTACTCAGGGCCTCGTTCCATCAGGCGCTGTGTGATTTAGCACAAAGACACAACAGAGATATCCAAAAATAGCACAAATCCCCCCTTTTTTCTGCTAGTTACATGTCCAGTGCTATCCTGTTTTGAAGAGCCATCAACGAGGTGGGGACTAACTGTTTTGATAAACCTTCAATTGCATCTCTAGTTAAATTAGTTAACCTCAGCACATTATAATGAATATAATTTATTCTGTTGACATTTTTGTTGGGTGTCATCCATAGGAAAATACTCTCAAAACCTGCAGCAACCTGGTCCACTAGTTTGTACTGGTCTGGAACTTACCGGGCAGGAACACCGATGCTGTCAATATAAGTGGGTGAATTTGTGGTAAAATCAAATGCGCTGCGCTTTACTCGTGAGGAAATGCTGTCAATCAGGGGTTGTTGTTCTCCTACCACTATGACATGGGCTCTAAGTCTGACCATAGCACAAACACCAACTTTCATCAATCCGGCCCACACTGCGATTACCTGTTGTAAAATTGAAACAGACATAACTATCTTTAACTGGAATAGCGGGCAGCATTCGGGTTCTGTTATTAATTGCAGGAAATAAAGTTGTTAAGGTTTCACATCTGGAGGGCTGTTTAAATTTAATCATATCGAGTATGCAGTTAAAACCCCAAACCTCAGATTGAATCAAAGGAGCGAGCTCAGTATACACTCTCGGTCGTCCAGCTACGCAGGCCACACAATTAGACATTCAGTATTTATAACCTGTTGCTAACATGAACACATCAGCAGGAGTCAATTTAGAGTAGTCAAAAGTTAGCACACCCCCCGTTTGCTCAAATGGTGTCAGTCCCGTCCTGGAGTTGATCGAACACCTGATGGACATCAGAGCCAGAGGTAATGCATCAACCTAATTCAATTTTGTTTGTGCACAAACCTTAGCCAATTTTGTTTTCAAGTTCTGGTTCATTCTTTCCGCTTTTCCTTGAGATCGTGGGCGGTACACTGTTCCAAACCTGTGTTTTAGGCCGAGGTGGGCCTCCACTGTTTGCAGGTCCTTGTTTTTAAAGTGGGTTCCATTGTCCGACCTGATTTTCTCTGGGAAACCGTGCCTGGGGATGTAATGGTTGATTAGACATTTTATCACTGTGAAAGCATCAACACAAACCAGCAAATATCTTTCGCCTTGCACTGTGTTCACCATATTCCCTGGACATGTAAGTGGAGGAAACTGTCCCTGCTGTGGATTTAAAGTTTTCTTAGAATTGAACTGTCCACACATTGCATAATTTTTCACAAAATGTTTCACCATGTCAAGCATGTAGGGGAGCCACCATTCTTTAAGGTTGTGCATCATCTGTTTAGTCCCCACATGTCCGACCCCATGAGCCTCCTGAACCAGCTCCTGTTTTTTCCCAGGGTGCAGAATTAACCTGCCATCTGGGCCCCTTCAGCATCTATTTGTTTCAGAGGCGCCCCTCTTCTTCCACGTTTTTCTCTTCAGGCGACGCCCCCTTTTGGCATCTTTTAACCTCGTCCAGTGTCAGTTTGTCAATTAATTTCTCCTCCGAGGAACACACCCTGGCCAAATCTGTGTGTCTGAAACAACTGTCTCACCTCTGGTCCCATCAGAGGAGCTGCTTCCAGGTGTGGTCTTACCTTCTCTATCTTTGCCACCAGCTCTGCACACTCCTTCTGCAAAACAGTCGGCCATGTTTATGCCTGCATGTGTGAATGAAATGTTTGGAGCTTGGCTATCCCAGCTGCATGTTGTGTGTGAAAGGGTGATGCCTTTTTTTCCATGTTGGCCATCATTACAGATAAGTACATCAGTACTTTTCCCTCTCCCCCTTTTTTCTGGAACAAAACTCCGTTAACAGACATTTTTGTTACAGAAACATCAAGGAAAAACAGCAAGGTGTAGTCTGGGAGGGAGAGTTGCAGTCCTCCATGTGTTTTCACTGACCTTAAAACCTGCCTGATGTAGGTGCTGCAAAACCAGGGAGGTGGCTTTAACGCAGGTCTCCACGGTGGATGCAGCAAGCAGAAGGTCGTCCATATACTGTATGAGGGTTGTTTGAGGAGGGAGAGGACAGACCTGCAAAATATCCTTCAAAACCTGGTTAAACAGCCCTGGGGACAGGCCAGTCTGGACACTTGTTCATGATGGAGCTCTACTGTTTCAGACCCTGAAAAACTGATCTTGCATGTGTCAAGAGAGGGGGAGAAAAACAAACCTGGCGCTGCGGTGACAGTCCAGTCTGTGGCTACCAGTGGCCGTTTAACCAGCCGCCCAGTTCCTTAGCTTGATGCTCAGGGTGCAAAGAGAGAGAGATGTGAGGCACAGCCTTTTCATACATTTGATACCACTCTGATTGTTGTTCTGTAAGACAGACAGCAGCAGCCACACCACCAGGAGCCACAAAATTATATCTGAAATTTTTTACCTGAGTTGTCCCTGTCGTAGAAAAGGGTGACACGAGGGGGGTCAGGCGGCGAGACATAGGGACGTAGAGCCAGGATCCAGGGCTTCCAGGTCCTGAACGTTGACATCAGGCTGCTGGAGGGTAAGTTCGTTAGGAGGCCCCGATAGATGTCAGCATATTCAGACACCACTGGTTGCATGAGAAACTGTCCATCCTTGTGAAAATTTCCACCAGAAAGGGAGGTGCCACCAGGAAAAGCAACAGTTAGTCCATCAGCAGAACACATGACTGTGGCTCGCATCTTTATCAGCAAGTCTCTCCCTAGCAAATTGATAGGAGTAGCGGGAGAGCTAACAAAAGAATGTTTCATTTGTTGCTTGCCCAATGTGAAGGTCAGAGGCGTAGTGAATGGCAGACTCTGTTCAGTCCCTGAGAACCTGTTAAAGATACAGTTCGTGATGTCAGGCAAAAAGAGGGTCAGAGTTCAGTGTGAAATGTGGCTCCGGTGTCAACAGGAAGTCTGTGTGTCTCCCCTCCATTGGTGCTAACAGCATGGGGTCTGCAGTGCCCACACTGACCCTGGGGTTCTCAGGGGTGTGTCAGCAGGCACCCTGTGTGGGCTCCATGTCCCACTGAGAGTACTGTCCGGGTCCATTTGGTGAGGGAATGACACCTGGATTGTGAGGTATCATACCTGGTTGACCTTGTGGTATGCCCCAGCATTGCCGGGCCCGATGTCCAGGCCGGCCACAGGAGTAACATACGTCATGCCCTTTAGACCATCCACCCCTTGCTCCACGGCCCTGTCCCAAGCCTCTCCATCCACGACCAACCCCACGCCACCCTCCTCCACGAGGGGGTCCTCCATACCTGTTATGGGGATACATAAAAGGATAGAGAAAGAGAGGAGCAGGTCCTCCCACATATTGGTCAGTGTTTTGCATGTAATCTGGAACCCCTCCCTGAATATGTGTACCTTGTGATGGGGGTCCTGTTGCTGCAGCTGCCATCATCACGTGATCTCTTTTATCTTTCTTTTTACTCAGTTTTTGTTTTGCTTCCTGCAATTGGAGTTTCAGCAATTGATTCTCTAAATCCTTAGTGTCAGACTGTTTTTTCTTTAACTTGTTCTGTGCCTTCAATAGGTGATGAAGTAGGTGTTTCTCCCATCTCACATGTTCACACCCTGCAAGATCTGGATTGTTTTTTATGGATTCTACTACCTGTTCAGGGACACCTTTCAAGACTGCTTCTCTGAACATTTCAGTTAAGTTTGTGTGTTGGCCTTTGGGATTAACTGTGGTTTGTTTGAGCCAGGTTTCTGCAGATTTATTTATATACTCTTTGGGATCCATGTTACAATCCCATTCAAATTTAGTGATTGATTGTTGCTAAAGGAAATTGCTGCTTAATTGCTCGAGCCAAAGGTGTAATAACTAGGTGTACTGCAGTTGAATTATTTACATTCTGTGTCCCTGCTGTGATTTCCACTCCTCTCATGACCATACCTGACATGCATCTGCTCATTATTGCTCTAAAATCACCCATAGCCAGAGTCATTCCTGATGTTAACAGATCTAACTCGGCCAGCCAAAGGCTCCCTCCTGCTGTAATACTGGGGAGGTTATCTACGATGGCATCTCTGTCACCTAAGGGAAAAGGAACATATTTCTGACCACCAGCGCTGTTTCTCAAAAGAGGATAAGCTCCTGTGCTCTGCTCTCCCCCTGTGTCTCTTGCAACTTCAAGGCCCAGACCAACCCCAGTTCCTGGAGAATGAGATATGTAGTACCCCTGTCTCATTTCATGTTTTTCATTCGATCTGGCTGCGTCTTCTCTATATGCCCCCTTTTTTCTGTGTTCACTTCTGTCACTAAGATCCTCCTCTGACCCCCATGTTCGATTTGCATCCAGTGTAACTTTAATGTTTCTGGCTGGTTTTGACAGTATTTTGTCATTTTGCATCTGTTCGGCCTTATCACACAAGTCCTGTAACCTCTGAGCAGACTTAGAAAAGGTGTCGGTTAACTGTGACCAAACCATAGGGTCCTGTGCGGACGCTCTAGGTTTGTCAGGGGTTTGATCTAATACTGTCCATTGTGGAGTTGTATTTCTGATGAGCCCTGCGAGGGGGCTGTGTCCGCCTCGACTGACAAAGTTCCCTCTGTAATATTAATTATGGGGTATATGCCTCTTGGGGGGCGAGTTACGTCTCCCGTGTATGGGGGTGAAAGTGAAGTCTGTGTATTTAGTCCGTGTTCAGAGCCGGTGGTAGCTTCCTGTTTTTTGTGTTCAAATGCATGAGAGATCCCCTGCCATGAAACTAATATCTTTTCTCTCTGCCTGTCCTCTGTCTCTGCTTTCTCTCTGTCTTTTTTGCAGCCTAGTCTAGTGAGAATTCCTGCTTCTGCTTCTTGCTGCGTGGCTTCGATCAGTTTTCCCTTAGCATCATTTGTCCCTTTTAGCAAGTATTTTCCCAATGGTTGTCTGTTTAGCAAGTTTCCTCCTTTCTCCTGCACCAGATATTCTATCCCTTTTTTCAGTTTTGCTTTTAACCCCTTATTCTGATATTCATTATGCTCCACCAAATAAGTTGTTAATGCGTCTATTTGCTCACCAAGCGTAACCCAAGGCCCAGTGCCCCACATTGAATCGTATTTCAGCTGTTCAAGCTCACCCTCCATTTTTTTAGGCTCAGAAATCACCTCTCTTCTCCTCCTTTTAAATTCTGCTCGCACGGCGTTGAGAAAATCAACACAGCAGATAAAATTCAAAACTTTAACAAATCACAATTCCTAAATGCCAAACATGGTTTCAAAACACATTGCAATGAACAGAGAAAGCTACATTTAAAAATGAGATGTCTGCTCGGCGGCAGAGGCTTAAACACACAGCAGACAGACGCACACACAGCTTAACAGACAGACACACAGTTTCACATAGAAATGGATCCACGCTTTTACAGCTCCTATTTTTGCCCTCTTTTGTCAACCATTATTACTTTTTCACTTAACTTCATCTGTAATACTTTAGAGGGTCAGATCGCGATCAACCTTAAACCTTTATCTTCAACTTTTATCTTCAACTTTTATCTTCAACTTTTAACTTCAACTTTTATCTTCAACTTTTATATTCGACTTTTAACTTAAACTTTTAACTTCAACTTTTATCTTCAACTTTTATATTCAACTTTTAACTTCAACTTTTATCTTAACTTTTATCTCAAACTTTTATCTTAACTTTTATCTTAAACCTCTCCAGGCAGACATTGCGACGACTAAATGCTACTTAGCTAGTCTTTGCAAGTCCTTTGAGCCTGAGAGGGTTAATCTTATCTTTTATCCTATGATGGACAGCTTTCACCGCTTCTTGCGTTTCTCAAGCTGACTCAGATTGGCTTACTGTTGTGTTCACGAGGGCAGCACTCCTCGGGGTAAAACCAGACAAAACCCAGCCTTTACCTTTGCCGCGTCCGGCAGAAGGGGGGGACGGCCAGTTCCCACTGCTTCCAGCCAATCAACCTTTACTTTCTCTTTTTTTATTTTATTATTTCTTATACTCCTATGAATAATGAAACACTTTGACAAACCAGCGGAAAGCAGAACCGATAACAATAACAACTTAGACAACTCAGTGAAAAGCAATATGAACAACGGCTGATAACTGAAATTTAGACAACCCAGGGAAACAGTACAATGGTGTGTATTGAGGAAAAAGCTTCTTCACCTTTTGTGGGCCCAACACCAGAGTACTGTATCCAGCAGGCTTCGCCCAAACGGCTAGTCCAATCTCTGCTCGTGTCTCAACACGAAACCATCCTCTGCTACCAATTGTTGTGAAAAAACATGATGTATTCTGAGCCGATAGATCAAAAACGTGCAAGAACACGAGCAGCAAATCAGCCAACACAAAGCAATAAGACTTTACTTGTTTTATTCTTTTTTAGCGCTAAAAAAGAGACGCTTACCATCACAGACTAGAAGTGAAAACCAGGGGCCCTGAGTCTAAACAGAATAATAATAAAAACGGGAAGATTCGTTGCTTATGATCTAAGAACACGCCCAGTGGTCATCCGATGTCCTGCGTCACCTAAAACTCTATTTCCTTGGAGATGGGAGTGAGGAGATGATTCAGTTTCTGTATCTGTTACAAATACAAAGGCCTTTGTGTGAAAGTATGAGAGTGTAATGTGTGTAGAAGTGAATGTAATGTGTGTAGAAGCATATGTGTGTATTTGACCTTGGTAAGCGCCTCAACACTAGAAATGGTCCAGTTAGACTCAATGTCCCCCACCTAAGTGGAAGTATGTCCTCTCAAGAAGACTGGTTCCAGAACCAGAGTCATGCGTCGAGGTGAGACCGACTATGTTCCATACCTCCATTGTCGAGAGGCGGCTTACCAGAGCTGTGGCCACAAGGTTGTCAGTGCCTGATGTGGCAGCAACCTCAAACCCGTTGGGGGACACCTTCGGTGAGGGATGCTGTCAGGCTGAAGAAGGAGTCCTATCAGGCCTTTTTGGTCTGTGGGACTCCGGAAGCAGTTGATGGGTACCGGCGGGCGAAGTGGCGCGCAGCTCGGGTGGTTGCTGAGGCAAAAACTTGGGTGTGGGAGGAATTAGGAGAGGCCTTGGAGAAAGACTTCTGTATGGCTTCGAGGAAATTCTGGTCCAC
The DNA here is from genome assembly GCA_911649635.1 of Poeciliopsis gracilis. Lineage (NCBI taxonomy): Eukaryota > Metazoa > Chordata > Actinopteri > Cyprinodontiformes > Poeciliidae > Poeciliopsis > Poeciliopsis gracilis. The sequence continues at coordinate 777,802 of CAJVRI010001317.1, forward strand.
CATCCGGCGTCTCAGGAGGGGGAAGCAGTGTAGCACCAACACTGTTTACAGTGGGGGTGGTGTGCTGCTGACCTCGACTCGGGATGTTGTGGGTCGGTGGACGGAGTACTTCGAAGACCTCCTCAATCCCACCAACATGCCTTCCATTGAGGAAGCTGAGCCTGAGGACTCTGGGTTGGGCTCTCCAATCTCTGGGGACGAGGTCGCCGAGGTAGTTAAAAAGCTCCTCGGTGGCCGGGCCCCGGGGGTGGATGAGATTCGCCCGGAGTTCCTTAAGGCTCTGGATGTTGTAGGGTTGTGTTGGTTAACGCGACTCTGGAGTATCGCATGGACATCGGGGGCAGTCCCCCTGGATTGGCAGACTGGGGTGGTGGTCCCCCTGTTTAAAAAGGAGGGTGTGCTCCAATTATAGGGGGGTCACACTCTTAAGCCTCCCTGGCAAGGTATATTCAGGGGTCCTGGAGAGGAGGGTCCGTCGAAACACTGGACCAGCTCTACACCCTCAGCAGGGTTCTGGAGGTGCATGGGAGTTCGCCCAGCGGGTCTACAGTTGATATCGTGCCTTAATCAGGATGTCTGATATAAATCAGACGTTCTTTCTATCTGTCGGTGGGACCGACTCACACTGCCTGTAGAACCGGGCTTTTGGCAGAATGATTAAGTTAAAGTCAGAAGTTTCTCTGTTGCTGAAGCATTTCTGTGTTTAGGGGCGAGGCGGGTTTTTTCTCACTATTGCGAGGACAATTATGACAGTATAAATAGAAACAGTTTTTGGAAGTCAACATCAGACCTACATTTTTATTTACAAACCAATGTATAAAAAATATTCTTGTTAGAGGTTCAGATCCTCCCTCCTCCTCCTCAGCATGGACCCATTGTCTGAACAACATGGAGACAGAAACTGAGTCATTATTAGACTGACGACAGCCAGACTAGTTTATTTTGCTAAATTATTGTATTTAGCTAAATATTATTGCTGAGGGGCTCAAGCAGGCCTCCTGATGCACAGATTTTTAAAAAAATAATAAAAAATTGACCCTTCCCCCCCAAAAAAATAACCGAAAAAGTGCACTGTGGGCATCAAGGATAAAAGGGGCGGGGACTCAAGCCCCTTTTGCCCCCTGCTCTGCACAACAATCTTTGTAAGATATTTCTAGCTGTGCTAATTTGTTTTGCAAACAACAGGAAATACAGCATGGTCACATGGTCTGCGTATGTCAGGAGTCGGTCGTCTTTTTGGAGAAGGTCTCTGGTGACTTTCTGCTGTTGAACCTCTGAGCGAACTCAGCAGGCCAGTTCTGTTCCTGAGGCCTTCACAGCTTCATAGCTCTGTGGGACCAAGGGAATGTCTCCAGGCTTGTGTTTATTGTGAAAATGAGATGTGAGGCTGAACATTTGCACACAGACCTTTGTCAGTGAGCATTTTTTGGGCGCTGAAGACCTGCAGTGGCTTTTCTAGCACTTCCTACAATCTATGACATCTTCTGTGTAGAAGAAGATGCCATAGATTGTTGGAAGTGCTAGAGACAATGTATTTTTACTGCCTCATGTGCTTTTTATGTTTTGCTACAAGTTGTCTTATCAGTGGAAACTGCTTGTTTCAGTTCCCCTTTCTTTGCTCTTTTATGTTTACATCTATGTACAGAGAGAGAAATTGCAGTCAGAAATATAAGTTAGCCAAAAGAGAATGTGTCCTCTTGGGAAAGAAACACACCCTAATACTATAACACCCTTTTAGTGTAAGACCCTAATAGCTTGACGCCCTAATATTGTGGTTAGGGTTCGCTCCAGCAGAAATTGGGTAAAAGTTCACACGCAGACACACACACACACACACACACACACACACACACACACACACACACACACACACACACACACACACACACACACACACACACAAACACACACACACACCACACACACACACAGACACATACAATAAAACTCACCCTAAATCAACTTTTTTGTGTTTTGTGATGGACTCTGTCTTTTTGACATTTTTGTACAATTCTTTTAGTTTGGCATTTTTTGGCCTAAAACTCAGAGGCCTCAGTACTGAGACAGTTGAATTCTTCTTTTGGCTGCAGTGGTACGACTTGGTACAACTTTATTACAGCCATTCAGGTATAAAAGTTCCTACAACAACAAGATTACAGAAATATACAGAGCATCGCACTACACTCACCTTGGTCAGGAAATGATAGAGGTTTCCAACAATGTGTAACCTTAGGCAACATGTATTACCTCTGGATTTAATGTGTTGAACATTGCATTCATTGGTAAATATGTCACTAACTTGTAGATTTAGTTTATTATGTGAATAAGCATTTCTCTGGCCCCAGATTAAGGATCTAAAGCTGAAGGTGGTGGATCTGGCTGGAGTGAAGAAGCCCGCCCTGAAGAAGGTGCGTATGTCTGCCGACGCCATGCTGAAGGCTCTGCTGGGCTCCAAACACACGGTCAACATGGACCTGAGGGCCAACCTGAAGCAGGTCAAGAAGGAGACCAAAGAGGAGGTGAGGCTCAAAGCTCTAACAAAGAAAACTGGTATCAGGTTTTCCTGGTTTTGCACCTTTAGCCATTGCTACATTTTGCACTTTATGTACAATCCTCTTTTTTTTCAACTAATAACAAATCAAGAGTAGTAATCATACTTTTTAAAAAGTACTACAGGACATATTCTACTGTAAACAACACAAGACTTTTCCAGCCAAGAAACTGTAAAGAAATCAATGGAGATATTTTTTCATTTCACAGAAATCAGTTGAGTTCTAACTTGTTGCAAGTGCTAGATGTGTTTTGTCAGTTTTGTGTATTAACACTTCTGTGTTGTCTGATCCAGCCAACAGAAGCGATTGGCGACTGGCGTAAGAACATTGAGGACAAGGCCGACAGGAAGAAGATGTTTGAGTCTTCCTAAAATTTTGCAGAACTTTGGCGGATGACAGCAGGGGAGACAGGTCTGACTGACTGAGTGCACCTCTTTCCCCCAGTCAGGGCCCAGAGCGGGGCACTCTGTCTTGCTTTTCTAAATGTCAGTGATCACACTATAGTCCTGTGAGAGTATAACTACTGGTGAAACTAGAAATATCACATCACAATGCACCAGTTTTTATGAAAGCAGTAGAAATAAATGTTTTGAAAAATGAGTAATTTTGTTTGTTGCTGCTTTTATTTACTTGATAAATCACATAATTCAAACTGATACACTGGTGATTATTAATGAATAGACACTTAACAGAATGTAGGATTTACTCTGATCATTTCCAGTAAAAGGTCAATTAAATGAACTGCGACAATATTGCCAATCCTAAGAAGCGTCTTTTGGAACCCCCAACCGTTGAACATGGGGTTCTCTCACAGTGTCCGTACGACACGCCTTCGTCTCTGTGCCTGAAGGGATCTTTGCGCTTTGGGAAGATGCTTTTGTTCAGACTTTGCTGCATTGAGGGAGCACTGCAGATGCTTTAAGTGTTGTGGGAACATGAGAGGCACACGGTGAGGTTTAGGTAGCAACACAAGACCCAAAGGCTCCTGAAGCCCAAGTTTCAGGTTTCTACATCACAATAAAGGGTCATAAAAAGGATTATACAGCTTCAGCAAATCTAATTTGACGGATTAGCTTTGGCACATGAATGTAGTGGAGGCAGAAGCACTGGGAGACGCCATGGACTGATATTCACGAACACTGATGTTGGCTTGTCTACAGCCACCAGACAAATGAGTAATTAGCCAGTTAGCTATTGTACTCTGCTCACTTGCAAAGAAGCAACATTTTGCTCTTCTTAGATCTGAAAGTTTCTATGTGAGTAACGTCTAGTTATCCATTGACGGTAAACCTGGTGGAAGGAGCCGTGAGCTCAGTGGGAAGACGGGGGCGGCTCGCCGTGGGGCTGGGCAGGGTGTATTTCAGGAGCTCGCAGGGCCATTGGTCTGACTTTGAAATTCATTTCCATAAAGAGGTTCTCAGCATTCTGCTGAGGCATCTCAGACCACCATATATACGTATTTCATTTTTCTCTGTCCGTGGCTTTGGCAGTGTGCGCTTTTCTTCCAACAAGTGTGTCTTGTCCTCCTTCCCTCTCTCTCAATAGGTGAGAACTTTTCCATATTTTTACTTTCTCCAGCCTTTTTGAGAGCAGCATCCTTTACTTTAATCAGGAAGCCAGAAAATGTGAAGCAGAATTGTGTCTTTAGGTGACATTATTTCAGGCTGCTTCACCTTTGACCAATTCTGACTCCCTAACCTCTCGCTCGCCGTGCTTCTAGGACACATGCAGCTTTCTTCAGACTTCAGTTTTTACCTTAATGTGTTTCAAAATTAGTCTGCAGCTCAGCAGGATGAAGTGTGTACCTTAAACATTTTATACCTGTTCTGCTTGTATTTCTTTTAAATAATGTTTGTCTGTCGGAACATTTTTTTTCAAAAGATAATGTTTTGATTATACAAGCCCTTCGTTAAAACAATTTAACAAAGTGCTTGTATAATTCCAAAATGTCTGTGCTTTTTGGAAATGGTTAGTAAAATTGCCAAAGTTCATCAACGTGTATGTTTTTCTCAATGACATTTTCCTTCAACGCTGTCAGTTGACATTGAGGAAATTTTGATTCATTTTGTTGATTGATTTTTTGTCTTTTTTGCTTTTCGATTCAAATGTAGAAATTCAGATTCTGTTTACTTAATGTTCCTAAAAATAATGCATTTGGTGGTGAATACTTCAGCTAAATTTGAAATAAAATATACTTCTTTTAAAAAGCAATGACAACCATAATGCTAATAAATATTATGGATAGTTATTTTCACTTAAGACATTTTTCTCAACATGCTGATAGAAAAATGTAATGTGACCTCATTGGACAATCTTCTTTTCATCGTCATGGACCATCCATTAATTGGACATAAAAGCAACATGTTGGCCCTTCGCCGTCTGGCATTGCTGTATAGAAGGATTTCACATGATCGGATGGTGTCTGAAAAAGAAGTGACACCCTAGCTGGACTTTCCCAGTTTAGTTTCGTCTATGTTGCTGTTTCTCAGCTGCAGCCACAGATCGTGTTACATTACAAATTCTGCTGTGCATCAGTGTCCATCATGCTGATCTCAGACAGCTGATGTTCTTGGCTCCAGCAGCAGAGACTCATAAATTTCCTGTAATTCATGTGTGTTTTGATGCAGATTGTGAACTACAAACGCCATCAAGATGTCTGAGTAAGTTAAAAAGTTTTCTCTCGTGACTGTTTCCAGTCTCCACTTGAAACGTTAAACTGATTAGCTGTTTCACAGTTCTTGGGTTTTTAAAGAAAATGCATTTAGGAAAGTTTCAGTTTTTTCTCAACAGTGACATTATAACTATGAAAAATCTGTTCAAACAGAAAAAAGATGACATCCAGCCGTCGGCACCACCTAAAGGTATCAAAGACACACACGCACACACACGCACACACACACACACACGCGAGCGCACACGCAATCTCACAAGCTTGCTGCTACAGAAGTTGGGAAATCAACAACTAGTATGCAGTTAATTAATAAAGACAAAATAAATATCCATACAATGGTCTGATCTGTAAATTGAATTTACAGATCTAGATAAATTAGGATGGCAGAAGAAATAAAACTAAATTGTGTGTTTGGTGTCGTTTCCTCCTACAGAGCCTGGTTCTGCAGGTGGCTCAGACTTGGCTGGAGAAGGAAAAGAAGGAGAGAGAAGAGGCCAAAGAGGCCTACATGGCTGAGAACTGTCCTCCTCCAGACACGAGTGGAGATCAGGCTACGCTCATGGTGAGACACCTGGCTGCAAACACCTCAAATTTGTATGAAGATATTTCCAGATCTAAGATTCTGATAGGTCTGGAGATATAGGAAGGGAAGTAAGTCCAGCCATTGAAGAAAACAAAAGGGCAACATTTGCTGAAGGCAGACAGTAGACTTAGAAGTTCCACAAAGGTTTCTTGATTGTTCAAGTTTAAGTAAGTTCAGATTCTGACCTCTGAACAACAAAATCCTAGAGGTGATGGAGTTTCCATAAGTAGATGTAACTATGAATCATGGCAACATGGTGGTGGAATGACAGAGCACAGATATCCAGTTTCCAGAACAAAATCTTTGCCAGCCCATTTCTTACTAGTTTTTTTGTTTTTCTATCTACATTCACCAACAAATCAGAATTTGACAGATGAACTCAGTCAATTGTCCTTGTTACATGTTGTACAAGCATCATGAACTTATAATATGGCTCCATTTTAAGACATGGAACCACATAAAATATGGTTGTTCTAAAAGTTACATTGCTTATAAAGGTTGTAGGATTAATTAGAACAGAAACTAAAGAGGTGGTTGCAATGTTGTAGAAATCAATACAAGTCCACACTGTAACATGAGCTCTGCTGCAGATCTTCCTTCATGACAAAAGTTTTCATTTTGTAAAAAAGTGTCGCTATTATTATGTTCTATATTATTTTGATTATTTTGTGTCAACAGGAGCTCTGCAAGAAGATCCATGCTGCCATAGACAAGATAGATGAGGAAAGGTACGATATTGAGGCCAAAGTCCAAAAGGCAGACAAAGAGGTGGGTCACATGTGACCACAAAAACACAACAAAACTCTAAAGAGCAGAAAAATCAAATGTCATATTTGCTCATAGATTGAAGATCTAAAGATCAAAGTGGTGGATCTGGTTGGAGTGAAGAAGCCCGCCCTGAAGAAGGTGCGTATGTCCGCTGACGCCATGCTGAAGGCTCTGCTGGGCTCCAAACACACGGTCAACATGGACCTGAGGGCCAACCTGAAGCAGGTCAAGAAGGAGGTCAAAGAGGAGGTGAGACACAAGTTCTTATCAAAATTTGATAAGTAGAACACAAAAACTATTATCACTGTTCTTATGTCTGTGATGCTTTGGTAGACATATTTATTGCAATTAGAAAAAGATGTTTCTGTGTTCCACAGCCAGCAGAAGCAGTGGGTGACTGGCGTAAGAACATTGAGGACAAAGCCGATAGGAAGAAGATGTTTGAATCTTCCTAATTGTTCGCTGCTGCTCGTCTTTCTGTTTACATGAACTCCATGTGTCTTATGTGTCGGTCGGAGCCGGCGACTAATGTTCATCTCACAGCTGAGGGTTAACGTGACTTGAGGGAGACTTTCTGCAAGACATGTAATGTGTCAGTGACTGAGAAGGAGATTTTGCACTTTTGTTGTAGTCTGGAGGGAGGGGGGGAAGACAGTAGAGGTTCAGGTTCACCACAGAAACGTCACGTCTGTGGTGCCACACACAATCAAACACTTCATACAATAAAATCAAATGTGGAAGAAGACACCTGGTATGTTTGGTCATTTTTTTAATGTAACATTTTTTTATTTTTACTTTAAAATACCATAAATGGAGGATTCAGGCATGAATGTTTCTGCATGGAGCTGCATGTTCTTCCCATGCATGCCTTGGTTTACTGCAGACACTCTGGCTCCATCGCACACTCTAAAAACATGCAACTGCTTAGTCTTAGGTAAGAGTGTGTTTGTGCATGGATGTTTGCCCTAGATGTCTTTGTGTTGTCCTTTATTGTCCTGGTGTCCTGTCCAGGGTGGACCAGGCCTCTCGTCCAATCAGCTCTGGAGAAAGGCTCCAACATCCCTGATGCAGCAGGTATAGACCAAAAGAGGATGGATGGAGAAGTAGCAATGATTACAAACAGACCCACTTTGTCCTACTTTGGTTGGAATTAAATAAATAACTAGTTACCCTAGTTAAGGTTGAACTAAGCCCATAAAGTTTACATCTGTGACATGTTTTGATATGAAATAAATGAAACTCTTTAAACTGTCCAGTAAGTGTCAGTTTGAAAATGGATGACCTTCTTCAGCTGAATACAAAGGCGGTACAATGTGTAATAAATAATCCCACAGCCAAAGCTTTATTATGCAATCAAACTGTTAAAGCTTATTTGTGTTAGAAATCCGTTTCAAGTCTGTCTTTCCATTAGTGCTCCACATCACTGCTGTCCAGATTTATGCAGTGTCTTTCAGCTCTTCATAAATATGTACAAATATAAATATGAAAGTCTCAAAAGTGCATTTATAGCAGCAAATCTTCTCTCAATGTAGTTATATAATCCTATTTTAATGCCACTGAATGAGTCTTTGTGTAAAAACATTAGGGAATGATAATCATTTTACAATAACCTCTTTTAACACCTTAACTTAGTCAATTCTGACAGGTTCAGATGGATTCATAATATAAATATTTTCTTATTTAACTGCAGGTTTTTATATAAAAATGAAGTACTGTTGGCTATATTATTATTAGTAGTATTACTAATCTTGTTTGTTTTATGGTTTAAACACTTTGTGACAGAACTTGATGCTCCTGTTAGACCTGAACTTCCCCAGTCTGGGACAATAAAGGACATTTCTAATTAAAACCATTTCAGGAGTGTAGAAATAGATATCAATAAGCTTTATGTGTTCCTGGGTAAAATTGGAGTTTGCTATCAGTGTTTTGTTGTTTATTTTTGGTGTAAGCTTAAACTGAGATGAAACAATGTGTCTGCCATATTTCCCTGAATACTGGAACTAACTAATGCAAAAAAAAAAGAAAAAGAAAAAGAAAACAAAATTCCACCCCCCAAGAAATGATATTTATAAGGAGATGAAAATTGTTTTTCTTTTTGTCTTTAACTAAACTCACCTGACGTTCTTTAATGTTTTACGTTTTCTCAGTTTGTTTTAATGCCCTCATTTTTCCGGACATGCTCCCACTCCTTGTATGGTGCTTTGGGCTCTGCCTCCAACTTGCCAGAGGCCTCAGACACTCCAGGGCTCTAACGTTTCCTCAGAAGCTAACTTTATCCTTGTAGCCTTTGCAGGAATGTCACAGAGATGCCTCTGAGTTATATTTGGAAACTGTTATTTATCAGAGACTCGTTTTAGAAAATAATAAAAGTAGGGTTTGATTTTCTAGTCTGCTTTTAAAATTAGAGCTTCGGAAGTCTGTGCTGTTTAGTGGGTTAGTCCTGAACGTTGCATCTCTCTTGTACGCCTCGGGTCGATACTCTGCAGCAGAAGCAGTGGCTCGCTCTGTGGGAGCGAGAAGAGCAGAGCCACTTTACAATCTTTCAGTTTCTAATCTGAGAACTATGATGTTCAGCAGAATCTGATGCTTATATCAGTGTGTGGAGGATGACTGCAAACTGCTTATATCAAAAGCATTAAATGCATTTTAAATTCCCAGCATGAAAACGGCAGCACAAAGCTCAACAAACTATTGCTGGGTACAGGAGAAATGCCCGACACACACCTTTATGCATACTGCATTTAGTTCCAACTTTCCAGCTCAACACACAACCCCATGATCAAGCTGAATTAATTAAAAACCCTGGCAGAAGCCTAAGAGAAGTTTTTTTTTTCTGACTGTCCGTCCCCTACCCCACCCTAACCCTAACCCCAACCCCATCCCACCCTAACCCTAACCCCACCCTAACTCCCATGTCAGAATGCCTCACACTCCCTGAGAGCTGCAAATCACACACGTCAAAGTAAAGTTTGTCTACAGATGAGCGGACATTTAAATAATGAAGCAATAGGGACCTCTTCTGGATGTGGGTATTATAGTCCCCTCACTAGTGACAACACTATTACTGACCCTAACCCCAACCCTCACAGTACACACCACTAAGAACTCGTTCTTTAACAGGTTTGATGAGCCTTTGCTAAGACATGCAGAGTAGCTATACAGCTGCATGATAAAGAGAGTGATAAAAAACAAACAAATTCTCAATCATTCTACAACTACAGTCATATAGCTACATTGCATGTCTTAGCAAAGTTTTTCAGAAAGTTGAATGAGTGAAGGATTTATTTTGTGCTGTGGTGGTGCAGTGGCAAAGCACGGCCCACGTATTGAGGCCTTAGTCCTTGTGGCGGCGGTCGCAGGTTCAATTCCCGGTCTGATGATATTTGCCGCATGTCTTCCCCCGTTTCATTACCCTGTTTCCTGTCAAACTTTTTTCAAATAAAGGCCACTAGAGCCAACAAAACCTTTAAAAAAGAAATGCTGTTGAATGATTACAATAGATAGACAAAAAGCACTGCTGTCATTTACTGACTTGTTCAAATCTTCTGGCTGAGTCGACTACACTATTTTAAAAATGCTTTATATTTAAGAAGAAGATCTAAACTTTAACATAGGGCTGATAAAGTTGTAATTACAAAAAGATGGTCTTGGTTCTTGATTTTCACCAAAAGTCTTGCTGCAGCATTTTGGAGCAGCTCATGCCTTTTTCACAACTGAATTGCATTGGATATGCATGACTGCAAAAGTAATAGATGCCAAATTATACTTTTTTTTTTGTAAATATGCTGATCTGAGTATTGATTAGTAATTTGTACCAAAAACACTATCTTGTTTTTGGTGCCAGGAAGTTTTACATTCACTCCGCTTGTTGTTTGTGTTTCATTCACCTCACATGAAAAATAATTCAATTTCAGGGACACGTTCTTGTTTTTTTATTCTACGCTTGGGAAAACCACGTTTGGAGGAATATCAGACAGAGATGGAATAGAGACTGAAAAGAGGGATTCTCCCGCCGCTCTTCAATGAAAACCACATGTAGAACAGAGGGAGGGGTGATGTGTGTGTTTGTGCTGGGGGGAGTGTAACGACTAAAGATCCAGCCTCCATGAGAGAAAGGAGCTAGTCCCCTTGAGCCTTGCTGGCATTCTCAACAAGCTTTGTAAAGATTGGGACTGTGCGTGCGTCTTTGTGTGTGCGCATGTGTGTGTGCGCCTGTGTGTGCGTGTGTGGGTGTGTGTGTGTGCTTAAAGAGACTTTACCATTTACACCCAGATTCCCAAACACTTCAGTGCTGTTTAATTTGGTACAACTTCAGGACAGACACACCTTCTCTCAGAGGGGTTGATCTTAGAGCCGTATCAGCAGCTGCTGTGATCTCTGTTATTTCCACCAGTGTGAGGCAACAAGAAGAGGACAACTAGTAGCAGAAAAGAGGCAAACATGTCCCACGCTCTGCTGAGGAGGAATTCCAGCAAACAGGGTTTGCAAAATCTAATGAGGTATGTGATGGACACATCTCAGTTTCTCATGGGTTTTTCTCTTTGTTTTAGAAAGCTGCACAGCCACTGAGGTTAATGTTTAAATGACATGTATCTCAAACAGTGACTGAGGTAACATGAGTAAACATGACTTTTTGCTTCACGCTGGGTATTTTATTTTTAAGTGATCATCAGAAACCTGAGAGGTTTTGTCAGGTCTTGTTTTTTTCTTTCTTTTGTAGATTTTGAGTGCGTTTGCTGGAAAAATCTGTCTGTTTTAGTGGAAACCCTTGGATTAGTGGAAACGTTATGGGTCACATGGGGATTTAGGTGTATCTTTCCACAAGCTAATATTTGTAGTAAATAGTTAATCTATTGCTTGATCATTTTGCTACTAAACCTCACTAAGTGAGGATGGCAATGGAGACTTTTCAGTTGAAAAATTTAAGACAAAGTAGATGCCAGAGGATTTTCTGGGAAATGGAGTCACTAACCAGAGTCAGAGGGGAAAGGTCACCTGAGTCTCTCTATTGTTTTCTAAGTCCACATTTATGGAGGAATGTCCTGTTTTTTCTGGGGTTTGCCTCTCTGAGTTTGGTTCTATGAGGCTCTTCAGTGACTCAAATGATTTCTGCACCTGCAGCCGTAGCTTGACTGGTCATTTAGGATGCTACTTAAAATCACGATGAAATCATTTCCCATGGTTTCCTCAGTTCTGTTCACTTTTTTTATTCTAACAAAGGTTATAACAGGTTATAACAGTTTTTACCAAACTAAGATAAAAACAAGTCAAAAGCTCTAACAAGGTTCCTTTAGTCAAGTTCATTCTTTCTAATACGTCTTAAGTTTAGTTTAAATTAATTTACATTTTATGTCAACTTAAATATCTGTGTTGTTGTATCTGCAGCCAAAAAAAAAAAAAAAAACAGAAACAAGAAAAAGTACAAATTTCACACTGAGCACTGTATAATACAAAGATTACACTTCAGTTTAACCATATTTATATTTATTTAATTTGGACATAAAGTGACTGCTTTGATTCATTTGTTCTAGGGGAGCAAGGAAAGGACATAGGAGAGAAGTGACTGTCTTTTGATGGCAAGATGTCTTGTTTACAAGCAGATCCAGTTGAAGGCAGACAGCAGAGGACAGAGGATGTGATGTGGTCAGCCAGGACTCTGAATTAAAGCTTTGGACTCAGACATCACAACAAAATAAACATATAGTTTGAATTTTCTTCTCACATGCTTGTTTAAAGCCACATTCAGTCATTGCTGATGTGTGTTAGCCTGTGCAGACTTGTGAAGCTCTGAAAGGCGTAGTTAGATGTCAATCAGTCGGAACCAGTCGGATTGCTATCATAAAATCTTACGTTGATGTACCAACGTGTTGTTTTGAGCCAGAATGAGATGAATTTGACTCATGGACAGTTCTACCTGAACTCCTGATGAAAAGAGCTCCAGGCTGTCTGAAAAGGTGGCATTTGAAAATTTACACACTCCTGCTATGGAGGTGTCATATATATATATATATATATATATATATATATATATATATATATATACATATATATATATATATATATATATATATATATATATATATATATATATATATATATATATATATATATATATTTTACACACATATATATGTGTGTAAAATAATTAATTATTTTTACATATCTGCTGCGACAGACTGGTGACCTGTCCAGGTGACCCCGCCTCTCGCCCGGAACGCAGCTGGAGAGGCAGCAGCTCCTCCTGACCCCGTTAGGGAGAAGGGTGATCAGGAAATGGATGGATGGATGGATGGATGGATGGATGGATGGATGGATGGATGGATGGATGGATGGATGGATGGATGGATGGATGGATGGATGGATGGATGGATGGATGGATGGATGGATGGATGGATGGATGGATGGATGGATGGAATGGATGGATGGATGGATGGATGGATGGATGGATGGATGATATTTAAGATATAATACCTATCCCAATGAGTCTCAGTTTTCCAAAATGTATTTATGAACATTCAGATATGTCAGCAAAACATTTGTCACCTGATATCATAAAAATGGTTTTATGTGTGAATTGCTGTCGTCATAAAGCTTTTCCTCTGAATCAGAATGAATGCTTACGGTTTGATTCTTGCCTCTGGCTCTGTTGAGGTTTGGTAATGGGCGAGTCACTGAAAGAATCACAGGGCTTCAAGATACCAGCTGGCAGTGTTTGGCTCTCACATCCTGACATGTAGTTTACTCAGAAGATGGGCTCTGTGCGGAGGTGCAGACAGAAACCATGACATCACACCTAATGCAGGGAAGGACTTCCAGGCCACTGCTGTATCAGACAATTTACTGCTTGGCTGTTTTTCAGCACCGCTCGGCATGTTCCCTTCTCTTAGGGAGTTCAGATCGTTTGGACATGTTTGACCTGCTTCTGAGCAACTTCATGTGGTGCTTTCTCTGTAATGTTTATTGTTTCTTTGGTTTATAATTGTCTTCTATTCTGAGATCTTTGTTTCTAATATTTGGTACAACTTTGAAGGATGTAAAAAATGTGAAAAATTATGAAATACTTTTTTGTATCAAATTTGGACACATATATATCACATGGATAGATGATATATAGAGTCAGTAGTATAGATAGTGGTAGTATAATTATATACCCAATATACCCATTTGTTTGTTTCTGTGACACCAAGGCTACAACCAAAGCAGCTTCTGGTCAGGATTAAATTCAGACATTCCCATATAAATTGTCATTTTAAATAGATAGAAATTCACTCAAGTGTATCATTTTAGGTGAACATGAATAGAATACCATTTCAGTAGAACCTCAGACAGTTCATGTGGAAGACTGTAGCAGCTAATGAGTCAAAGAAGGAATTCAAAGAAGTCTTATTATTGGGTTTAGTGATCTACTGCTGCAGCAGTCAGCTCATCATCAAAAAACCAACATTAACTTCACTATGTAGAAAAGGTTTGGACATAGGAAAACACTAAACCATATAGAAATCAATCTGGACACAGGAAGTGAAACATGGTAATGCACAAAATGTTCAAGAAATTATGAAAAGACAAAGATAATTCTGAAATGGAAAGTCCAGAAAACCCAGATCTTGATGTTATTGAAATGAAACCTGCTGTACATTAAAGAAATCATTCAAATATGAGACAGATGTCAGAGATTTGTTCAAAAAGTTCCTCACTGAAGGCATTTCAACTTAAGGTGTGAAGAGTAGTTGTCAAAAATTAAAAGAAGAAATAAATAGAACTTAAATTCGTCAACTGGTTTTTTCCATTGAGTAAAAATTTGGGTGAAATTTTTATGTGCAGTTGAATAACTGAGATTAAACAACAATACCTGAATGTCATTCATTAAAAAAGACATTCTTAAAGACGTGTCCCAATAGTTTTGAACATCTGTTGGTATGAAATAAACAGTCAGCTCTGATCTCTTAAATATTTGTTGGAGGGACGTTGGAGGTGTTTAGAGCATGATCTTCAGTTTGAACTAGTGCTGCTGGTTTTTGGAAAGACTTTATTTGGTTTCAGATTCTTTACAGGTTTCTTATTGTGTGACAGAAGAAGCGGTCACAAAGACTTGCTGTTATGGGAAGGGGTCACGGCAGCCGTGCAGCAGACCTGATCTGCTTTTAATCAGCTCTTTGTCAGGTTGGCTCAGCCTGCAGCACAGACCAGGGCACATCTGTGACCTCTAAGACTGGATCCCTGACTCATGTGTGAGTTGCCTCTGTGTGTCCAAAGAGATAAGACATTCTGGAATGTGTTTTTTGGGGGAGGTGGGCTGATGAGTGATGAGAGCACAGGCCTCTCTCAACTCTCTGCTGACTGACGGAATGAAGGACCGTCAGTCAGCAGCAGGTAGCTGTGATATAACCATTCTTTTCTGGCCTATCTTGCTACTTGCTAGGAAAAGTAAATCAATGAAGAGTTCCTTGGTTCAGTGGTGCAGCTGCCAGCTTGTTTTCTCTTTTCCACAGTGGTCTTCTGAACTGATCTTTTTTCCCTTTTTTTCCATTTAAAAATAATGCTAAGTCTTTAATCTCAAAATTTCCTATATGGCTAACAAATAAGAAAATGTCATAAATTAGGAGGGATCTTCTCAAAAAGGGGAACAGTGTCACACCAGCTACCAGAGAAAGCATTAAATGAAGCAACATTCGCTCCACGTCAAAGTGACACAAAGCAGTCAGTTGTTTGGGCTACGCATCCCAGGTTGGGTTGGAAATATTGAGTTACACATCAATAATTTTGTTAAAAAAACCCCCAAAAAAACAACTTATTTATATTGAACTAAAGAGGGTTTTTTTTTAACTACAAGGTGAAGTTTTTCCTCTAAACAAAAAAAAAAAAAAAAGCTCATGCTCGTTTCTGCTCCAACACATTGATAGTTATGAAACTAAATCATTTTTTTTCTCATAGAGAAAATCAAGTAAGTCTGTTATGCCAAGATACCTCAAATCTGCTTCTGCTGTTTGCCTCATGGTCCTCAGATTGTTTGTCTGAGTATAGTGTAAAGTGAACTTAATTCAGTTTCAGTCATTTTGCCCAAGTGATTGATAAAATAAAGACAAGCGGTAATCTGACTTGTTGTGGCGTCTGAACCCACCTGCTGATTTATGTTCTGGAGTTGCAGTGACTCATTGCTTCTCTCTGTTCTGACTTGTTCCTGTAGCACAGTGACTTCATCTGTAACGTGTTCCCACCATGCCCGTCTGCACCACACAGGCTGGAGGGCTTTCAGGCTGAATGCTAAACCTTGTTATTATTGTATCATTCAATCCATTCATCCACCTGATGACAGCGTGAGAGATTACAAAAGAGCAGCTGAGGTGTAATACCCTCAACCTCTTCCCTCCTGTCTGTGATCCCTCTTCCTCTCCTGTTGCACTTCAACATGTGCAGACAGAGCAAAAGGCTTTGTGTGGTTGCTGGCAGCTCTTATCCATCATGTGTGTATGGATCTCTTATGAAACAAAACGGCCAAGTAACTGATTCTGCTCCAACGACACAGCAAGGCTCAGAAGAACCGTTAGATTCATCCAGATTTCCTGTCTTGTCTTCGTTTCCTTAAAGTCCAAATAAACATGAACAACAGAGTCGCCTGCTGAGGGAGTAATCAGAAGGCTGGTGGCCAGATATGAAAGGTATCTGGGAAGGAACCAAGAGACAAGAAGCAACAAAAATGATGGCAAATAAATACGTAAGAATGAAGACGATGCTGAACAAACTGCTAGCAGCCTCGGCTTGACTCTGACCAGAACCCGGAAAATCAACATGGCAAAAGCAACTGAAAAATAAAAGCAGAGAATTGGACATATTCACTTGCATGATGTCCAAAAGCTTTCATGATGTGTTCACAGAAATGAGAAGCTTTTTTGTTGTGCAAAGTGACACAATGATTTGAAGATTAAATGAGCGTTGAACGAGTTCCTGACTCATTTACATTCTCACTCAATTCTTTTAGTTTAGTGATGACAACTTACTGCTTTTTGGTTGAATTTCCTTAAGAGTTATACATTTTTAACTTAAAGGAACTTTTCTTTGACTTGAAACAATTAAGTTCAGTGCTGCATTCATATCCTGACGTCTGGCGTCATGATTCAAGCTTCACCAGAGACAGATTCTCTACCAACTCTGATGCTGCGGTGGTGCAAGGGTGGAGCACAACTCACATGAGCAGGTCTTAGACCTTGATGTGGCCGTTGCAGGTTCAATTCCCGGCCTGATGACCTTTGCTAAATGTCTTTCCCATCTTCCATTACCCACTTTCCTGTCTAACTACTCTTAAATAAAAGCCACTAGAGCAAAAAAAAACCAAAAAACATGTTTTACAAAAGATCCTTTATTACTTTACTTCTTCATTTGAAGTAAACTAAATCATTTTAGAAAGACTGACTTAAATTTGCCAAGTTAAGCCAACTTAACAGATTGAGTTGGATAAACTTAATTGGATTACTTGTTACTAATTGAAGCAATTTAAGTGAGTTGGTTCAACTATTTTCTTTTTTCAGTGCAGCTAACTTAGTGTTAAATGAAAGTACCTGAAAATAAACCATAGAAAGCAAATGAAGACAACAATCTCTGACTGGCAGTATGAGGCGTGTTCATATTCGACTTCACCCTCAAGCATGTTGTGACTTTCTGCCACCTCAAACTGAGGAACGCGGCTTCAAATCAACTCAAACCTACAGTCACTTCCTGATCTCACCTCAGAATTTGTATGAAGAAATTTTAAACATTGACTGAATTCATGCAGACACTTTCTGCTCTTAAAAGCTGGATGTGTCCTTCCATCACTGGTCCTAATCTGGTGTGGACTTACTGACGTCCATGGCTTGGCTCAAGGAAACTTCATCAACTTTTATTTGAGGAAACACTCAGTGGGACAGCGTGTCCGTTCTTGCGTCTGGTTTCAGTTTTCAACAGAAGAATACAGAAAAGCCACCTACAAGAAGAAGTTTGTTTAAAGTCACTGGGATGGCAATGTCAGCACAGATGAGCTCTGCATGCTCAGCCTGTTTTGGAAAACAAGGTTAAAATCTCCGTCTCTATGCAAGGTGAAAGCAAAGTGAAAGAAAAATAATTCTTTGACCAATTAAAAAAAAATTAATAAATCTGAACTTGCACTAATGAACACTTTTTCATGGAATCAGCCTGATCTGATGTAGTTCTGAGCTATTACATACATGGAGGTTGTGAGTTTGATTCCTAGCACTTCACAACTGGCAACCCCCCCCAAAACAAACTGAAACCCAACACTTATTTTTAAAAATGTCATGTCTTGTCATTACAGCTTATGATGGAAAATCATGTTTGTTGCACAAAATCAGGAACTCAACATAAAGATTGAGAGACTGACCTTATGAAACCAAGACTGCATCTATAGCATCGAAGTACAGTCACCATAATAAGTGAGATAGCAATGCCCACCACTAGGAAACAGCACTTTTGTTGTATGTTCTGGTTGGGGGTTGTTGCCCTTAGTGCCCAGTGGGGGCACTGTAGTTCGGTTCATACCGAGGCGGTGCGAGTCTCCTGTCAGTCAGCACTTTAGGCCGAAATACCCATGAACAGGAGGAAGAGGAGGAGGAGCTTCATTCTGTGACTGGCCTGGCTCTTATGGCAAGCTGTTTTAACATAAATTCGGTTTTGCCGCCCTTACATTCCAGAGATCTCAAATTATTTTATGATTAGACGTTTTAGCAATTTAAGATATCTCTAATTACATTGTGACTAGTCAAAATGACGTCAGATTTACCATTGATTTGTATGGGGACTTCAATTCAAGATATCTACAATGAATTACTGACTATCTGAAATATACATTTCAGATATCTACAATTAAATTATGACTAGTCAAAAAGTAAATTCAAGATGTCTCTATTGTAGTTTTGATTAGTCATAATTCTAATGAAATATATCTCTAATTAGTCCATCATTCAAGATATCTTAAATGTATTTTTGGATAGGAGAAATGTAGTTTTGACTAGTGGAAATTAAATTATAGATATCTTAAAAGCAATGAATGACTAGACAAAACTAAATTAGAGAATCTTGAATTATTCAACTTTTCTACTTAAGATATCTTAAATGAACATTCTGACTAGTCAGAATGACATTAAAGACATCTTGAATTAGCATTCTGTCTATTCAAAACGTCACTGATTTACGTGGCAATTTGAAAGTTTAATAAAACAATGAAAAATAGAAAAAACGAAACAAGATGTTTGAAAATGCACAACTTTCATGTTGAAAATGGATTGACAATAGCAGTTTTAAAGCAGTTTTCAAAGCTGTTTCAAAGCTGCAATAAAAGTGAATAAACAGGATATTTATTTTGCAGATATCATTAGCAGTCCTGTAGTTTATGAAGTTTTACGTTCTCAGCATTTCCAACATTGCCGAGCTCTTTCTAATTTGTGGCATTTACTGACAATTTTGTGCAGGAAACATAAAATTCTGCAGGCAACTGTTTGGAGAGCACAACGGGGCTTCAACGTCATTCTTAATTCACATATCTAAAATTGTCATTTTGACTAGTGATAATTAGGTTCAAAATATCTGAAATCGTAATTCCGGATACATGTCTCATCAAATTACAGATCCAGTGACGCCATTTGAGATATCTTGAAAGGAATTTTGACTGGTCAAAATGTAACTGAAGATATCTTGAATTATTATTCTCACTAGTCAGAATGGAAATGCAGATATCTTAAATTACCATTCCAGATAGTCAAAATGTAGTTTTAGATATATGGAATGTAATTATGGATAGTCAGACGGAGCCAAATTTATGTAAAAACGGCTTGCCATAGCACGACGGCCTGTACCGCTGTGGACTTTGCAGCCCTCGGACAGCAGAGCGAGGTGCTTTTTTGGAGCTTTGTTGTTTGTGAGGGTAACGTTCTTATGTGATGTTTTCATGTTTTGTGTCTTTTCTTTTCTTTAGTTTTCACGGCGTCTCAAAAACTGGTTTCCAACCCAGTGGATGTGAATTTGCTGCACTGTCAAAGGGACATTTGAGCTTTTTATGTGACCATCAGAAACACTCAATTGTGCTTAAATATTATTTTATCAATCAAATCAATGCAGTTTTTGTCTTTCACTTCCAAATTTCATCAATCAATCCCTCCAGTTTCTTATGAATTTCATGCAAAATCAACAAATCCGTCAATTTTTTGCACTAATACTTAATTGGTGTTTTATTGCTAAAATGGTCAAAAATGTTCTTACTTGTACTAAACAGCTGCCTCAGCCTTAATTGATGATGGATTGTAGTGCATGATCTACACAGCAAGTAATAAAAAGTTGAATTTACCGTCATAAATAAGCGCAAATATTTCCAAATTAGTATCACACTTTAATTTTTATTCCAAAAAATGACAGACAATCATGTCATCCTAGACCAGTAGTTCTCTTGAACCCTCTATGGGTCCTATTGAACCCTGTAGGGGTCCTAGTGAACCCTGTAGGGGTCCTAGTGAACCCTGTAGGGGTCCTAGGTTCTATTGAACCCTAGGGGTTCTAGGTTCTATTGAACCCCTAGGGGTTCTATTGAACGTGACAGGATCACGTGACATTCCTTGGCCAATCAGAACTGCGGTGAATTTAGTCCACGCAGTATTCAACGGCTGTCGTAGTTGTACGTCGTGTGGTTTCTTTCTCGATATTTTATCCATACTGAACATGTCGAGTAAAAAAAGAAAGCGGTCGGACGAATATGTACAACGTGGATTCACATGCAACATGGATCCCATTCTGTATATAACAGAACGGGATGGGAGTCAGCGTCCCATCTGCATGATATGCAATGCCAAGTTGAGCAACTCCAGTCTGGCACCAGCAAAACTAAGGGAACACTTCTTGATGGAGATGGAGATGGGGAAAAGTCTTAATTATTAATTAAAAAAAAAAAAAAGTTATTAAAAATTTTTAAATTCTTTAAAAAAATCTAAGTTTACTTTTTAATTAGTAAAATAGCAAAATATATAAATATAGTTTTTTGTGGGCTGAAATTCTTTTATGAGGCCAAACTATTGTTTTGGAGCCAGAATAAAGTAATAGTGTAATTTGTTGTGAGTTCATGCAAGGTGATGTTCATGCATGACTCATTTTGTGCATATGCCTATGCATAAGCTTTTTTTGGGAAAAAAAAATCACATTTTATTTATCACTAAAGAAGAGTTCAGTGAATGCGCATATGAAACTGGTGGGTTTGGTACCTCAGAAAAGGTTTAGAACCACTGCTCTAGAAGGACAGAAAAGATGTTTACTATTACTTAATTTTAAGAATTAATTGATATTCTAACAGTTTGTGAACGGGTTTAAAGGATCGTCAGAACCGATCCTTTAAGAGCATTTGTGTTCTTGATTTGGCCCAAAACAAAAATGAGTTTGACACCCCAGCTCTATGGTTACATGTCGCTGTTGGAGTTCATTCATATTATCTCTGTGCACCACCAGGTCTGTTAACCAGCTTCAGGACCCGACCAGAACCCCTCAGGGTCATTACCCTGAGAAATAACGAGATTTAGTTAAATTAAAAAAAAGAAACAGGCTTTTATACCGAAAAATGACCAAATGTTACAAGCCATGCATGCCATAAAAAAGGAATAGAGTTAAAGTCTAATCAGTTTCAATTTGTTGTTGGCGCAGTCACACATGAACATGGTTATGTCAACTGCAGCGTGTGAGTGTAAGCAGATAGAAGAGGATAAAAGAGACACACAGAATCCATAACATGAGGGTAGAAACAACATGCAAAGTGATGTTTACAGGTGACGCAACGTGAAATATTTATTGCATTTTCAGCACAATGCATACTGTAGATATAAATTTATATTTTGTATGTTTACCAGCAGTCTTTTTGCATATTTTAGCAAAAGTGTTGAAGAATTTACATTAGTTAATGCCCTGTTTTCAACCACTTATTACTGATTTTTGAAAATGAGATGTGTGCTGCGTTTCTCCTTTGGGCGATTGTTTTTGGCTACGCAGCCAAAAACAATGATATGATACAGATATGATATGAAACATATGATACAGATATGTTTCAACATATCTGTAAAAAGCCGCTGGAGCTTCAGTAGTTGTTCTTCTGCTCAGACTCACCGCTCAGAGGAGCATTGAGGATGCTGAAGAAGTGGAGCGGGAACGTCGCCGAAAGGCACGAGAATCTTTCCGTCAACGGAACAACAGCTCAACACTGGAAGATTCGTCACCAGAGGACAGGAGCACGTGAGCACACACCACTCAACCCACTGTCTTCTTCACACTGCAGCTGATGGGCGAGTTTAACTCCTTCTTTCATAGATTATGAATCAGACTGCAGACTTCTCTAGCAAACAAATGCTTATACCAGTCTAATCAAACTGATTAGTTA
This sequence comes from Poeciliopsis gracilis, assembly GCA_911649635.1. NCBI lineage: Eukaryota > Metazoa > Chordata > Actinopteri > Cyprinodontiformes > Poeciliidae > Poeciliopsis > Poeciliopsis gracilis. The sequence goes on from CAJVRI010001317.1 coordinate 799,770, forward strand.
CAAGGTTAAATAGGTCCTGTATAATAAAGCCGCTAATTCGAGAAGTCATGAAGTAACCATCACTCCTGCCCACTCTCTCAAAAATTAGTCTAAAAAAATGTCATTCAACAAACGATCAAAAATGAGTTTTACGGCCATAATTTTAGCTTACATGTTTTATTTTGTATTATTCATATTTGTTTTGTTGTTACAACTCTTATTTTGAAAGGCTAAAGTAGAAAGTGGAATCCAGCATGTTGCTAGGGAACCAGAGAAAGAGGATGCAGCGATATGAAAGCATAACGTTAGCAAGTGGCTTTAGAAAGATAATTTAAGTTTAAAGAATTCCTGTATTAACCTCAGAGGAAGGGTCAGCCAGCGAGGTATGTTTATATGCTTTATGTCATTTTTTTTATGTTGATATTGTATTCTTGACACCATCTCCCTTAAGTTTATGTTGCATTTTAGTTCAACGGTGGTGTTGGTGTCAGTGAAACAAAGTGTCGCTGTAACAAGAACAAATTTAAAGAGTTTCATTAAAGCTGACTTCACACCAGCAGTGCAACAAACTATTAATTGCCATTTTGAAGAAGAGGTGGAAGTGATAATGAGTTTCTTCTCAGTTTGCACCTGTTATTATAATGCAGACTGAGATAAGTGAAGGAAATGCTGATGCCCATTGAACTGAATCATTTTTTATCCACTTCACTTTCTGCGTTGTGCTGGTTTTAAGTGATCAGGCCGTGACACGGTTTGTCTTTAAAATGATGGCTCCTTGATTTATCCTGACAAAAACAACATACAGAAAACAACCATGTTTTAGGCTTCAAGTCCTACACAAAAAAAGAGTACATAACAGACATGAACTTAATAAATCTATAAATAAACTGGATGCATTTACATTGAAAATAAATAGTAAACTGCGACAGACGGCAGACCTGTCCATGGTGACTCGACCTGTCCATGGTGACTCGACCTGTCCAGGGTGACTCGACCTGTCCAGGGTGACTCGACCTGTCCATGGTGACTCGACCTGTCCAGGGTGACTCGACCTTGTCCCAGGGTGACTCGCCTTTTGCCCGGAAAGTAGCTGGAGAGGCACCAGCACCTCCCGACCCCTCTAGGGACAAGACTGAACAGAAAATAGATAGATGGATAAATAGTACACACCTCTCCCACAGGACCAAATGACAAAAGGTGGGGGCCTAAGGGATGCAAACATTTTAAAGACAATACCACAGAAGAAGAAATAAAAAGGAGGGGCTTTGTTATCGTTTTACTACACGGTTAAACAATGACAGAGATTTCCAGTCAGGTAGAGAACAATACAAATAACCAAAAACATCTGTGAGATCATCTAATGTCAAACAGTCTTAGCTGTTTTACCTTCTTTTACTGATAACTTCAGAACAAATGCTTTCATTGACAAAAGCAGCAAGCAGTCTCTCTCCCCAGCACCATGATGATGATCTGAAGAGCGACATGCAGCTGCTTTCTCATTACATAGCATGAAAAGAATGTCTCAAGAGAAAAAGCATCACCGTGCCACAGCCTGTGGTGTCTCAGGAGACCTGAAATTTAAGGCCTGTAAATTACTGCTTTCACCTCCAACACCTCCTCCGTCTCATGGCAGGCTCAGCCGGCCTAGAATTGTTGTGATTCAACATTAGGTAACTCTGCTGCTGCAAGTCTGTCATTTCCATTCCTCTTGTATGGCTGCAGCAGTGATGTTACGCTCCCTTTTAATTTGTGATTAGATGGGAGATATTATCTGCTTTTTGTGGCAATTCAATAATTAGTCTGTGATTGTTTTTCTAGTGTAATAAGCATCTACTGGAATAACAGATTATAGTTACTCCACTGGCTAAATGAGCAGCCAAAGTAAATTTCTTTGTTCCTAAAGGAACCACTTCAGAGACCTCGAAGCAGTTTTAGTGACACCTAAACAGAATTGTTTGGTATTTTAGTTTTGCTACTTCGTCAGAAATCAAGCACAGACTTAGGGTCCCATTGGGTGATCAAGGAATGTTAATAAAATCCTCCTGCAGCCTCCTGGAGACTCAGAACACATTTTCACCAGGAAACAGAGTCCTGATTAAAGGTGGCAGAATAAGACATCATACCATCCTGCATGTAACAGCTGCAGGTAGCTCTTGGACAACCCTGATTCAAGCCAGAAATACCATGAAGTGCTAACTTATTTGACTCTTTATTCAAAAAGTTTCCATCAATTCCTAGAATCAGGGCCGTGCAGAGGCCTTTGGAGGGGCTGGGGCTCACATTTAAAAAAGGGGCACATTGAACAAAAACATCGTACATCAACACAGCAACAACCCACATTAATCAAGAATCTAATTGGATCCTACTATATCATTTCCATCATGCAGGGACAATGCAAAGCAAATGTAATTTTAATGATGCTGAAGTTCTTAGTAGGACAGGAGGGTTCTGTCTCAGACCCCATATTTACCTTGGACCGGCCCTGCATGAAGAGCAGCTGCGATGTGCATCTCTGGAATCTACCTGGAATCCCCCATGTCAGTCCACTGATACTTTGTGGACTTTTTAATTAAATTTAATTGTGGCATGTTTGGCTTTATGCTGTGGTTCTAATAATTGCTCCAGTATTTTCTCGGATGTTTATTTTATGAACTCTAAATGCTCTGGACCGAATCTTCCTTTAACACTTGAGGTTCTGCAGTAACTTCTATTGACAGCCGCTCACCTCCAGCCCAGATCCAGTCAGCAGCGGCTTAGAGGTGCATCGCGACTCGCAGTGACAGTTGATATCGTGCCTCAATCAGGATGTCTGATATAAATCAGACGTTCTTTCTATCTGTCGGTGGGACCGACTCACACTGCCTGTAGAACCGGGCTTTTGGCAGAATGATTAAGTTAAAGTCAGAAGTTTCTCTGTTGCTGAAGCATTTCTGTGTTTAGGGGCGAGGCGGGTTTTTTCTCACTATTGCGAGGACAATTATGACAGTATAAATAGAAACAGTTTTTGGAAGTCAACATCAGACCTACATTTTTATTTACAAACCAATGTATAAAAAATATTCTTGTTAGAGGTTCAGATCCTCCCTCCTCCTCCTCAGCATGGACCACCCATTGTCTGAACAACATGGAGACAGAAACTGAGTCATTATTAGACTGACGACAGCCAGACTAGTTTATTTTGCTAAATTATTGTATTTAGCTAAATATTATTGCTGAGGGGCTCAAGCAGGCCTCCTGATGCACAGATTAAAATATAACAAATAGAAAGAAAAATAATAAAAAAATAAAAAAAAACTTAAAAAGGGCACTTGGGAATCAAGCAATTGAAGGGGAAGGAGCTCACATCCCCTTAGCCCCCCCACTGCACGTACCTGCCTAGAATCTCTGAATCCCTAAGTTTTGTTGAACATTCTGACCTTTTTATGGAGGAAAAACTTATGTCCTTTAGAGTACATTGTTTCAGTGTGCTGCTAAAAGGTAAAATCACTGACCAATAACTATTAGTTAACAATATAAAGTTCTGGCACTAAAACCAGCTAATTAGGTAGAAGAATCTTTAGCTGTGTTCCAGAGAGCTTGTTCATATTTATTAATAGGAATGTAGTTCTAATTCTTAGAAAAGCTTTGAGAAAAAGGTTTGGCTAACAGCTCAAAGCCTCTCTGTCAACAATAACAGTCTTTCTGAATGTGTTAAAAATATTCTGAGTCAAAGACAAATCTATGCAAAACTTTCTCATTAGTCTGCTGATAAAATACAATCTCATAATTGTTGTGTTTCCACTACATAAGAAGCACAATTGAAATGACACGTGAACAAATCATTAAAAAATGTTACGCCATGATCCTCCAACTACTTCCTGTTATCTTCTTCTTTGTGATCAACAACATCTAGTTGTTGAGTGACCTGTGTGATGCAAAAAAAAAAAAAACTATTTCCGTTGCAGTTTTGCTAAATGAACCAATTTTGATACAGCTGAAAAACCATGTTACCCTTCCTCCAAACCTGTTTACCAAAAAACAGAAGTTTCTTTCTTTTTCAAAATTGCTGTGTTCCTATTCAGCAAAACTATTTTCGAAATGTCAAATTGGGCAATTATACAGTGAATGGAAACGCAATTACTGAAATAGTCGTAATTTACGTGGAAGGCCCACACTACAACAAAGTCATTTTAAAGATTTATTGAAGTGGAGAGCTTGAAATGAATTGGGTAAAGTGATGCATCTTTTGTGGAGAACAGCAGTTCCCTAAGCTGACATCAAACTCAATGATATAATTAGAACAAAGAGAAGAGGGAATAAAGGACATGACAAAAAGAAAGTCAGTAAAAATGTTCATTGTTTCAAACTGTAGCTGCCCTTCAGAAAGTCCTACTGAGTTCATTATAGGAGCTACTTCTCAGTGCAACGCTGGTAAAAATGTTAAAGGGTTAAAGTGGAACCATGTTGTCTTCACTTCCTGAAGGTGGCGTTTCAGGAAGAAACAGAGGCCCAATTTCAAGGCCTTAAATTACAAAATTTTATTTCTTTTAAGTCATATTTTATATATGGAAGTTCTTACAACTCCACTTAACATACTTACTTGATTGGGCTATAAAATGGCACTATATGTCTTGGAAACATAACACTATCCCTTTAAGAGATACATGGGTATCCAAATAATTGAACCATATTTGTATGACTGTCTCTTGTTACTTCAGGTATGATCATGAACTGAAGCCCAGCAGTTCCCCTTCTCTTGAGGAGGATGAGGGTTTTAGTGACTGGACTCAGCGCAGAGAAAAACAAAGACAGCAGCAACTGCAGGAGCTCAGGCAGGATGGAGAAAGAGAGGAAGAAGAAGAAAATGTCTTTATGAAGAACAATTTAGCCAAAAATTCTGCTCATGCTGCTTCGAGTCCAGTTCAAATACAAGATCAGGAAGATACTGACAGCACCAGGATGAAGGCAGAGAGGAGGAACGAAAATGAACAAGAGGTTAAGAGAGTGAAGGAGAGGGAGGAAATGAAGAAGGACAAAGTGCTGCTTTCCACCAAACAAGAGACTCAAAGGCCAAATACAGAGGTAAGAGTTTTGTATCAAACATTTAAGTGTTTGATTTTTGAAGTTGCTCAGAATTTTTTTTTTTGTTTCTATTTGTTTTTGGGTGATAATGTCATTAATCTGTTGTTTCTAAATTTATCAAGTAAAAGATAAAACTGGTCATGAAATCTGAGAGATCTTCCTTAGATTTAGTGTTGTGAGAAACAATGTATCTACTTACATCACTAATTTAATTCAATTCAACTCAGTTTTATTATTTAGTACAGATCCTCAACAATTGTTTTGTAAAACCACGTAAAAATGTTCATTGTTAAAATGTGTTAATTTAGTTCAACCCAAAAGACTTCAAAGTTAGTTTCATGTATTCCAACTTGATCATAGCTGGAAAACAAAGCAGTCAAGCTTAGCTTATCCAAGCCAGCTGCTCAGAACGAGCATGTTGCTACAGTCCGCAGTGGATCCAAGAGTCACAACCCATAGTTAGCAGCATGCATGTGACAACAGTGAGAAGGAAAACTCTCCTTTGACATTAAGAGATCTTTTTGAGAGCTTAGAGTGACAGAGACTTTCTTTCAGTTACTCTGAGAAACTGGGTTTAACTTAAATGTTTTACACATGTGGGCAAATTGTTGGCATGCCTCTCTGAAAGAATGGAAAGCCTTCAATGGTCACTGAAATAACTTGAAGTAGACAAAAGTAACAATAAATACAACTTGACTAAAAGTAACCAATGAAATCAGAGATTGCTGTTAAAAAGAACATTTTGAATTTAAAATGCAAAAATAAATAAGTAAATAAAAACATATTTTATCAAGATTCTTAATGTCTGGTACACATTGAAAAAAATCTGATATGTTCAAATAGTGTTTTTCTTTCTAACATTTTATCAACAGGAAGCGAAAAAGAAAGAACTTAAAGTGTCCTACACATCCAAAGTTTTTCTGTGTCAGAAGCCAAAACCCAACAACAGCCTAAAGCCTGGCACTGCCGACCAGGAAGTGACGTCAGTCATGAACCAGAAGAGCAGATCTAGCAGGTGTGTGTGTACGTGTGCGTGTGTTTACACACATACACGTATATGTGTTAGATGTGTATCGATCGATCGGACACCAATCATAATCGGCCGATTTCCGTGAAAAGTGTATGATCGGTGATCGCTGATCACGGTCTCATGTTGCCGATCATCAAATCGATCACATTCAGCTCACTTTATCCCCTCTCTCCTCACTGCTCAAGCCCGCAGCAACATCCTGTCGTGTTTGCGTGTTGCGGCGGAAAATGACCATGTTAGAATGCATCAACACAACGAATCTAATATGGCATTTAAAAAACAAACACTTGACGGAGTTTGGCTCCATCGAGGCTCAATGCAGCAATAAAAGGACATCGGAGCGGCGAGATAGCAGGTAAAGCAGCGCACAACTAGCAACACTCAGCCGGATTTGCATCACGGTTAGAAATCTGAACAAATCAACTGAAAAATAATGCAAGTTTTCGAGGTAGCAGTGCAAGACGCTGGTTCTGCTCTTGCTGTTGGATCGGCGCTACGTGCTACTGGTAGTAATATTTGACAGACGGAGTGTCAGACTCAACCTCCACCCGGCAGTGAACGCTCACACCGAACAGCCGCTTAAAGCTGCAGCACACCTCAAACAAAACCATTTTAGATATATAGTAAAACTTTCACTGTCCTAACAAGATAGATCATCTCTGGGGAAAATAATCGATCTCCTCTGCCCGCTTCCTGTGTTGTGCAGAATTACTCAGCTCGGTCAGAACCAATCAGAACCAGCATCAATCAGCTGATAGTCAAGCTATCAGGAAGTTTTGATATAGTAACTCAGGATTGTTTATTTTGATGCAACCTGCATTCGACTTTGAATGAATGGTTTCTTTGCTTTACCTGCAGTAAAGCAAAACTTTTACTTTGACTTCTTCTTCTTCTTCAGTGTCATTTCAGATCATCCCAGTGTTGGCCTTGTTTTACTGTCAATAGTGACACATTTTAATAACTTCAGCCATTCTTTTTACGAGGTCTTTCACTTTTAGTCTGTGGTTGAACATGTTTTGCATCAAAACATGTTCAACCACAACTTGTCTTATTTCACTTCAGTTAAGTTTTTCTTCCTTGGTTTCTCTCTCAATGTAGCCATTGCTCATTACACTTTATATAATTAAAAGGCTGTGTTCCGAAAGGACTAAACAACCTGGACGGGGATGTTAACCTGTCAGAGCAGAGAGTCTGTTCAGGGACACGAGGACAGAAGCTGCACAAGGACGCACAGACATGGAAGACCCAGAGGAGAACTTCTGTAAGGTCTCCAACAATTTGCAAAACAGTTGGGTGAATGCCACATTTCAATCCATCCTGAACCTGCAAGGTGTCTCGCTCAGGAAAAGGTATTTATTAAGGCATCATCCATTCCATGCTGTGCAAGCCTCATACATTCAGCTGTTCAACACGTTTCTCCAGAAGAGATCTCCCCCGTCCTCGTGGAGCTGAGGGAGAGAAAACTGGGCATGGGAAGAGACTTTGAGATTTCATGTTTAGTGGACTCTGTCTAGGTCTCTGTCTAAGTCTGGCTCAACTCCTTTAGTGGAAATACGGATAGAGAATTGTACAGTGAAAGCACTTGTTCAAAATGTGCGAGATTCCTTAGAGCTGTTGCGTAACGGCCCCATGATTGTACCTCCATCTTCACCATCGGTAGACAGTATAGCATCTGTTTTTAGCTGTTGGGTGAATTTGGGGGTCAAATCGATTTCTTCAGGCTGCGGGTCAAAGTTAAATTACAAACACTGCCTCACCAACAACAACATCCTGGTCTTTTATCTGCCATAGTCAGCTAGGTGTAATCATTTAAAACACAAAGTAGGTCCCAACCCAAGCATCGATGTTCCTGGAAAATGTGGAACAGAAAGGACCCACCTGTCCTCTGTCATCTGCTGTGGTTCTGACCGAGCCCAGCTTTACACCTACATAATTCATGGACCGCAGACATTGAAGGCTGTTGATGAACATGTCTTCACTGCAGACAGCTGCTGCAGTGAAGACATGTACTGAAGGGGCTTCATTTATCTGTATGAGAAGGAAAGAAAGAAGAGAAATGTGACAGGAGAAATGTGACTGTTTCTCCTGCCCCTCATCTTGAAAGCGATAAAGGTGCTTTAGGTGAGGAGCTAGACATTTCTAATTTAGTTAAGGAAAATACCCTTGATGAGGAAATAAGAATCATGACAAGAGACATAAAATTTTCTGGGATAAAGTGTAATAAGATCAGACAGGTTTACTGTTTGCAGGTTTCTCTCTGGGTGCTCCGGCTTCCCGCCACAGTCTAACATCATGACTGTTTGGTTAATTTGCTTCAATTCTCATAGATGTGAATAAAACATTAGTTTTGTGAACAAAATGGTTGCACAGTGGCTCACTTGGGAGCACAGTTGCCTTGCAGCAACAAAGTCCTGGGTTTGAATCCCCTCTCTCATAACCCTTTTTCCTGACTACTACTGTTAAATAAAGGCCACTAGAGCCTTTATTTCAGAATAAAGGTTCAGAAATAATTAAATGTATTTCTAACATTTAATTACAAAATGTCAGAAATACATTTTGTAATAAAATTTCATAAATAAAATATCAAAAAGAAATGAGCAGGTTTCTCTCCAGGCGCTCCGGCTTCTTGCTACAGTCTAAAATAATGGCCATATATAAATATACTGCTCATAAATATAAAGGGAACACTCAAACAACACAATATAACTCCAAGTACATCAAACTTGTGTGAAATCAAACTGTCCACTTAGGAAGCAACACTGATTGACAATCAACAATGATTTTGTTGTCAGCACATTCAACTTTGTACAGGACAAAGTATTCAATGAGAATATTTCATTCATTCAGATCTAGGATGTGTTATTTGAGTGTTCCCTTGATTTTTTTGAGCAGTGTATCTATATATATATATATATATATATATATGACATACACACAAACATAACAGTCTTAATTTATCCAGCATGAAAGAAGTAGATTTTCTGGTAATACTTTATTTGAAGGTTTGTTCAAAAGTCAGATATGATTCTAATATAAACATGACATAACATCTGTTGTGAAGAATACTTTATGAATATTCGTGCTTATTGTCACGGAAATGTCATTCGGTAAATAATAACACTTTTAATGCAAAGTTTGCACTTTTAATAGACTTTTAATGCAACTTTTAGAGCAACTTTGCATTACAAGTGTAATTATTTACTGACTACACTTCTTGAAAACAGTCATAAAGATTCATAGTCTTCTTCTTGTTCATGACAGCTGTTGCGTCATGTTTATGATAGTTTCATGTCAGTCTTATGCACAATCTGTCAAATAAAGTGATAGCAATTTGGTCTTCTTGGACAGCATAACCTACACAAATAGCACCAATATTCTTCTGATTATAATTTTGTGTTTAGAATGGCAAAAGTAGGTATTTTGGGACTAAAGCATCATAAAATAATAAACTCAGATAACTTGTTTAATTATTTGTTTAATAAATGCGTCCTATATGTGCTCCAGAGCTAAAACCAAGATATTTGTGTTGTACGCAGACAATCTGTAGAGTCAGAGAAGCCGAAGCCCTTCCTGGAGGCGGAGCAGAGACTGCAGAGGATCCGCCAGAGCATGCAGGAGAAGGAGAGTCAGGAGCTGGAGCACATCAGACACAGGCATTTTGAGGCCGAGCAGGAGCTGGAAGAGCTGAAGAGGAGACGGGAAGAGAGACGGCGAGCTCGAGAGGAAGAGGAGCGCCAGAGGGAGGACGAGGAAAAGCAGCAGCTGGCTGCTGAGGAGGTGCTTCAAGCAGAACGAGTGAAATAAAAATACAATCCTTTGGCTGTATGTAGCTATTTACAGAAGTGGAGGAAATGTATCATCAATAAAATAGCTTAGAGTTTAACCCAAACCTTTTTGCACATTTCAGCAACAAAGTCAATATTTCAGTAAAGCAGCACAATCAAGTCCTGAAACTTTCAGGGTGAATTGAGGTTAGGTTGTGTTTTTGTTAGAAGGAGCTGCTGTTGTGACCAAAGTAAAAACAAAAAAACCACTTCCTTTTATATCAGCCAGAATACTTTGGAAATGACGACTTCACTGAGGAATGTTCAGGGAGCAAAATGATCTCTGCTTCATATGAGACCATAATGCACAGCATGATGTGATTGAGTGCTTTGGAATTCCATTCAGGAGGAAAGAACAAAGATAAGGGAAGACATGGAGCGGAGGAGGATGGAAGCAGCAGAAAGGATGAAGAGCCTCAGAACGTCCAGTGCAGAAGGAGAGGAGGCGTTCAGTCCCAAAGTTTCAACACTCAAGGTGATAAAAACTGAACAGCATGACTTTGTTTTCAGCTGCAAAACCGTAAAACGCTTTTATTATTATTTTGTGTCGCACTATTCAGCATCATCTAGCCCATGGGTGCTCAATACGACGATCGTGATCGATCAGTTGATCGCAGGAAGGCTCTGTGACAATCTCAGCAGGAAGTGACAAACTGAAGGCCGCCAGGACGCTGAGACCAGAACGTCCTCTTCTGACAGGCTTATCAAAATATTCACTAAGATCCAAAACGTTTATAGCTTCATTGAAGAATAATCATTTTAAAAATGCAAAACTTGTTAAAATGAATAATCAGTAATTATTGTTTTAAGGTGTTGCGTAATTCAGTGCGTTCCAGATCCATTAACAAAAACAAAAACCAGTCAAAGACCAACTGACCAGCAGAGCAGGAGTTTAAATGAGCTGATCAGCCACCGCTGTGCTCATGAGAGGCTTATTAATAATCAATAACTATCAAGCCTAGAAACCTGATATTGTAACAAACTGAATGTTATGTTTATAATGTAATCTTTGCTTGGCTTGCGGGGCGCAGGTGGTTGTCACGGCAACGGGTGTGCTTAATGTTAAAGAGAAAGAGTAAAAAGGTGCGAGTGGTTCTGAGTTGATCACCTGTTCGGGTTGTTTCACCTTTGTTGACCTTCGCTGTGGTTCATCATAACCGCTGGAGTTTCTGAACGATCAATAAACAACAAACTTGGACTAATAACCTCGTTTGTTTACAGTAAACAAACATCAAATAGGACAAATATATTTGATTAAGTTTTAACAAATAAATGGCTTCTACCGTGAATATGATGTGAAATTAAATGAATTACATTCCAACTTCAGAAGACTTGCCTTTACTTTAACAGTGCCATTTGGTTCATCCTGTCACTCTGTAGCTTTTCATATTGAAGTCATCAAACCAAATTTCAGATCTACCATAACTGATACCTGCTGGCTTCAGGTTTGCAACCAGTAATGTCCTGCCAGTGTTAGAATCTTACTGAGGAAGAAACTGCATTAGGTTTTCTATCACTTTAATATTTCTGTTATAATTGATGTACATTTGCATATAAAATAAGTGTATAGGGTTTATTTTTTTATGTCTTCATGTCATGAGGTAGATCTCAGCTGAGAGAAGAAGTAGATCTTGATCTCAAAAAGTTTGGGCTGCCCTAATCTAGTCTTATACAACCAAAAAGCGCTTACGCAGCATGTTTTCAGAACTTTACACTTCGCATCTGACCGCCATATTGAGTTAAAAACTGGAAAAATAATAATAAACTTAAGTAGAACTAAACTCGTATCTGTTCTGGATGCAAGAAATAAAAAAAAGAATGATATGAATGCATCAGATGACAATAACTTTTCGTTCGCTGATGACTTTATTTTTTTGTCATTAAATGAAATGAAAGTTGCATTAAAATCCTATCTGGTAAAATCCTACATTCTGCCTCAAGAAGCTTTTAACAGGATACCACCATGTTTATCTCACCTTTATAATTTATCAGTTTAGTTAAAGATTTTGCTACCTGGTTTAATTAATCCTCAGTCTTAATCTAGCTAACAATCAATTACAAAGGACATTGAAAACAACCAAAAACAGAAGCAGCAGACCAGGCTTTCTTACTTTGACTTTTGTCAACTTTATTCAACATACAAAAAAAGGAATGAACATAACTGTGTGTTCTCTTTGCAGCTGATGGGTTCAGTCTTTTAGCTTTTGTAAGTTGCATATGTGTGTGTGTGTGTGTGTGTGTGTGTGTGTGTGTGTGTGTGTGTGTGTGTGTGTGTGTGTGTGTGCATGTGTGTGCATGTGAGTTTGTAAAGCCAGCATGACTTGGCTGCACCTTGGCAGCATGTGATGTTTTTTAAAGTTCACTTACATTGCTTTCAAACGTTTAAGACTTTCTGAACAGATGAGACCACACATCGAGATAAAGTGAATAAAGCGACACGCTGACCTTTTTGTCTCACTGTGTGAACTTCAATCAGTTCAAACTAGAAATGGAAATACCACATTTATTTTCATTATGCTAAATGCCACAGAAATGTCTATTTTAATCTTTCGATCAATAAACTATGCTAACAATTTACACTTGCAGCCATCCACTGCACCTCATGTTTCAGTGATTTTTGCTCTTTAATTCATCAAAATGCCATCAGTTAATTCTTTCGTGCAGAAATATTTTGACTGAAACATATTCTGATTACAATTAGCTCAATTTTGAAAAGGTACCATGTTATCCCAGTCCTGTCCTCATCGTCAGCCCTGACAGAAGACAGAGCAGCTTTTATTTGAAATGACGCAGGTGTCACCATGTTGATCAGGACTGCCTGGTAGACGAGATGCTCTATGGCTTTCTGCTTGAAAAATCACTATGAATCACACAGTCACAACTAAGTGTTAAACATTTCAAAGAGTTTGGTAAGCATGTGTTGCACCATGGACATCTGGGGCTTTGTTTAGGAACTTGACAGACTGAAGGTATGACACATGACCCAAATCTTTTTTCTTTTTCAGATCACAGAGAGAACCAACTCCCTGAATCGTTCGCTAAAGAAAAGGTAACTATGTTCTCAGTCTTTGTTGTTATTTTTTCATGAGAAAAAAAAGTTATTTATTGATGAAAACTGTTGATGAAATATTTCAAATGTTTTAAAGATTCTATTCAAAGTAAAACAGAATATGGCTGCTAGACTCTTGTTTAGTCCACGGTGTCCAAAGTGTGGCTGGTGGGCCGTTTGTGGCCGTCAGAATGATGTTTTGTGACACACAGTCACTATTCAAAAAATTTGGTCAAACTTTGGTCAAAGGCGGCTGATGCAGATACGTTACTTTTTAAAGATTATATGGTTGTAATTTTCACTAACTTGGAGCTTTTAGCATAAAATAAGTTAAATAAACATTTAATCCAAATATTTCAATGACCATATTTTATTTCCTTTGATTTTAACAATCATAATAAATAAGACCAATAAGAACTTCCAACAAGTCGTCTTTATTGCACTCATTCAGTTAACTTCCCTAGAGAACAAAGAGTTCTTGTTTCTGACAAAGGCTAAAAATACACCACCAAAAAAAAACTAACCCCTGATAGTGTGAGCCTTTCCTTAATGAACAATCCTTTAAATGCTTCAGATCTGAAGGGATTTATAGATTCACCCTCCTAACAAAACTCTGACAACTTTACACTGTTCATGTGATGTGTGTTTGGTTCATTCTTGAGGAGATGAAAGAAAATATACAAGAAATGTTTCAATTTTAATTTGTGGGCTTTCATTATTTTCATGTTAATGACTTTGGCTTGAATACTAAGAGGCTTGGACATCACAAGTTAAAGCAGCCAATGAACAAAGATTGCTGCCCTCTTGCTAGTCTATAAAGCGAATATTTAGCCTTCTGATATTTCTCAAAGAGGCAGTTTTTGAAACCATCCCATGTTGGAGAGACAAAACTTTCCACCATGAATTGTTTTCCAAATTAACATTACCAAAATGCGTAAGTTGGAAGAACTTTGAAATCACTTTAAATTTACTTTAGTAGAAAATGCTTTTATTAATCATTATGCCGAAAGTTGAATGGCTAATTCTTCAGTTGTTTGTCCTAGATGCTTTATAGCTGCTGATTAACTCTCAGTTGCCTCAAGTTAAGACAGGCAACTAACTTTGACCACAAGGAAGAAGGTCAAAGGAGACCCCCGCCAACCCACATTTTTCAGGATATAATACAACGAGGTTGTGATTCATAGCATCTCTGACATCTTAACGGAGTCCAGATGTCAGAGACTATCTTTTCTCTAGTGGTGGGGGAGGGATTACGGGAGGGCTCCAGGCAGTCTGCACCAGGAAATGATAAGTTCTGAAGAACTTTCAAGACAAGGGATCTCTCTATCAGGATGTTTAAGTTCAAGATCATTTAATTTCCTTGTTGATAGCTTTTGAGAATTCAAGCTTGATATTTTCTAAAGAAGAATAACTCAATAATCTCTATTGACTGAATCCAGTCCTTTATGAAAATATGGTACTTAAACTCTTCGGCTTGAGGCAGACCCTTAACCTAGAGAGGACGGCCCAACATTGGGGAGACTCCTTTGGGATTGCCTGACTGTCAGTTGGTACAAAAAATAACATATGAGGATGCCTTAGGAAATGTATGGAAATATCTGACATACAAAGGTAAAACAGCAATTGCTTAGTCTTGACCAGTGGTTCTTAACCTTTTCTGAGGTACCAAATCCACCAGTTTCAAGTCATGCATGAACATCACCTTGCATGAACTCACAACAAATTACACTATTACTTTATTCTGGCCGCAAAACAATATTTTGGCCTCATAAAAGAATTTCAGCCCACAAAAAACTATATTTATATATTTTGCTATTTTACTAATTAAAAAGTAAACTTGGATTTTTTTTTAAGAATTTAAAATTTTTTAATAACTTTTTAATTTGATTTGTTTTTTGTCGTTTTAAATTCACAAAATACTTTTTGACTTTTCCCCATCTCCATCTCCATCAAGAAGTGTTCCCTTAGTTTTGCTGGTGCCAGACTGGAGTTGCTCAACTTGGCATTGCATATCATGCAGATGGGATGCTGACTCCCATCCCGTTCTGTTATATACAGAATGGGATCCATGTTGCATGTGAATCCACGTTGTACATATTCGTCCGACCGCTTTCTTTTTTTGCTCGACATGTTCAGTATGGATAAAATATCGAGAAAGAAACCACACGACGTACAACTACGACAGCCGTTGAATACTGCGTGGACTAAATTCCCCGCAGTTCTGATTGGCCAAGGAATGTCACGTGATCCTCTGCAGCAAGTGACGGCCAAGTGGGGGTGTGTCGTCACGACTTTACACAAGTGTGTCTTTACCTCCACGGCAGAGGCTCTGCTGAACCCCTGAGACCGACTCATAGAACCCCTAGGGTTCAATAGAACCTAGAACCCCTAGGGTTCAATAGAACTACTACAGGGTTCAATAGAACCTAGAACCCCTAGGGTTCAATAGAACCCCTACAGGGTTCAATAGGACCCCTACAGGGTTCAATAAGACCCCTACACGGTTCAATAGGACCCCTACAGGGTTCAATAGAACCACTGGTCTAGAGTATCTGTTTTTGTTTAGGAAAAAAGAGGTTCTCTCAAATGACACATCATGACAGCTAAGTGCTAAGACAGTTATCTGTCTTATCTCGTTAACCGTTTGTGGCTTTCTTTTTAACAGTGTCTTGTGTCTAATTTAGCAACAGTTTCAAGAAGACTCAGCCTCCCTTCCTCCTGACCAGGATCGATGATAAGATGGCGCAGTACACTCACGCTGTGGAGGTCAGTATGCCACACATGTGTCCAGCATTGAGCAAAAAGTACATGTTTATATTTTTCTGTAATGTTGGATATATTACTGAAAATAATTATTATTACTACTGAAAATACTAAAAATAATTATTTTCAGTAATATAAAATATTATTTGATGTATTATCTAAACACCAGCTCATTTTGGTACCGTGATATATACGCATTATAAGCGCCAACCTTTTAAAGATAAGGCAGCACACATTTTTCAAACTAGAAAGGTTGTATTGAACATATGTTTAAAAACATTTAAATGTGTTTACTGCAGGATAACTGAACCACCTCAATATAACAATACCCTATATATGAGACTTCATAAACATTGTCAGGTTATGTACATACTGACAGCAGATTTCCCTCTCAGAAAACCTCCCAGGAGCTGCGGCCACTGAAGGCTTCGCTCTCTGACCTTCCCAACTCCCCAGAGGTCGTTGCCTCCAAGAAGAATCTGTTTGAGGCTGGAGAGGCCTGGAGCCTGAACAAAGGAGCAACATGCAGGGTGACAATACACACACAGATTGTTGCTGACGTATGGCATAAATATCAAGAATGAGCATAGACCAATTTTTACGGACCTCCAACTGGGACTATGCAGACTTTACTCACTCTGACATCTCATTGAAAGAAGCTTAAACTGTAAGAACAATGTGATGAAATTATGTAGCAAGTTTGAGACTGCAACTTTTTTAAACCTTCATATTGCTTGATTCTCTGCCGAGAGGCTGACAAGTTGTATGCAGACTAAGAAAAGTTAGATGATATTTACTTTACATGGCACCAGAATAATTCATATGTCCCAAGGTACGTAACAGATTGTTCCAACTCACTTCAGATATGTAGGATTTAAATTGAATTTAAATGATCCAATATTCAGACTCATATCCAATCATAGTGTAGTTGAATCATAACTATAAATTGGGTCATAAATTGGAAAACAGTTGAGTGGAAGTTTTACAACCATCAATTTAAACCCTTCAAAAATGTTTAACAGTCACATTTTAAGGCTAACTGAATTGTTCTCTATGCTTATGTTTGTGCCTGTTTCACATTCTAGGCAAAAATTTACATTGTGAAAATGATTCAGCAATCATTATAGACTTTGCTGACTAAAATAACTCCAACAGGCTTGTCTTGAAGTCTTGGGTCAGATCTGTGTATTTAACCTCTTCAGAGAAAGTTTTCTAAATGTCTGTCAGTACTGTTCAAGAAGAGCAACTTTCAGTTGATCTCACCTTCCAGTTGAGTTTGTGACAAGTACAGCAGAGAAATGTCGCACATTTTTCTGCTTGAAATAGAAGAAAATTGTTTTATTTTTTCTAAAAGAACTTCATTATCTGTCTGCTGATTTGGGATCAGCAAAACAGATGGCCTGTGTGTTCTTCAGTCTGTAATGACTGACATCAATAATATCAATTTGTATGATAAAGTGATTGTGTACATGTAAGATTACTTTAAAATGATTTGCTAAATACAAAATATATAATAGTTTTAGTTCTCTCCACTAATCACCTCAATCCTGCCTCAGATTAAAGAATTTGGAAATAATAAAATCACATTTTTACTCCCTCATTTTCCTTTGTAATGCTACAACAATGAAATGGTTGTAAAACTGAAGTCCATGTTGTCTTTCCTCTACTTTCTGAATCAGGACACTGGCAGTCTGAAAGTGGGCGTGGCCAGCCTGATCAGACACTGGGTGAAAGGCCATTCAGGGCCCAGCAGCAAACAGTTACCATGCCAACCGTCTATAAGTTCACTTTGAATCTTCTGAATTTGTTCTCTTATGTCAAATAAAGAAAAACATTTTTCTAAGCATAATCTCTGGTTTCTAAGCATAACTTCATAGTTGTTACACTCAGAATAAGTGACATCTTATTCTGAGTGTAACATCTGATTTGGCAGTGATGTATTAATTCTTATGGTGAAGTGTCTTCTGTCTCTGTCTTTGACATTTAGTGCTGTTTATTCATTCACTTTTAATCTTTTCTAGCCTGTTTTGCATTTTTCTCTTTTTTACACTATTTTCTGAAACAAAATCAATATAAAACTCTTCTTTGACTTGTTCCCTGTATGGTACAACAAGATGACAGGAACACTTGCTGCTAAAGCAGCTAAAGCAGCTAAAGCAGCTAAAGTCTCTTTGCATGAGAAAATGCCATCAACAGCAAACAAGAAGTTAAACAAACTCATAAAAATGAAATAAAGCTTGTGCGTCTTTACTAGAGCTTGCGCTCTCGTCAAGAACTGGTCAGTGCAGCACTTTAGATCTGATAACTATTTGACTCACTTTATTAGGCTGCGTCCTCCACTGAGGTAAAACCAGACGTGTTTTTACACTAAGCAAAGAGAAGTAAAACTGAATTTTCCACTGGTTTTTAGGTGGCTGCTGCTGAAGTGTAATAATAACTCTAACTCAAGCAGACTCCACATAGCATTCATCTATCTGACATCTTGGATTCTATGCAACATCATCCACACTAGCAGGCTGGTTTTATCAGATTTTTGTATGAAGAATGAAAGACTGACTGTCATGTAATTAGGCCCCTGAAGAGGAGTCTCAAACTACATGAATTGTAGGTAGGACAAGTCATTTAACACAAAACATTAACTAATTAACTAATTCACCCAAAATGCTGATATTCATCTCATTTGAATGAATCAAAGTCATATGATTATGAGTTCCCAGATGGTGGAGGAAATGCAGCAAATTGTTGTTTGTTTACTGATAATAAGACGAGATGGTGGAAAAAATAAACAAAAATGGAAGACAGTCAGCATTTTGCTGTTTCTTTTCTTTTTATTGTTGGTCAGGTAATCATGTCTGGTTGGTTGATAGTCAGTTCAAACAAACCAACTGTGTCCAGATTTCAAAATCCCCAAATAAATAAATAAATACTTGTTGACTGGAGTTGAGTTCTTTTCTCTCACACGCTCAAGTGCAGATGGTTGGACTTTCTGAGACTTCCAGTTACAATTATATGATTACTGTATTTATTCAAGTCAGGATTATAATGGAGTGAATGTAATTTGATCGGAATCAGTCCATATGCTAGGATTTAACTTGACTCCGGTTTATGGATAAACAGATTCTTCCTCTCTTTTCACCTAAGAGTTCTAACAGTTCTGTTCTACTTCTGGATGCGATTTCCAGGATGTGACGTCTGGAGGCGTGCTGCAGAAGAAGAACATGTGGGAAATATTTGGAGACCCATCAGGGAGGAGTGAACAGAAAGCAAAGGTTTGTAGCAACAGTTTTTTTTTTCTCTTTCAAAATAACAGCTGGACCATGGCTGCAAGTCTCTTCATGTCAGAATTACACAGCATTTTTACAGTGAAGCTAAGTACATCTTTAAATTCTAGAATGTTCTGTATTCTGTTCTGTATCTTTCTGTGAGTTCTGTACGTATGTAGAGACAAAGGTGATTCACAATGCACCACAGGACAAAATGTTAGCAGCAGTGAAGAAAGGAGACACACTCTCTGAATCATGGATTGAACTGTGCGAACAGCAGGCACTGCATGTTGGTGCTGCACTTGCATGTTGGTGCTGCACTTGCATGTTGATTCTGTGCTTGCATGTTGATGCTGGGCCTATATGTTGGTGCTGCACTTGCATGCTGGTGCTGCACTTGCATGTTGATGCTGCGCTTGCATCAACATGCAAGCACAGCACATGTAATAGTTCCATCATGGCACGATTCTCTTAATCCAGTCTGGACTGTATGATCATCAATTTATATCAACTGATTTGTGCTTTTTTGTGCTTTTTTATTTTTGTGCATTAACTAATCAAAGTCAAAATTAAACCTTATTGATTCATTTCAGAAAGACAATCAGTAAATGCTACCTGGCCATAATATTTAATATTTTTTCAATCTTTGGTAATTTGTCTGATGGGATAAGAATGTTTTGTTGTTTTTTTTTCTTTGATGTTTGATCAGCACTCCTTATCAGTGGGTGGCTGTAATGCTCCTTTAAATTATTTTCCAACCGCTGTTGAACAGAAGTTGAAGAAGAGCCAATCGCAGCCCTAGAAGATGGCATCACCCCTAGCAACAGGATCAATCACACCTCCTCATTCAGACAGGAGTTTTCTGTTTTCTGTTTCTGCTCAGAGAGGCTTCAGCACCTGAATCACTCTGATGTCTATGGATGTGTAGGGAAAACCTTGACCCTCCAGGTCAAAGGGTTAGTCTGAACAAAAATCAAAGGGGTTTTAACAGAAATAACTCATTTCTGTCTCATCTCTTCACAGCCAACACCACATGGGAAAAAACATAAATTTATTGTCACTGGTCATGGAAAATATGAGAAGATCTCTGTAGATGAATGTGGAGACCTGAGTCAAAGTGCCGGTAGGACCTTCATCACAAATAGAGCAACACAACAAACAGGATCAGCTTTCATTTTAGTTTTTATTTCTGATCATTAAATTTGCTTTAGTCTTTTTTTTTTTCTTTTTTGTTTTTAATTTAGAAATCGAAACAAATTCCTTCAGCTGAAATGACTTTGAATTATGTGCTTCATTTATTTCTGTGGGCGTCCTAATCTATTTGAACTTGAGACTTAGTGGCAATGAAACATCGTTTCAAGGTGTCATTTAGTACATAGAGGTTATTTTTTACACTGCAAAAGCTAAACATGCCAGGCAGTTTGGGTTTGACTTCTAAATCAAATTCTTTCCCTAAAAAAGAAGATGAAACTTGGCTTTTGTTCATGAAAATCTTTATTTTGAAAGTAATTAGACTTTATTATTTAGTCTATTAGATAAAATGGAGTCCTTTGATAAGTAGACTTTTGTCCACCCCCCCAAAAAAAGTGTTGATCAAGGGGAGATGATACATAGTAAAAGAAAAAAAAAAGATACTTAACAACTACAGCCAAGAAGCACAGAGCTTTCTACCATCCCATCATCCCTCACCATGTAACTAACATCCTGTACTGTACAGCCCTTTGTCTGCTTTTCATTCCTTTTCTCTTCAAACTTTGACAACTCACAAAAAAACACTTTATATTTTCTCTACATTATTTATTTCTTTTTGACCTCTAAAACGCTGTCTATAGCCTCCAGTCGCTTCTGGAGTGCTGTTTAAGATTTAAGATAAGTGTCTGCCTAATGTTCCAAATAAAAATCACAGTGATTATATAACAAAGTGGTTTGTTTATTACTGTTGCTGAATTTATAATTATGGAGGTTTACTAGGAGTGGATAATGTACTTTTGCCTTAATAGGTGATTCCCTTCCATCATGCTGTTTTTGAGGGCCTTTAATAGAACACATTAAACATTATTGTTAATCTAAACTTCCCCACTTTTCTCTTCTATCACTGAGGTGAGTGTTTTCAAAGAAAAGAGGAAAAACATCTACAAACTCTACATACTGTAAGCATTCATCATTTCCTCAGAGGTGTTATGTTGTGGCAAATAACACAATTTGGTTAAAAAAAAAAGCTGTGTTTTCTTTTATTTTGATTATGAATTAACATATAATCTAACATTTCTTGATAAATATAAAAATACTGGAAGATTGTACACATGCAACAACCATGTACATACATATTCAGTGGCTCAGCAGCATCTCTAAAAGTGTATTGAAAGAAGCAAATGGAAATTGTCAGATTACATAAACACTTTAATGTTTTGTGATGTCTGGAGACATTTAAGACAAGTTAGCTCGTTTTTTGCTTACTAATAAAAATAAAACATCTAACACCCGTTAAACTACCGTCATACTATAAGGCATTTGTCAAGTATAAAGTTGGGATTTAGTTTCCTTCAGCAGTGTTCAGAAGTCTTACGTTAACAGAGAAATTAATGTAGAGCTGTACATTAACTTACAGAACAAGTTTAGCCATGGTTTAATGTGGACATTTCACATCAGCAATAGTTTAAGAAGCAGCAAACCCTCTGGCCTTCCTGTTAAAGTCTTTTGGTTCCTCTTCTTTACCTTTGCGCCCAATCAGACCCATTTCAAACACAACAGAGATTTTTGACACTGGTCTTGAGGCTGCTTCTTTCAGCTTCTTAGCATCAAATCTGGGGCTGAAAAGCAACACAGGTAGCCTAAACGCAAATGAAGGGACCTCCTTCTGCTCATTGCTTTTCTCCTCATTTTTTTCATCTTCACTTTTGTTTAGTTCAATCTGATGCATTATGTTCTCTTTGGAGGAGAACATCTGGAAGAGGACGGCGTCCCACATCTTGGTTGCCTTTGGAGTGTCTGTGTCTTTGGGTGCAGCTGGCTTCTCAGCCTGACCACTTGGCTTCTCTTCCAGCCTCATCTCTTCACTCTGGTCCTGCCCTTGGATCTCAGCTTGAGAACCTGTCTCTGGGAATTTTGGTTCCTCCTGTTCCACCACCATGTGTTTCTTTAGTCGCGACCACCCACTTGCTTTTGATTTCATCCCCTTTGACTTTTGCATGACATTAAGAAGAGACGCTGCTGCTGCTGCGGGGGAGTCATTAGCACCCTTTTTGTCAGGTTTATCTGCTGAACATGGTTCTGTGTTGTTGCTTTTATTGCTTTTAGTTAACTTGGTAGAAGGGGCCTCAATAGGCAGAGTAGGTTCAGCAGGAACTGATTTTGAGCTTTCATGCTTGATCTGCGTAACAGGTGTCTTTGGTTCTATTATCACAGATTTGTCAGCTTGCAAGTCAGATTTTGCTTTCTCCTCATCGGTCTGAACCTTCCCTCTACTCAAAAGCTTTTTTATGACCTTCAGGGAATCTTGGTCACCACTTTTCAGAAGAGGATCTACTATTTTTGTCTTTGTAGTTACTGTGGTTTTTTCCTTCTGGTTTTCAAAAGGCATAGCCATTGCTTTTGGCATTTCTTGAGTCGCTGTTGCCGCTTGTTTTGCTGCAACTGGACTGGTTGCTGTACATGGATCTTGTATTGATATTGCTCCTGTTGAGTCAGATGGTGTTGAAACTACAATAACTGGGATTGTGACGCTGAGACCAGCCTGTTCTTGACTCTGGCCCAGCTTTTCCTCACATCTAGTGGTGTCCTGTCTTTCAGAAATTTCAACCGATAATTGTTCCTTTACAATTGCTTCGTGACTACTCTGTTTTGAAAATTCTTGATCAACTTTAATCTCATCTTGTGTTGGTGTCACTGAGGTTGTAATGCCAAATGCAGGTGAATATGTTTTGATTCCACCGTAAGCAGCGTATTCAGCTGGTGTAAGTCCATGGTAAGCAGACTTTGACTTTTGAGAGTCTGGGGTTTTAGGTCTCTGAAAGGCCACATGTGAAATAGATGATGGTAACGCCTTTTGCTTTTTGAAGCCTAGTGATGTGGTCAAAAGGCGAGAGGCTTCATAAGTTGGAGTTTTTGGCCTTTGATAAGCAGTGGCTACTTGTGTTGAAGACACAGATATAGGAGTTACTGCTCTTTGAGAGCCAACCGCTGAAACCGAGATCACTCTTCTTGTCAGATCAGACTCTGATTTTGACTTTGTCATACTTTGTTTTATAGAGTTGTCTGCAGGTGTCACATCTGAGTGGACATCCCCATTTAGTAAAGTTTCAGGAAGCTCTGTTGTCTTCAGATTAAGGGACGGCAATGAAGTGCTCACAGTAGAAATTGTTTGGGGTGACCTTGACCTCTCTGGATCAACTGTGATTGGTGACACGGCAAACAAAAGAGGATTGGGTCGCGAGATTTCAAAGACGGGGGTTGCGGCTCGGCTGATGTGGTATGCTGGGGTTTTAGGTCGCCTGGACGACAGAAACTCATAAGTTGGTGTTTGAACTCTGACCTCAGATGTTGGGGTGGTGGTTTTATGTTCAGCTGTTTGAGTTGGTCTTGTTTCTATGTTTGGAGTTGGAGTGACTCGTTTGATTTCTGACACTGGAGTGACTCGCTGGGTTTCTAACGTTGGAGTGACTCTTCTTACTTCAGCCTTTGGGGCGGCTCCTTTTACTTCTGATGTTGGAGTCTTTCTACCAGGATCTATGTCTAATAAAGGAGGCCGCATTGTTGTCGTCGTTGCCTTCCCTCCTCTGATCTCAGATGCTGTGAGCACTTCTTGTTTTGTTTCTGCTAATGTTTTACTTTGAAGTACTATGCTGCCAATAGCAGTCAATCCAGCCGTGTCGTACACTGGAGGTGTCCTGGATGTTTCATAATATGAAGTGCTTGCTGTATACATCCTAATCTGAGGCACTTCAAACATTGGCTTTGGTGATTTTGAAGGCTCAGTTGCTTTAAATGTTGGACGTGGACTTTTAGATTTTATGAGTGGGGTCAACACAGTAAGAGGTCGAACCACAGGTTGACCCACTGGTACCGGAGGTTGAGTTGCACCTGAACTTGTGATTTTTGAATGTGGGGTGCCTACATGAGGGGCAGGTCTCAAACCAGCGTGGCTTTCAGTACATGTTTCCAGTTCAGTTGTTTGTATGCTTACCTCAGGCACAGAGGAATATGGCAGTGATTGCTTTGCTTCTCCTGGAGAGGCTAAGACTTTGGACAAGTGATTTGAAGCAGAACTTAATGATGTTTTTGTGACGTGGTGTGAGTACATGCATGAACGGGCAGCCGCCGTGGGTGGCGACATGCTAACTGCTTGACCAAAAGCTGCACGCTGCGGGTAAGGGGACGGCACATGTTGATACAATGGCCTGACAGTGAACCGTGGAGGTTGCTGGATGCTGTGGAGTTGAGGGGGTGTCTCTGATGTTTGAGGGGAAGTTGAATGGTCGCTGCGCTCCAGGTCAGGGCTTGCTTCATTTACAGGGGAAAGGCTTGACCGGAAAGGTGTAGCAGACTGTGAAGTCTGGGTGGAGGCCTTTTTCTTTGCAGTCCTTTTGAGGAGTTTCTGTAGACGGACATTGTCTTTTCCAGGCTTGGGCAGCAGTGGTGGAGGGTACTGCTGGGAAAACAGGCCCAGCTGGTGGATAGTGCCATAAGCAACAGACATGAATGCTTCTGCACCCTATTGGAAAAAAGAGATAAAGCATTCTTAAAACTTTGCCTAAAGTTTCACAATTGTTCATTGTTGTATGTTTTCACATGCAAGTCATTTAAACGGAAGCAGTAACCGCAAAGCAGCTGGTCAGTGGGGACGGCACATTAAACACATTTTCTTTTTTAATGTCTGTAACACCATTATCGCTTTCCTCTTTTACTAACTTCATCCTGAATATTTCAAAGTTGGAAGTGGACAAACTCAGTTTTTCTTTCAAACAGAATTTCTCTTTAAAATACACCAGGTTAAAAGAAGTTTCACATTTTCAATATCTAATGTTTTTCCTCTGTCTCTTTTGCAGGTTTGTGTTACAGTGATTGCTGAGGAGGCATTTCCTCTCCTGTTGCCTTCGTGATCTTGCAACACCTGACATGCTGATGCAGAAACTCTGCCACAGGAAAGTCTGTATTTTTTCTGACCAGCTCTAGAGGAAATGCACATACAGCCCCAAAAATACATATGTACCCTTGACAGATTTAGGCTCAGTAATTTTTTTAAATTTATGTTTCATTAAAATCCCAGTATGTTGAAAATGCAAACCTTTCTCAATAAACAATAGAACATTATTTTAATCACACTGTTCATTCCAATTGATGAGAAGCTTTTCACACCTTTCCACTGATTTGTTGCTGACACATTCTCCAAGTCCTTACGCTTGGATGCCCTCCATCACCCTAAACTTAAGTTTCACCCATGGATTCTCAATCATATTCATGTTGGTATGCTTGCTGCAACCTACAAGAATATTAATGTCAGGAGAAAGACTTGCAGAAATCTGTCAGGGGTATGAATGATTTTGGGCTCAATTGTACAAATTAAAAATTAAAGCCCACAAAAATATCTGATTTATATCTTTATATCTTCCTGCTTTCTGTTTTTACCATTATGAGTCTAAATGTGAGTTAGTTTTCAGTTTCCTCCTGTTCAAGACGATCACTTATAAAATGTGTACAATTTGAATCATCTCGAGTAAATGGATCACATCAATGTTTGACCTGTTCAGCACTTTTTAGCTTGAGGACAATCAGAACTGCAAAAGCTCTGAGCACCAGCCACAGCTAACAGCAGACTTTAGATGTAACACACTGTATAAAAACACATTTTACTCTCTCTGACATTAAATCTGAATAAATGTTATGTTATTTCAGCCACTTGGGATTAGCAAAACTATTTCTGGTTGATAGATTCCAAAAACATAACGTAAATATTTATTTTTACAACTTTCATCTAATTCAGACAGTTTTTTCAAAACTGTACTGTAAAAGTATGAGTTATGTAATATTGGGCGTCCTTCCAGAAGCTTCTCACCAAAATTTACTAGAATTTTATTTGGATTTTTTTGTGCTGGAACAATTTTTATTTGGATATTTTTAAAATAAGTTCTTTATTGCTGCTATTAAATAATTAGCAAAATTTTATGGCATTGTAACTTACTTATGTAACGTCACATAAAAATCTAAATAGGAAGAGAATTGTGGACCTCCACTATCTAGTTTATCCTTGGGAACAATCTCCAGATGCATGAGCGTGCCACATTCAAATGTTAAAATAATCATATGTAAGCATCAACACCACAGTAATTTCCAGCTGTCTGAACAAACCAGTGAGAGTGAAGACAGGTCTGTAATGTCACTCAGCCAAGAGGAGTCAGATTACAGTTTTTAAACTCACTCATGGGTATTTAATATCTGTCTGATAAAACTAAAATGAAACTGTTAGTAAAATTGTCATAATTACAATTTGGAGTAAAAATGGTAAAATCTGTAAAACTAAGAACAACATATCAACTATGACGTAAGAGGTTGATGCCATAATATCTTGTGCATTTTGGGGGAATGATGATCTTCATAAAAAAAAGTTAGCATCACAAGAAAAGAAAAGTACTTTAAACAATTAACATCTCACCTCCAGACAAGAGCAAGGAAGTTAAACCTGCAAACAAATTAGTTTTTTCAGTGGACAATGAACCCAGTCATACCATTTATGTACTGGTTACAAAGTGTGTTAAATACATATATAAAAATAGCCATTTCAAACTCCGTCAAACCTTTTACCACCTTTCCATAGCAGGTCTGCTGAAATGCCAGCAAGCTTGTGGAAGACCCAAACCGACCCAACTCATCCAGTTCAAATTTTGATATAAAGGTGAACATGTAAACAGCTGAATTTGAAGAAATCTGCAGAATATCTCTGACTCGTTTTCTGGCATTTAGACGTAGTTAATGATGTAATCCTAATTATCCTAAAACAAGTTTTTAGTTTGGTTTAACTTTGCTAAAGGGTGTGTGACTTTTTTTTGACACCAGATGAACAGCTAAACCGAAAATTATTCCTACCCCAGATACGCTCAGACATAACATTTATTTCACTCTACCAGAAAGTCTATTTGTCTGTCATGGGGATTGGAACAGTCTTCTCTCCAAAGATAGTAAAATAATTTAACTGAAGAATCAATTATAAAAAAAATAAAATAATTCAAAAATTTTCATGGAAAAAAATTGCTTGTTTTCTAATTGTTGATAAATTTTGTTGAATCATTTTTGGTGATTTGTCTTTGATCATGTGCGCCAAGCCTTTAAAGTCTTTGCCATCACCATAATCTGACGGGAAATATTCTCTATTAGATTCAAATCAGGATGTTCCCTCTTCATAACCTATGTTACAATGTCTTTCAGTCAAAACTGACATGATGGTAAAATGAAAAGGTTGATTTAAACTTTAAACTTGCAGAGTCATGAATACTTTTTGCTTTAGCTATGAAAAACTGTTGTTAACTGGATGTAAGAATTTTAAATATTATACAACGCATAATGGTGACAATTGTGGTGGACATTTGCTTATTGAAATTTGACTTTGTGATATTTAGCTCAATAGTCACACCTGTGAACACTGTGTGCTTTAGTTGATACATTTCTGCTTCTGCCTCAAAATGCTTTTACTTTTATTCCGTTTGAACAAATATTTTTTGCTTCTATTTATATGCCACTTTGAAAATATTAAATAAAATCAGTATCTGTTCTTCTGTCAACTGTTTTTATTGTGCCCATTGTGTCAAACAACTACAACATTCACCATATTAAAATGTTTTAATAACACTTTACAAAATAATTGCCATCTTCCCATGCTTAAAAGATTCATTAAAATGCTTTTCTTTGTTCGAGGAAAGAAATAAAATGCCAGCACAGACCACCAGTTATCTCAAAGTAAAATCCACTAATTAATAAAATCTGTGTTTTTTGAGAAGAAATTGGATAATTTTATATATGTGGTGGAATTACTACAAGTTAACATCTGCTGATCATGTTTTATTAAATGCTTGTGAACTCTCACCAAGCGAACTATTTGGGTTGGAAGTTGTTTTCTACAGCTGCATCAGATCCAGACTCTCTCGCCCCTTGTTTTCAATTCCTTATCCTTGGTATAAAACTCGACTCATCCAGACCTGCTTCATTATTGATTGTCCTACAAGCTCTCTGTATTGTGCACAATATATGAATAAACTTGATTGACTGATTAAACCAAACAGTGCTTGTTAAAATAGTTTTTTCACATCATACCTGAGAGAAAAAGGCTTTAAATATAAGCCCCTTAGGTCTGAGGTGATAAATATTTGATATTGAAATTTCTGGAAAACATATAGAGTTCACACTATTATGATATTATATCACAAAAGTAGAGTATTTAAGCGTATTTAAGCACTCACATGCAATGGTGATTTCTTCATTTCAAGTAATGTATTGAAACAAAACACCAGCATTGGGTATGTTTCAACAAAACATGTCAACGTCTTAATCACAATTATAGCTTAAAGTGCTGTTTATAAATTGACTTATTGAGGCATGGCCCTTCTTCATGAAGGACGGCCCTCAGGTCATCCTGTGTGATCATCATCAGCTGATCACACAAGGCTTCTGTAGGATTGAAGTCTGAAGAATGTTCACGTTCTCCATTGAAGAACCCCAGTGTCCAGCAATCACTTTCTTGTGATGTGACCTTGAGCATTCTCATCCATGATGATGACATTGTTCTTCATGACTGAAATAATGACGTTACTCAGTTAGTATGGGTAGTGTAGGGCAGTCCTTTATTGACCCTAACCCTAACCCTTTATTGACTGGACACACTACTCCACACTAACACCACCACCGAGGTGCTCTTCTTGATATATCCAACATCGCTGGCAGCCATAGTTTCTGTTCAGAGTGAATCAACTTTCATCAGAGAAATAGCACTGAAGCCCTCGATCCCTCAGCCAGGATAACTTTCCCCTCCCAGAGTTCTGGGTGGCTCAGCCGACAGAGCACACACACCCTGTACAGAAGCTAACTGTCAGTTTACTGTTCAATAAAAGCTAACTAAAATAAAAGATGTTTTATCTTTTTAAAAGATAAAACATCTTTTTAAAAAAAATGTATCTTGCCAATGCAAGACAATAGCATCTTTGCCTGATGTTGTACTCAATATCCTTGCAGGTATAGTACACAGACCATGCTGATGTGGACGGGTTTCAATTTCTGACCTGACATTTGGGTGATTCTCAGTTCATCTAAATTTGCTCAGAGTTGAGAGTCATCAATCATCCACTTCCCCAGGGCACTGCTCACAATGAAGAGGTCACCCATGTGGGATGTGGTCAATTCCATGCCTTTCTTCAACTCTTCTGGTCTTTCTGTTGCAGCCTGCTGGTGACACTCTAAGCTCAGGGTCCAATTCCGTCAGAAAACATCCTCGACCTTCACAGTGCCAAGTTACTGTGGATCAGTTAAGTGTTGTCCTGGTCTCCTGATGTTAAAATGTGAACAGCATGTTGAAGACCAGTGGATTCCTGATGTTCCTGCATTCATTAAACACTAGAGAGCCTCAGTGCAGACTTTAAACAATTTATGTTTGATGTTTTGATCAGAATTTTATGATGAATTTTTGACTGATTATTGCAGGTGCAGCTTCCCCTGTAAACAATGTCTCTGTCACAAGAGTACAATCATCTGATGGAAAGCAAATGCACAGGTGCAAAGCATCTGTACATTTCAATTGTTCTGGCAGTCGGTTCCATCTTGTAATTTTTTATTGCAGGTGTCAAGGGCATCAAGACACCTGCAATAAAAGCTAGACCAAAAATACTAGGCATGCTTTTCTGTTTTTTCAGTGTCCAAATTCAAAGCAAGGCTCAGCTAACTGTATTGGTAATTCCAAGATTATTGTCATTTAAAGTTCTTCATCA
The DNA here is from genome assembly GCA_911649635.1 of Poeciliopsis gracilis. Taxonomy (NCBI): domain Eukaryota; kingdom Metazoa; phylum Chordata; class Actinopteri; order Cyprinodontiformes; family Poeciliidae; genus Poeciliopsis; species Poeciliopsis gracilis. Next base: position 829,703 of record CAJVRI010001317.1, read on the forward strand.
TCATCAACATCATCATCATCACTGCTGCTGTCGCAAGAGACGAAGTTTGTAGATCCCTGAGTCTACAAACTTCCATTGTTCCATTGTAATAAATGTATTATTGTATTATTGGACTGTGACTAACTGCCCATCAGGTGTTTGCTTTTTTATTTATAACATGCTGAAAGTGAACGCTCATTATATATGTGACGTCGCCGAGGAAAACATGAGGGCCAATTAGGCATGAATGCCCCATGAGTATGCAGCTTAGGCACACGGCCTGGGAGCCTTTATTTTAGGCCTAAGAAATAACACTCTGTATGTGTCACACTGCCAGAACATTGTGTCACCAGCCTTAACCCTAATTTACCAGATCAGGTTGTTAGAGAACCAACTAGGCAGTTTAAGGTTCTGGCATAATTAAGTTCAGTTAGTCTTATCTCACTATGTGTCACCTCCGTGATTTAGAGGCACAACCTGGTAAATGTTTAGAACTTTCCCAGCTCCCCCCTTCTGCACTGAGCCGCCAGCCTGACACATGAGATATTCACTCCTCCTTTTAAGGCTCTGGTACTGTTGGCATTTGTAGTTCTTTTAGGATGCAGGTTCAAAAGAGGAAAGTCTAATAATAGCCATGCAACAAAAAACTCAAACAGAAATGACCTGCTTATGCGCGTGAATTCAAGCTGCGGACTTTATGTCAAGCAATAATGGAAATGAAAACGACTTACCAGGCGAAGAACTTATTGGTGGAGTTTGAAGTGCTCCAGGCTGTTTTCCCCTGGCAGGACAGGACAGTGTTTTAATTAATGGTAAAATGTCCAAGTGAAAAATGAGCATTTATTAGAGCTGTTCAATTAAAATTACAAGTGAATGCTACACTGTTTTATAAACTGCACAGATGATCAGTGATAAAATGTGCGGTAAAGCCACAGAGGGTTGAAACATTGAAATCGTAGCCCTGTCAGTGCTTCAGTTTTGCAGAGGACAAAAAAAGTTACCCTTCCACACACATAAGGTCTCAGCAGCTGCCTCCGTAACATAACGCTTTTCCTCTGGTCTGGAAAATAAAAGGTGTAATTGAAGGGAATTGTTACCTGTAGGACTGCTGCTTGGGGGTGGCCAGCCAGCTGCTGCCTGCTTGTCCCAGCCCGGAGTGTCAGATCGGCAAGTTCATGTTGAGACCAACTCGACCCCCCTTCCTACAAATGGAAGGAAAGGGCGCCATGGCATTCCAAAAATAAATCCGGAGCGTAGTGGGTTGCTCAGATGCTGCAGCAACATTGTGACCGCAGAGAAAGTTGAGGCGAGGTGTAGCTGACAGGCCAACTCCCAGTTTTTACAAACACAGACCTCTGAGTGAGCGTTGAAGGCCACCTAGAGGTCCTTGAGAAGAAAAGAACAGGTTAAATGCTGCAGAGGGTCTTTCAGTGGTGCCGTTTTCCTAAAGAAGTTATCTCAAGGAGTATTACAACAGCAATATTGTCAGGCTCTTCCAGTTTATTCAATTCCAGGTTAGTCCAACACTAGTCAGTCTAACTCAGTCAGAGAGCTATTCTTTGATGGGGAGAATTTGGAATAATACATTTTTTCCCAAAACACTATATCTCAATAATTCAGTTTCCTCAAGGACAGAAAAAAAAAAAAATACAGTTGCAGAAAAATTTTAATAAACCTATCTATCATCAGCAATGTTGTCTCAAGGCACCATAATCAAGGATCTTGATTTGGAAAGGAGAAAGGAGAGAAACAGAGGGGAAGTGATCATAAGTGTAAATTCAGATGATCAGATAATTTGACACTCAGTTCAGGATCTGTGTTTTTCCTGTCTGTAATGAAGGTTTCTGTGTCTCTGAGCCTCCGTGTTGTCCTGTCTCCTCTTGATTATTCCCAGGTGTCTCGTTCCGTGATTATCCTCCTGTGTATTTAATGTCACCTGTGTCTCTGTGTCTTCATTGGGTCCTTGTCATATGTTGTTCCAGTCTGTCTTATTCTGTCCATTCGTAAACCCTGTTGCCACCAGTGCTGAGCCTTTGCCTTCTGCTCTGCTGTGCTGCCAGGATTTTGGACTTTGGATTATGTTGAACTCTTTTTTTCATCTTTAAACCCACATCTCATTTCAACCTGGTTCCATCTCGTCTGCCTCTCAATTTGTGACATGTACTATATCATCGTATTCATCATCATCATCATCATCATCATCATCATCAACCCAACGCTGTGTGAGGCAGGGTCGGGTTTTATGATCATTTAATCACGACCGGCTACAATACACCATTCAAATTACAGTAATAGCAATGATGCTGATGAATGTCTATGATTCTGGTACTTTATCCAACTTGTTGTTGCTTACAGTGATTTGACACTTCAGGTAGTTAAGTGTAGTGCATACACAGGAGTGTTTTTTTGTTCATTTTTAACTGGGTAAGCCACTTTATGTCTCTGCCATCTCTGCGTTTAAACACTTCCTGTACCATTAGGAGTATTGTCTTCTTCTGAGGTTAGTAAAATACAAAACCCTGTGACTGATAAAGTAATCTAAGGCTGACCTGTTCTGAGCCCCGTCGCCTGCCCAACCCTGGTTCTGATTGCTACCTCAATAAACAAGTGATAGGACTTGTTTGGTGAACAGAATTTATTGTAACACCATATTATAACATCCATTTGGTTATTTTGTTCAATTATTTTACTTTTTACTAATTACATACCCAATAATTAAATTACTTCCAATGGGCTCACCACCTGTAGGAAGGGCCATAGGGGTTGGGTGCAATGTGAGATGGGTTGTGGCCGAGGGAGGGGGTCCTGGCGGTCCGATCCTCGGTTGCAGAAACTGGCTCTTGGGACGTGGAATGTCACCTCTCTGGTGGGGAAGGAGCCGGAGCTGGTGTGTGAGGCTGAGAGGTTCCGGCTAGAAATAGTCGGTCTCACCTCGACGCATGGCTCTGGTTCTGGAACCAGTCTCCTTGAGAGGGGCTGGATGTATTTCCACTCTGGAGTTGCCCACGGTGAGAGGCGTCGAGCAGGGGGTGGGCATACTTGTTGCTCCCCCATCTTGGCGCCTGTACGTTGGGGTTCACCCCGGTGAACGAGAGGGTAGCCTCCCTCCGCCTACGGGTGGGGGGACGGGTTCTGACTGTTGTTTGTGCTTACGGGCCGAATGACAGTTCAGCTTACCCACCCTTTTTGGAGTCCTTGGAGGGGGTACTGGAGAGTGCCCCTCCTGGGGACTCCCTCGTTTTGCTGGGGGACTTCAACGCTCACGTGGGCAATGACAGTGAGACCTGGAGGGGCGTGGTTGGGAGGAGTGCTCCCTCCGATCTGAACTCGAGTGGTGTTCTGTTGCTGGACTTCTGTGCTCGTCACGGATTGTCCATAACGAACACCATGTTCAGGCATAAGGGTGTCCATATGTGCACTTGGCACCAGGACACCCGCAGGACACCCGCAGTTCGATGATCGATTTTGTCATCGTTTCGTCGGATCTGCGGCCGTATGTCCTGGACACTCGGGTGAAGAGAGGTGCGGAGTTGTCCACTGACCACTACCTGGTGGTGAGTTGGCTCCGGTGGTGGGGGAGGATGCCGGTCAGACCTGGCAGGCCCAAACGTGTTGTGAGGGTCTGCTGGGAACGTCTGGCGGAGTCCCCTGTGAGACGGAGCTTCAACTCCCATCTCCGGCAGAGCTTCAAACACGTCCCGGGGGAGGCAGGGGACATTGAGTCCGAGTGGACCATGTTCCGTGCCTCCATTGTCGAGGCGGCTCATCGGAGCTGCGGTCGCAAGGTTGTCGGTGCCTGTCGTGGTGGCAACCCTCGAACCCGTTGGTGGACACCTTCGGTGAGGGATGCTGTCAGGCTGAAGAAGGAGTCCTATCGGGCCTTTTTTGGCCTGTGGGACTCGGAAGCGGCTGATGGGTACCGGCGGGCGAAGCGGCGTGCGGCTCAGGTGGTTGCTGAGGCAAAAACTCGGGCGTGGGAGGAGTTCGGAGAGACCATGGAGAAAGACTTCCGTATGGCTTCGAGGCGATTCTGGTCCACCATCCGGCGTCTCAGGAGGGGGAAGCAGTGTAGCACCAACACTGTTTACAGTGGGGGTGGTGTGCTGCTGACTTCGACTCGGGACATTGTGGGTCGGTGGGCGGAGTACTTCGAAGACCTCCTCCCAACATGCCTTCCATTGAGGAAGCTGAGCCTGAGGACTTTGGGTTGGGCTCTCCAATCTCTGGGGACGAGGTCGCCGAGGTAGTTAAAAAGCTCCTCGGTGGCTGGGCCCTGGGGGTGGATGAGATTCGCCCGGAGTATCTCAAGGCTCTGGATGTTGTAGGGTTGTGTTGGTTAACGCGACTCTGCAGTATCGCATGGACATCGGGGGCAGTTCCCCTGGATTGGCAGACTGGGGTGGTGGTCCCCCTGTTTAAAAAGGGGGATCGGAGAGTGTGCTCCAACTATAGAGGGGTCACACTCTTAAGCCTCCCTGGCAAGGTCTATTCGGGGGTACTGGAGAGGAGGGTCCGTCGGATAGTCGAACCTCGGATTTTGGAAGAGCAGTGTGGTTTTCGTCCTGGTCGTGGAACACTGGACCAGCTCTACACCCTCAGCAGGGTCCTGGAGGGTGCATGGGAGTTCGCCCAACCGGTCTACATGTGTTTTGTGGACTTGGAGAAGGCGTTCGACCGTGTCCCTCGGGGTGCCCTGTGGGGGGTTCTCCGGGAGTATGGGGTACCGGGCCCTTTGATACGGGCTGTCAGGTCCCTGTATGACCGGTGTCAGAGTCTGGTCCGCATTGCCGGCAATAAGTCGGGCTCGTTCCCAGTGAGGGTTGGACTCCGCCAGGGCTGCCCTTTGTCACCGATTCTGTTCATTACTTTTATGGACAGAATTTCTAGGCGCAGTCAGGGTGTTGAGGGGATCCGTTTTGGTGGCCTTAGGATTGCATCTCTGCTTTTTGCGGATGATGTGGTCTTATTGGCTTCATCGGGACGTGATCTTCAGCTCTCACTGGAGCGGTTCGCAGCCGAGTGTGAAGCGGCCGGGATGAGGATCAGTGCCTCCAAGTCCGAGACCATGGTCTTGAGTCGGAAAAGGGTAGAGTGCCTTCTCCGGGTCGAGGGAGATGTCCTGCCCCAAGTGGAGGAGTTCAAGTATCTCGGGATCTTGTTCACGAATGAGGGAAGAAGGGAGCGTGAGATCGACAGGCGGATTGGTGCAGCGTCCGCCGTGAAACGGGCGCTCTACCGGTCCGTCGTGGTGAAGAGAGAGCTGAGTCAAAAAGCGAAGCTCTCAATTTACCGGTCGATCTATGTTCCTACCCTCATCTATGGTCATGAGCTTTGGGTAATGACCGAAAGAACGAGATCGCGAATACAAGCGGCCGAAATGAGTTTTCTCCGTAGGGTGTCTGGGCTCTCCCTTAGAGATAGGGTGACATGAGCCGCTGCTCCTCGGGGAAGCTCGGTCATCCGGGAGGGACTCAGAGTAGAGCCGCTGCTCCTCCACATCGAGAGGAGCCAGTTGAGGTGGCTCGGGCATCTGGTCAGGATGCCTCCTGGACGCCTCCCTGGTGAGGTGTTTCGGGCACGTCCCACCGGGAGGAGGCCCCGGGGAAGACCCAGGACACGCTGGAGGGACTATGTCTCTCGGCTGGGAACGCCTCGGGATTCCCCCGGAGGAGCTGGAGGAAGTGGCTGGGGAGAGGGAAGTCTGGGCCTCCCTTCTTAAGCTGCTGCCCCCGCGACCCGACCCCGGATAAGCGGCAGAAGATGGATGGATGGATGGATAATTAAATTACTGAATAAACAAGGTATTTTATGAAATCTTATCAACAAATTCAACGCCTGAAATCCCAAATTGTCAAATAAAGCAGCGAAAATTCTCAAAATGAACTTTTGCTGTGATGTTTATGTGAAAAGGGAATGCTTTTGTTATTGTGGCTGATGAGTCAAGGGACATGTCCATCTAAAACTTGTATTTATTTACTTAGAAGAAACACAAATCCTTTAAATAGCGCCGGTGTTTTTGTGAACATTTTGTTGACTCACTTTACATGGAGACAATATTCACAACCCAGGAAGTTCAGCTTTACCTCCCAGCCCAGTCATTTTCCCTCCCCAATGTAAAAGCTCTAGATCCCCCACTAAGTGACAGATGTGGTAACTAAGAGAACCTAGAACTAAAATGAGCAGAGTGTCGCTGTGTGCCAGAAATATGTCCAGTCACATGTTGGGGAGCGGAAGAGCAGCTCCCAGCTGACAGAGTGGATCAGCATCCCATAACCAGGTAGAAGCAGCAGTTTTCAGATAATCTCCAGATAATCTTAAGTTTAGTCTGGGAGCTGGTTCCACAAAAGACGAGTCTGAGAATTAAAGGATCGGCCTCACATTCTACATTTCGAAAGTCTAGGAGTAAATCTGCAATCTGAGAGCAAAGTGTTTTGTTAGGAACATATGAACCAATGTCTGATGGAGTTGATTATTAAGGGCTTCACATGAGAGAAGGAGGAACTTAACTTCTGCTCTGGATTTAACAGGGAGCCAATAAAGCCAAGCTAAAATAAAATAAATATGATCTCTCTTTTTAATTGTAATCAGAATCTTTGCTGAAGCATTTTGTACGGAGCCTTCCAGGAGACGTGGGGAAAAATGTTGTTTTGCTGGCAATAATACTGATCAGTTCATGAAGCGAAACTGAATACTGTAAGCCTTTCTTACGGTGCCCATGGTACTTTCTGCATTAATGCAAGGATTTCATGAGGTTTTTTCATCCATGTTAATATCTGAAGTTTTATATATTTTTCTTTAGGATAGAAATTCACAACAAACCTATGATCTAAACAGAAACTGTAAGAAAGAAAGAAAAAGTTAGAAAGAAAATATTAGAAATATTTCTGAGTCATCATCATGGGGTAATGCATAATCTGACAGTTTTGACTGTGCTGGTCTGAATGGTTTAAAGGACACTTCTCACACTTCCCATGTTGTTCCACCTCAACCTAATAGACATAAACATGAGGAAACTGAATCTATTTTCAATCAGTTTTTTGCACCAAAGAGTTAAAAATAATAAACATGGTTTTTATAAAACACGGCAAACTAGTGGAGGTAGAGCAGGGGTGGGCACTCCTGGTCCTCGAGGGCCGGTCTCCTGCAACTTTTAGATGTACCTCTAAATCAACACACCTGAGTCAAATAATGAGGTCATTAGCAGGACTCTGGAGAACTTGACTGCATTTAGCAGGTGATTCAGCTGTTGGATTCAGGTGTGTTGGACCAGGGAGACATCTAAGAGTTGCAGGACACCGGCCCTCGAGGACCAGGATTGCCCACCCCTGAGGTAGAGGGCCGCTCTGGGTTAACTCGGGGAATCTCATCTGTCAGACGCATGTCAGCATCTCCAGGCCTCGTCTTTGTTCCGCAACAATTCTGGATTTATTCCATTTTCATTATCATGCATCAAACTTTGCAAGGACTGACCTCCCCGCTCACCACTTCCTCACACACACTAAGCCAGCAGGATACTGCTTGATGACATCACGGCCACATCGACACGCCCACCACTCAAGTGTCAAAGCCTCTGTTTCTGTCTATCAATAATTACTTATTTCATTCATGTGGCTCTTACGGAGCCTCAGTTTTTTTTTATTTAACTCTTTGATGCAAAAACTGATTGAAACTCTATTTAACTGCATGTTTATGTCTGTTGAGGTTGAGATGGAAACGGGCCTTGAAACCATTCAGACCAGCACAACTGACACACAATCAAAAGATGTTCCACAACGAGATATTAACATACATGTACTAACCTTAAATAAGCTGGTGTTAAGGCAGAAAGTATGGCGCCTGCAAGAAAGGCTTACAGTGTTGCTAGAGAACGCAAAACCTTTTGCGAGAGAAAGCAAAATGTTTTTTTTCCCCATGTTCCCTCGAGGACTCCTTCATTTTGGACCAGCTGAAGGCTTTTAATTTTATCTTATGAATTTTCTGACAGGACAGAATTACAGCAGCCCCGCCTTGAGGTGACAAATGCATGAAGACGTTTTTCAGCATCAATTCTGGACAGGATGTTTACAGTTTTGTTTGATATTCTGGAGATGAAAGAAGACAATTCTCAAAACCTGTTTAATATGAGATTTCATTGACATGTTTGGGTCAAACATTCTCAGCTTTATTATTGGAGGCCAGTTCAATGTCTTCCAGATTCAGGGATTGACAAGACAGTTTATTTTTCAGAGTCTGGTACAAAGAGAACAACTTCAGTCTCATTTACATGAACAAACTGGAAACTGTGAGATTAAATCTGTTCTCTTGATCTCAGCAACATGCTTTACACTTTCTATGAGAATATTGTGAATCAACTGTCTAAAGCAACCAAAACAGATACAACTTCATTATCTGAGGCCAAGAGGATATTATTTGTGACTTCTGACAGAATCACATATAAAATAGGTGCAGACGTCAAAGGGAACACTTCTTTGAATAATTTGTTGGGATTGGGTCCAACATAATGGCAAATTAAAGGTTTAGACGAAACTGATAGTTTTGATAACTCCAGAAACAAAAAAACTAAATCAAGACAGTCTTTTCAAGTCATTTTTGCTGCCATAAAGGTGCAGAGCAAAAGCATTTTTAGTGTCAATTTTAGAAATCTTGAGTGTATTCTTTGATTAAAAGCAGGACAGAGCTGGTCCTGAGGCACCAAGTGACCAACCAGAAGAGCAGTTTTGCTCTTTCCTACACCCTTAAATTATGTTCAAATGAATCTAATGCTTAATCTGAAATATTTCCATTTCGAAGTGGAGAGGGTTTTTTCCCATTTCAAATCAGTAATAACTATAGAAAAACTGTCCCAGTTTCACACAACACCACTTCACTGTGGCGCTTCACTTCTGCCGCCTCCTTCTACCTTCATCAGGCCATCAGTTTCAACAAGAGCTACAAGGAACCTTGTGAAGGAAATACTTCACTCGGTAAACTGAACACAAGAATGAATGTGTTGGCATTATTCAAATGTGAAGCATTTCACCCTTTTTTCCAATGGTCAAGATCCCAGTTTGTTCCCTTTAGGACAACACTATGACTCCGGGTCTGAATTCTGTTATTAGAGCACCACCTAGTGGAAAGCACAGTCAACGTCAATGAGAGAAGATTTCACAAAGCTCCACTGTATGCAATAGGCCACTGATGAGTTTCCTGGATGACTCAAGCTGCAGCTCATCACAAATACAAATGAAATTCTGCTGTTGCTTTCTATCAAACCTGAATTCAGTCAACAACGGTAGGAAAACAGCTCCTCTGACTTAATGTCGGCTATGAAGGATGTAAACTATGATCAAATCAAAATCTCCTCCATCAGTATTACTGTGAGAAACTCACAAAGGAACATGCAATTAAAGAAAACCAATAGAGAAGGTTAAACATGTTGATGGAAATTTTCGTGTAAAATCTCTTGTGAATGTTATCATTTTGTCATGTAAACTGTACATTGTGTTTGCCTGGATTCGTTTCTGAAGCACCACCTGCTGTTCTCCCTGACGACCAGCTCCCATCTCCTGCTTAGATGAAATTTGCTTGCCTAATGCAGCGACACCAGAATAGCATCCTGCAGGCATCTTCTCCGTTGCTCTCACCAAACTAGAACCTCCCTCCCTAACATTTGAGCCTTCCATCTCCTTATTGAGCACTGGTGTAGGGCGGGGTGCACACTGAAGACGTGGATCCTGCCCCATGACAGGGACGGACGTGTCTTCAAGCCCGGCCTCTGGCCAATAGGGAGGTTGAATGGATCAAGTGTCACTATAACAGAAGGACATAATCACGGTGGTAAGTTTGCAGAACCTTACAGCCTGTGTTGGCCAACAGGGAGCTCACTTCATTCAGCTTTTCTGAGGTAAGGCAGAGCAGGAGTGATTGCATGTGTGTATGATGGTGGGAACTCAACTGCAATGTCCTTAAACATCACCTGGTGCAAACTGAGTCCATGTGTCTTCAAATCACTCTCACCACCAGTTGAGACATTTACAAAGATCAGAGTTACAGCTTCTGGAAGACATGTTTGTGTTTGAGCTCGATGAAGCAAATATCTCAAGTGTTTCTGCCAGAAGAGCTGATGATCTATGGGCTCACTGTACTTACTGATGTTTAACTGTCTAACTTTAACTGAGAAGAAAATATTCTGTTTATTTAGGAGTATAGACACAACGCAAGCCGGTGAATCTCACTTTCTTGTCAGACACGCAGCTGGACTTGGCTGTAATTTTTGTGCTGCCATGGCTGGAGTCAGGTTTGGTTGAGTGGGGCAGAGATGCTGAAGGGATTTGCAGATGGCTCAGAACCTTAGCCCAGCTTTCCACCTGCTGGTTCACTGGGCTTACCTTAAGAAAGCATGCACCGTTTCTCCACTGCTGCAAATTCATTTGACAATTTTGCATGTGGACAGTAAAATACCGACTACAAGACTGAATGTGTTGACATATCAAAATGCCAACACACCTACTTTACTGACATCACATTAAAATGTGGACAGAAACTTCATCTATCAAATCATTCAGGACTTCGCTGTAAATCCCAAGTAAAGCAGCTTCAGTCAACAAGGCGCCTGGAGGATGATTGAAAGAACCATGTGAGAGCAGAAAAATCCATATAAGGGAATGATGCTGGAGGAAGTCCAGCAGACGGAATCCAATATTTTACATCGTACAAAGTGAAACCAAATCTGAGACCTGTGCAGCTGTCATCTGGAGAAAGTGGTGATGTCAGGAAGTTTTTGCAGTGGCCCTGTGCTAAAGAGATTTATAATGAAGAGAAATAACCAAAAATCTCAACAGGCAATGGGTTTAATGATGAGTAAAGTCTGTGCTTGATGTTGGGTTTTGATCGCACACTGTACCGAGACATGCTCCCAGATGAAATGCTGAAACAGATTTAGAATGTGCAAAAATTGATGCTAACATGTGGATACTCGCTCCATTATTGGCGAATAAAGACAAAATCATCTTAACACATTAGCTGATGTATGCATACTGATGGCTGACCTGTAACTCTATCACTGGACCTTTTTTTTCCCTCCACCGCAATATTCATCTCCTGCCTCGGTAGTTAAAAACAGATTATTGGCATAAATCTATGTTTAGTCTCCTTCTCATTTATCAAGAGAGAAGCAAATTCATGACTGTGGCTCAAATTTCAGTCCAGCATTTTACACCAATTATACAACTGAGTTGTCCAGATATCATTACATTAGAAAGATGTGACAATAAATATTATTGGGAGAAACATTTAAAATAAATTAGATGTTATAATTTTTGTTCATTTATTTCTACTAAGGAGGATTGTGTGAAAGTAAATAGGTTGGGGCTCATTTAGGGTGGGGTCTGCTGCATGTATTTAAGGCATCTGCTACTCAATCCTGAGCTATAAATACAACAGGAGACACAGTTGCTCCTTAAAGACAGACTTCAAACTCCTGTTTTCTTTGGTTTTAAGGTTTTAAAGTCCACTGCCACCATGTCTGACGCAGAGGAAGTGTAAGTCTTTACCCATTTCCTCTCAGAAATAAAAGTGTTTCAGTACTTTTGATTAAAAAGAACAAAATAAAATCTCAGCATTTGCTTTAAAGCATCTTTTATTTCCTCTTGAGAAATTTTCCAAAATACTCTTTACACTTTAACATATTACTGTGTACTGTAGTGGTGAGTATTTTTTGATGCTAACTTGTTTTTGTCTTCTGTTTTGCAGTGAGCAGGTCGAGGGTAAGTAGTTATATTTTGTATACTTTAATGTATATTTTTATTGTCAAAGTATCTTGCCCAGGTACAATTGGGAGCTCCATGCTAAATCCAGATGACATTTCTGAACATTCTCTAACTGATTTTCCATTCCCTGTAGAAAGTTAGCACCGGACAGTTTTGTCTGTTTGCAGGTTTGGCTTGACTCCTCCAGATTGAAACCGTGCAGACAGAAAAGAAATGTTTTTGTTGCTGTAGCATTCGTGCTGGTTGCAGCATTAACAAAAAAAAAAATCCAATTGCCCTGTTTGCAAATATAGTCTTCCAGCTCTGCATGACTATCTGCAGTTGTCGCTGTCCTTCTGAGCTGAGCACACTTCCATCTGAAAAGTGATTGTTTTATTCTTCTTAATGCTCCAATCAGCCCAGAATGACTGCTTTGTGTCGCTTAGCATGGGTTCCCACTGTGCCCATCATTTACATTTATACTTTTTGAAAAATGGGTACAAAAGGGATGAAATGATAATATTCTTCTGCTCCTTTCTTTTTCGGATCAAGAATACGATGGTAAGACAACCGACAAACTACCAACCGTAACATTAAAAAAATAATAATAACTCATTTATGACCCACTTGTGAGTTGAGTTCTTCCAGATATACTTTATGCAGCATGCTGTTTAACATTAACAGTATTTAAAATTAAAAACATACAAGTGGCAATGCAGCTACAATCCCATTTCATCCATCAATGGTCCTTTTTGTATTTCTCTTTCCGATGCCTGCTGTCTCACGTGCTTTGGCGCCATCTTGTGGAAACTGACCAAACAGCATTATCATTAACTCTCACATGTTCCCTTCCATATCCACAACTGAAAACATCCATCTCTTTCCCCTTCTCCCTCTCCCCCACTCCTATTAAATCTCTTGCTAACCCCACCCTCCACCCCCCACCTCCATCTCCACGGTGATTTGCTGCATGCTGTATAGCTGTAGAAGTGGAGGTAGTGCAGGAGGTAGAGGTGGCCCCTGAAGTGGCCCCTGAGCCAGAGGCAGAACCTGAGCCTGAACCAGAACCAGTACCAGAACCAGAACCAGAACCAGTGGTAGAACCAGAGCCAGAGCCAGTGGCAGAACCAGAACCAGAGCCAATGATTGAGCCTGAAGGTATGTGGCAAGAAGGGGGACGGGGCTATTCTGTCATCCCTTTCAATGCAAAGACCCCACTAACGTCTTGACACTGTCTGCACATACTACCTTCCTTTCACCTCAACTCAAACACTCGGCTTTTACGCAGAGCTCAGACATTGCAGGTTGAAGGACCTCTCTCTCTCTCTCTCTCTCTCTCTCTCTCTCTCTCTATATATATATATATATATATATATATATATATATATATATATATATATATATATATATATATATATATATATATATATATATATATATATATATATATATATATATATATATATATATACCATTCTGCCCATGACTTAGAGACAGTTTCAATAAAAATCTAAAATATATATATTTTTATAAAATGGTACATTCTGCAGCTTTAATGCAGCGTACTTAAAGCCTTAGTTTGCATTGCTTAATGCTTAATGCAAACTAAGGCTGTAAAGTATTGGTGATAGTTGCCAAGATGAAACAACACAACGATAGCAACACGTCGTATCACCATAGGCTGGTTGAGACATAAATACAGTTTGTTTGTTGGAGTCTAGTTGGTTGTACGCCTACTGTTTTATCTGAATTTAGCAATTTATTTTAACTCAAACTGAACAACATCTGTGTTTCTATATGAGCTTTTTATCTGACAGTACCTTGGTTCAGGGAATGGGGGTGGTACCAACTGGACAGGTCAGCAGTCTGTCCAGCACAGGACAGCACAGAGACACAATGCCACACACCTAATGACGATTTCAGCATGACCAGTTAACATGCCGGCATGTTTCTGAACTTTGGGAGGAAGCATGAGGACCTGGAGAGAAGCACCTGAGTGTTGGGCAGAAGTTGTTCAATCCATGCAGAAGTCCCCCTAAATGTACCAGGCACCAAAATTCAGTTAGCTTTAACTCATGTTGTTTGTCCTAACTGATAACGTAGCTGCTAAGAACACTGAAGGAGCCAAAACGTTTCCTTAGTGTGTCATTCTTGTACGTTGACCCAAATGGACCCTTAGTTGAATCTCCGATTGAATGTGACTGATTCAGTTCAATTTTACTCTAACACTTCTAGAAAGAAGCATCTTTGAGAAACCTGTGATATCTCTACATAAGTGTGTCATTTCATTTGTTTTAATAAATAACATATTTACTTCACAGTAAGAGTAAACACCACTAGCTTTAGCAAATCTGGGGGATGTTTTAAAAAGATTTCATTTTGTTAAAAATGAAATTGAAGGACAATCATCTAATTTGGTTTTAGACCTACTTAAGCATAATGTATGCACAATACTAAATGATATGCACACAGAAGGCTTGACTAACATGCTTGTCTCCTACTGACAGAAATTGATGTTGCTTTCAAAATGTGAACATTTTTAACCTCATTAATGTCTGAAGTAAATGTAAATGTTCCACTTATATATGTTTATCCAACAGAAACAACAAAAGTCTAACGTGGGATAGCCATGCAAACTACCCAATTATTTTTATGAGTTTGATGTTTTGGATAGCTCATTTTGTTTCTTTTATTTTCCTTACATTGAATGGGTTTACCTATTTCAATGTCAAACGTTGCTGTTCTATGTTATTCGATGCTTCTTGCATGCTGACGTCGTTGAGCTGAAGAGGAAGGTACGTAGAGTTAAAACATTTGATGGATATGAAAGGGATTCTTCTGGTTTTGCTGGGATGTCAGTGTTCTGGTTTGAGGCTTGTTTCTGTCAGTCATCACTGTCAGTGCAGGAGCACCAGCCAGTTGTCAGGGCGCCAGTGTTTAAGACATAAGAATGAAAACAAAGTGTTTTTTTTTAATGTTTTTAGGAACAAAACAAAAGTGTTATTGGAGAGGAAAAAAAGGGTGAAAGAATATGGATTCCTAACACATGCTTTCCTGCACAGCAAATGTTGGGGACTATTTATTTATGCTGCCAACAGTCTTCAGTTATCCATTAAACTGCTGCCAGTAGGGCTGAACACACCTTCTGAAAATAGAGCTCATGTTTCTCTTCCCTAAAACTCAGCTCCTCCAGGTCTGGAAGTCCGTCTACGTTTGTTCTGCAGCTCATCATATGCATCATATGGCTAACAGACAGAACATGAAGAAATCATTTGTGTTAAATAATTTTGGGGGTCAAGCCAAAAAGAAAAAATGGCTAGAAAGAAAGAAAACAGGAAGGAAGAAGTAACGAAAGAAACACTAACCGAGAGACTGGTTGTATTAACCGTTCAGATTTAACTGCCTCTTGATTCTCACACGTTTTAGTTAATCCATGTTTAAAGTTCACACTTCTGCCCAGATCTGTTTCATTAAATTTTGTTTCATTTCCCTGTTGTGACTCTAACCTTAGCTGTTAATAAGGCAAGGTTTTTTTTTCCCCACAAATTAATCTCTCATTTAAAATGACTGTGATCTGTGAGCAATGCCCAAAAGAAGTGTAGTATAGTCTGTATCCCTCCTAACCCAATGACATGTACTCATCCCCTCTTCATTTCTTAACCTGCAGAGGAGAAGCCAAAGTTCAAGTAAGTTTCCTCCTGTAGTCATGTGATCACTGGCCACAAAGCAACAATAAACAAAAAATGGCCCTCATCAGTAGACTGAACAAGTGAATCCTGTTGCAGGCCCAGCGCTCCAAAGATCCCAGATGGTGAGAAAGTGGACTTTGATGTAAGTGAGAATTAAATGAAAGTTTGATTTGGTCTGTCTGTGATGTTTCCTGCTGAGTGGTGGGTTCATTTTATTATTATTATTATTATTATTATTATTATTATTATTATTATTATTATTATTATTATTATTATTATTATTAATAAGATTTTTTACAATGCAGGACATCCAGAAGAAACGTCAGAATAAGGATCTGATGGAGCTGCAGGCGCTGATCGACGCTCACTTTGAGTGCAGGAAGAAGGAGGAGGAGGAGCTGATCGCACTCAAGGAGAGGATTGTGAGTCTGACTCGTTGACTTGGATTGATTTAAATCCAAATGTTGCATCCAAAAAGCCCTGCACAGCAGAGTGAAAACATGCCTTTATTGCCATATGTTAAGAGGAGCATTGATTAGCACATTTCAGCAGCAATGCATTTCAAAGTGCTTTACATCATAAACACAAAAACACAAAGTCATGCAACATGGATCAAAACCTACATTAAGTCAAGTGCAATAACAATGCAAATAAAACATTTTTAATATGTTGGTACAATTGTAGCACTTTCAGCCAATAATTATTAAATTTGTAATTGATTATGTGTCAAATCCAACTTTATATAAAGCTTTAAACTGCAAAGACATAAAAGTAGTTTTGGACTAGTTTCTATGGTAAATATCTTAGTACATTTGAAATAAAACAAAGTTAACTCATAAGTAACTTTTGACCAAGCTACAGGAGCTTGGTTAAAATCTATATCTCCTTAATACTGATGAAAAAAGTATTACTTCCAAAGACGAATTATTTCACTTATGACTTGGGAAAAACATATTGTTATAAGTGGAATTATCTGCAATGCAGAAAGTACTTTCTTTTAATTAATATTAATGAATTATCGACATAAAACAAGTTTATTTATCTTGTTGAAAATGTACTTGTAAGTTAGTTTTGCCTTATTTCAAGCGCACTGAGATATTTGCTCTAGAAACTGGACTCAAATGACTTGGTAAGATTTCGAATTTTTGCAATGCAAGTGTTTTTTCACGGTCTCCATGACTACGCTTGTCCTAACCCTGCAGGAGAAGCGTCGCGCTGAGAGGGCTGAGCAGCAGAGGGTCCGAGCTGAGAAGGACAAGGAGCGCCAGGCCAGACGTGAGGTCGGTCGACAGAATGTGACGTGACGGCGCCGGACAACAACAGTCTGAACTCATTATGTGTTGTGAACACAGGAGGAGAGGCGGATAAGGGAGGAGGCTGATGCCAAGAAGAAGGCTGATGAGGAGGCCAAGAAGAAGTCAGCTCTGTCCAGCATGGGCTCCAACTACAGCAGCCACCTGCAGAGGGTCAGCACACACACGTGGAGGCTCACACTGATGGAGGCGTAGTTTGAATCTTGATCTGCTCTTACCCTTCACCTGTCTCTACACTAAACAGGCTGACCAGAAGAGAGGAGGAAAGAAAGAGACTGAGAGGGAGAAGAAGAAGAAGATCCTGGCCGCCAGGCGCAAGGCGCTCAACATCGACCACCTGAGCGAGGACAAGCTGAAGTATGTCTCGTATCTTTTTGTTGTTTCTTATCTACACCAGTAAAAACTCCTCGTGGACACATGAGAGTTAAAGCTGTTGCACATTATGATGTAACCTTCTGTTTCTAAACTAAAACCCATTTTACTGAGCAACAGACTGACGTTTATTCCTGTTTGCTGTCTACTTTGTTACACTGACAGTGATGCTTTAGAGTTATGTGTTGTGTGTTATGTGTGTCGCACAATGGCAGCAGCAGTCAGAGTTTGTAAAAAGCTGATTGGTTCTCCTGCAGGGAAAAGATCAATGAACTCAGTGACTGGATGCGTCAGCTGGAGTCTGAGAAGTTTGACCACATGGAGAGACTGAAGCTGCAGAAGTACGAGGTGAGAAGAGTTGATCACTGCTACCTTTCACACATCAGACCCCACTGGCCAATAAAACTTAGAATAATTATATAATTACATTTTTGAACTAAAAATGCAGAACTAATGATGATGAGTTTTTTTAAACACAGATCTTTATTTTATTAGCATTGAAATACTGATTCAACTTTAATTCAGTTCATTTATAGCAACAATTCACAAGATCTGGTTTATACACAGAAACATATGAAATCACTTCAGTAATATGTCCCGGGCAAGTTCAAATTCAAATTACAAACTGAGTCCTAATTATTATGAATGAATAGTGAATGTATTACACTATTAGATATTCTATGAAGTTATTTGTTCAGTTTTGTTCCATGAGATACAAAAAGAAAACTAAATTTGGTTATTGTAGTATTTACTCTAATTGTGTGTTAATTGTTTTGAAATGTTTTCCTTAAGGTTTTTGACATAAAAGGATTTCAGAACATAAACAATGAAAGCTTCACTTCCACCTGAAGTGAAGCTTCAGGTGGAAGCTCCTCCTTCACCACATTATCTTCTGAGATTAAAATTCTTTATTATTTCTCTTCTCTTCAGGTTACAAGACTGCGCAAGAGAGTGGAGGAGCTCAGTAAATTGTAAGTCACAAAAGTGAAGTTGTCCCTGCATGTCAAAGCACAGTTTCTGAGAATCACTTTGTTACCATGGAGACTAAACCTCCACCCATGAGTTGGCTAAAGAAAGTCAGAGCTGGTAACTGGGGGAGTGTGGATCTGTTGCTGGGGTAGATTTCCTGCAACCTGGAAGTTGTGAGCTTCATTCTAGTGTCTTCATACGTCACTGCGACCTTGAGCAAGGCACTTCACCCAAAGCTGCGCATCAGTTGTGAATGAGTGAACATGGATTTAGTCTAAAATACTTTGAGTTGTTTGTCGAATGAGAAAAGGCGTTGGTTCGTTTTATGACCTTTGTTGACACATCAGATTTTTAGAGGGGTTTTTTTCTGTTAAAGTTGGGGACAGCTTCTTTAGCTGAGATCATCTTTGAATTTTTGTTGCAGTTTGCAGGATATATTAAAGTTGTAATTGGTTTAAAACAATATTTTTATGTTTGGCCACCCCTCCAAAAATGCGGTAGGTCACACCTGAGGTTCTCCTTTCACTGTCAACCTGTTTGGTGATTAGTCATGTACGCTGGCAGGGAATCAAACAGGTCAGTTAGATTAATGTATTATAATACTTATATTTTTCTATCGCTCAGTATTTGCTAAAACAGAACTGGATGATAAAAAGGATTTTCAAATCTTTCAAAACATTAAAATTTGATTGTATTGGATGTTTAAACTTTAGATACTCACATAGCCAATCTGCTTGTGCATAAAAAAGAATAGATATATGGGACTATTTTTTTCTTCATTTTACAAATGTGTTCTCAGCTCACTCACTAAAAATAATAAAAACTATCAGACTGAATAAAAAGGATAACAATTTGCAAAAAAGGTTTGAAGTTTCCCTTTGTCTAAGATGTTTTAACTCTCAAGATCAGCTTTAACCTCAGTATAAATATGAATCAACTAATTAGCAGCCGGGGTCAGCTGGTGCCTCTCCAGCTGACATTTTGGGCGAGAGGCGGGGTCACCCTGGACAGGTCGCCATTCCATCACAGGGCAACACAGAGACAGGACAAACAACCATGCAGACACACACACACACCTAAGGAGAATTTACAGAGACCAATTAACCTGACAGTCATATTTTTGAACTGTGGAAGGAAGCTGGAGTACCTGGAGAGAACCCACCATGGATAGGGAGAACATGCAAACTTCTGGTCTGCTTTTCCCGACCAGAAAACCCCCTGGTCGGGAATCAAACTCAGGCCCTTCTTGCTGCAAGGCAACAGCGCTACCCACTGCACCACTGTGCAGCCCTAATCAATGAAATTTTTTATCTAATTAATCAATGATTCGATATGAAAGGAAGGAGTAAGGCCTTCTCTGAATAAATAAATGAATCTACAGCACGCTGTTTTCTACTTATAAATGTTCATATGTGCTTTAAATGGTGCCAATTTATTTGCCTTTACGTTTCACCAACTTGGCATCTTTGGGACAAATGAGACGCAAGTTGCTTCTGTTTGGAATTAAAAATATGTAGCCGCAGCTCTGACATGTCTCCTTGTTTTCTGTTTGGAATTGCAGCAGCAAGAAAGGTGCTGCAGCCCGCCGCAGAAAGTAGATTGGCTGAACCCACAAGTGCTTGCAAAGCAAACTGCCATCACCATGGACACACGCAGGATGAAGCAAATCACACTGTGGAGAAGGTTGCACCTCTGAAGAAACTAGTAACGCTGAGGTCCGCCCGCGGTTTCTCAGCCATGTCCTGAAGAAACAAGGAGCCGTTAGCCGCCGTTTAATAGAAAGAAAACACCACTCAACATGCTTGCCATCACGCCTCCTCACCCTCAACTCTGTGGTTCTCAGTAATTTTGTAAATAAAGTGTGACTCTTCAAGCCATGTCTGTAGTTATCAGAAGCCAATAAAGTTCCGTCTTTTCAGATGTGGAATCTTAAAGTCATCTGTTCAGCTCTTATTTTGCCGAGCTGATTCTAATCTTCAGTCCAAAGCTTCAGTCATTCAGAACATGCTTTTCGCTTCAGTCAGCCTAAATTGAATTATTTTCAACGGTCTGAGAGTGCAATGTGCTTGAAATGGGGATGTAAAAACTTCAGCTCAGAGGATAGGATGTGTGTGAAGCATATTCAGGCTCAAGAACATCAGAGATGCTTTGGCCTTTCTCAAGGCCAAGCTATGTTACATGATCCATCATCCTTCCTGATTAGAAATAAATATATTACATGGCTCAGCATAGAGAAATATTTCAAATAAAATTTTAAGTTTATCCTGCTGATTTTTTTTTTTTTTAATTGATCATTCTGCTGATAATTGAAACAGGGGATCTTATGCTTATTTAGTATTTTGTATGATGAGATTTCAAGTGTTGTGACTGTAATTCATTCATCAGTAGTTTTAGAGAACAGAATCAGCTGGGTGTGCTACAACAACACTTCCAACTTTCTGCTGCCAAAAGGAAACCAAGTGTCAACTTTGTTCAAAGGCAACATCCACGTTGACTAGAAGTCATCTGGAATGGACCATGACTCTGGGAACATGGATTGTTTTCAGAGTATTGAAGGTAAGTGCAAATCATGTAATCAGAACCGTTCCAAGTACTGAGTCAGAACTCCTGACTCTGTCTCCATCAAACTTTACATTTAAATTACACCTCACTGTTTTCATTAACACACAAAGAATCAATAATGCAGAAACAAAAGTTTTATCAAGTTTATCCTGATACAGTCAAATATAGAGTCATTGTAAGAAGGTTAAGCCTGTTACACAGGAAACTAAACTTTTGTCTAAACAAGAGACTAGAAACAGCATTTAGCAGCAGGGAAAGATTTTGTTTCCTCTGTTTTCCAAAATCTTTACTTTTATTTCAAATAGTTTTGCGTGTTTCAAGCTGTTTTGTCCTAAATGGGTCGTAACATTTTGTCACATTCTAATGTTTCAAAGAAATTATCAAAGCCTCATGACTAAATGTCTTCTTGTATAACAACTTACCTGAAATGCAAAGAACGGTTTTAAAAGCTGGAAAAAAGAAAATACGGTACTTTCTCAGTTTTACCAGCAGATGACGCTGTCGACATCATTCCTTTGTCTGTCGAGAGCCAACCTGAGGATGGGTCAAGTTTCATTTTGTTTTTAATGATTTTAATCTTTAAATAAAATTTCTTGAAATCCGATAAAGTATCAAAGTTAGGCTTTTGGAAAATGGATTTATTTTTCTTAAAAATTTCACACAATTTTCAGCAGTATAAATATAAAGGTGGCCATCTTTTCACAACAAACAATACAAACAGGAACATTAAATACAAGAAATACACGACTTCACATGAAACAAATCGGCTCTTATTTACACGATATGTAAATGAAACAAAACTGAATGGTTCTGACGAAGACTTCAGGAGTTTAAAACCAAACCAAACGATAAAACACAAACAGTAGATTACTTCTCCACCTGCTCTCTCATTTTGTCAGTAGGTTTTCTCTGCAGGGTTTTTTGTTGTTGCATTTTCAGATCTACTGGAGCCTTCAGGACTTTAGATGGAAGAATGAGAGTGGAGGAATGTTACTGCATGCTTTTCAGACTCGTTTCATGCAGAAAAACGAATGAACAAAATTAGGTTTTTTTTCATATAACTTAAATAGAAAAAAAAGCTATTAGTAGAGTAATGTTGAATGTGGTGAAAAAATAAATTATTATTAGTTTTACATTTATTCAATCAACCTTCTGGTACCAAAGTAGTGACAAGTTTCTACTTAGTTACCTCTTCAACAGGGACGAAAAATGTACATAATAATAATAATAATAATAATAATAATAATAATAATAATAATAATAATAATGATAATAATAATAATAATGGTCTATTCACTTAGTTTTTAGATTTTTAATTGGAAAAAAAAATTGAGGTTCATTATTATGTTTAAAGTTTCAATTAAGACTAGTGAAATATAAAATCACATTGCATTAAATTTCAAAACTAATATAAAAGATTTCGAGTTGAATTAGTTTTTTCTTCCTGGCAGTAAGGAGCTTTGAAATGATGGATGCCTAACAGCTGTTGACTCTTTAAAAGCAGAATAATGAGGGCGTTTTGTTACAGTATGTGTTTTCCAGTAATAACTCTACAACAAGGCAGCGTGTTATTTTCCAGCTGTGCTGAGCAGGAGGCTCTATAGGACTTGGTAGATGAGGTTTGGGTCCTGGTTGTCGGGGGAGGAGGGGATCTGAGTGGGCTCCCGGGCCTGTCCTGCCTCGCTGAGCGGACCTGAGGAGGCCGTGGAGCTGGAGGCTTCAGGCCCGGGCTGCAGGCCGCTGCCGTCCGTGGAGATCCGCTCCACAATGCTGGACAGGCAGTCCAGACTGGACACCACCGAGCAGCGACCCCTCTTCGGACCAGCTGCACAGACAGTACAACAAACATGCATCTGATACAAATATATTTATTGAGATTTTCATTGACATTTACGGCAGATGGAGTTATTGCTTCCCGCCTTGTGCTATACAAATAAAGTTACTTGATTTTTTTTCTATTAAGAAACTGGACTCTTACATTTCTGACTGATGCAAGACGTTTTCACTCTGAATTTTCCAACAATTTAACTTAGTGATAAATTATGTGACAGGAACTGGTTCAAATTCATAACCAGTTAAATATAATATTCCATAACACTCATTTGATTGATCGAAAGGCTCTGGGAAACGCGCTCACCGTTTGCCGTCTCAGAGAAGAAAGAGCTGCTATCAAAGCTTCTTGTTCTGCTCGGTCCGTTAAAATCCATCTGGAAGGACAAGAGAGGCCGCTTACTGACGTCACACAGCATTTTCACAGGAAAAGTGAAAATGGTCTCTGGAAGTTTTTTTCCGGAGACCATTTTTTACATAAACGTTAGTGTTTGACTTTCTTCAAGTGAAATAAAAGAAAACTACAATCCAGTTCGTTGACCGGACCTGTTTCACAATAAATCACACATCCTGTGCCTGGGCTGATATGTTAACAAATCACGTCTTGTTTTTATGTATCTCTGCTGTTGATACATTTTAACACTTAACAACGGAGTGTATTTCTCCATAAACCTTTAGATTAAAATGCACATTTGAAAAGAATGGGAAAAACCAAATAGCATTTGTTAATCTAGAATACACCAATCAAAGAAATGTTCTCAAGTTAACAAAAATGCCAAGCTGCAGTACAAAACGCTTCTGATTTTTAAAGAATGATAATAAGAACGTACACTTTATTGTAAATGACTTTAACAGTTGGTATACACATGGAAAAGATGAGTATTTTATTACTTTACAACTATTATGCATAAATAATAATAATTATTATCAGTATTGTTTTATTATTATTATTATTATTATTATTATTATTATTATTATTATTATTATTATTATTATTATTATTATTATTTTAGCATACCAGGTGAGTATGCTAACTGTATACTATATGCTTTATGAAGCAGACAGATATACTGTCTGTTTCATAAAGCACAATAGTGGATTAAAAAAAATCAAATGGACATGAAAGCAGGTGAAAGCAGGTGACTGCAGGTGAATGCAGGTGAAAGAAGGTGAAAGCAGGTGAATGCAGGTGAATGCAGGTGACTGCAGGTGACTGCAGATGACTTCAGGTGAATGCAGGTGAATGCAGGTGAATGCAGGTGAAAGCAGGTGGCTGTAGGTGAATGCAGGTGAATGCAGGTGAATGCAGGTGAACGGGCATTTGACTGTAGGTGAATGCAGGTGACTGCAGGTGAATGCAGGTGAATGCAGGTGAACGGGCATTTAAAATGTCAAATGCCCGTTTGGCATTTTCAGTAAAAACCAAAAAATAACGTGTGCCACCAATCAAGCACTGATCATCCTACAGTGTTCGTTGAAATGAAAATAGTCTTATAGGAAGGAAAGTTACGACTAGCCTGAGACGGAATCAGGTCAGCAGGTAAGAATGCTAAAGAACGTCGGTGCGTAAAAGCGCGCCGCGCGTTCCTGGACTCACCATCCCATCGGAGCAGTTGGAGCGGGGACTGGACGCGTCCGAGTCCCCGCTGTAATGCTCCAGACTGGGTAGAAGCCCTCCTCCTGGCCGCCGTGCAGCAGCGCCTGCAGAGACTCGATGTAACTGATGGCGTTCCTCAGAATCTCCACCTTGGGAAGCCTCTGGTTGGGGTTGGCCGTCGTGCAGCGCTTCAGTGTCTCGAAGGCGTCGTTCACTTTGCTGAGCCTCCGGCGTTCACGCATCGTTGCCGCCTTCCGCCTGTCCGCGTTGGTGGTCTTCCGCTTGCAAGCCTTGCAGGCCCACAAGAGGCACCGGCCCGCCTGGTGGTGCCCGCTGGGGGCGCGGACGTGCTCGTCGTCCTCTGCCTCCGGGTGCTGGAGCTGGTGGTGCAGGTGAGAGCACGGTGAGGACGATGATGAAGACAAGGAAGAAGAGGAGGGGGAGCAGGAGTCCTCGGGCTTCAGCGGGACCATATGCACCAGCCGCGGATCCAGGTCCTCGAAGAAGTGCATGTCAGTGGTGTTAAAGCAGGGGTCATCATAGAAGTCTTCAGCAGAGGGAAGGGAGAAGGAAATATCCGACAGCTCCATGAGTAAGTCCAACCCAGAGCAGAGCTGAAACCAACAGCTCGTTTTCAGTCGATGTCAAATGTTAAGGCAACAGCGAAGAAGAAAGAGAACAAGAAGAAGCGATGTTTGATTCCTGATATCATAGCAGCTGCCGGCCTGGGGCCCCTGAGTCTTATACATGGCCCCGCCGCAGCGGGCAGGGTCAGGGCACTGGGGTCCACCCGGACCTGACCAATCTGCTGCCAGCAGGAGGGGTTTACAGCTTCACGGTAATTAGCGCAGTCCTACAATTAACCCAAGAGGAGATTTAAAAAAAAAGAAGTGCAAAAGGAGCCAAAAATCCGCAGCCCGAACAACACGCAGACAGAAACAGCGCAAATGTTCATACAGGAAACAGCTCTGCATGATTTTTTTTTTCTTTTTTCTTCTGATTGATGTTGTGTTTTCATTAATGTTGCATCATTTTAGAAGACAATCCGTTACGTATTTCACCAACAACGTGCAGCTTATTAGAGCAAGAAATGAACCAAATCCAATTAAGCAAGAGGATTGTTAAAATTATTCTTATTGTAATTCGATTGTAAAATTGAATGTAAATCAAATTAGTCTTGGGTTGGTTACATAAATTCTTAATAAAATCCATTGTGATTGTAAAATGTTTTGAAAAATCACAGGATAAATATTTGTACCAATATTTCTTGTACTGTAAATTTAAGCTAATATAAAAATAATTATTTTAATATCTGCTTTGTGGAAAATAAGTTCCTCAATAAACTAAATTGTAAATCTTGTGAAAAGGAAACACTGTTGATAAAAAAGGGTGTTTTATAATGTAATCATTGTTATTATTAATAGATTACTAGTATTAACTAGTAGTAGAAGTAGAATGTGATCATATTATTTTTGGAAACAGTCATATGAGCACAAATACAATAAAATTAACTCAATGAATTATTTCTCAACCAACGGTCCCGAATCAGAGAAGCTCGTGTTCATATTGGAAAC
The DNA here is from genome assembly GCA_911649635.1 of Poeciliopsis gracilis. Classification (NCBI taxonomy): domain Eukaryota; kingdom Metazoa; phylum Chordata; class Actinopteri; order Cyprinodontiformes; family Poeciliidae; genus Poeciliopsis; species Poeciliopsis gracilis. The sequence continues at coordinate 855,314 of CAJVRI010001317.1, forward strand.
ACGTCCATGGAGAATGTAAACACTACATGAAAACAAAACTAACAAAAAGACACCAGGGCATATTTTTATTCAGATGAACCCTGCGCTCTCTTGGAGGTCGTTCTCCTGCAATCCAGCCCTCAGCTGTTACTACAATTTCATCCATAATTTCATTTTTCTGAGGATGTATGGAGTTGACCTTACAAACACAACAGAAACAACAAAGTTATAACTCTGGAAAAAAAGGGTTAGGGTAAGGTACAATATATCTGGGAAAAAAATATCTTAAGAAATGAAGAGTCCACTGCACTGAACCCCATTGAAACCCTCCTGGTTATTCCACCAAATATTGATTTGTGAACTCTTCCTGAATGCAAACATCAGTTTGGTTCTTTCTGAATGAATATGAACTGGTTTTCTTTGCATTATTTGAAGTCTGAAAGCACTGCATCTGGTTCTTTCAACCATTTCTCATTTTCTGAAAATAAATACAAAATCTTTACTTGGAAGCTCAGAGACTTGTTTATAGAGTAAAAGAACAATGCTCATTTTACTCAAACATATACCAATAAAAAGTAAAAAGTTGTCTCTTAATGTTTTCCAGAGCTGTATTCTACTCTGCTAAACATAATTTATGGAAGTATTAAATATTCTTGTATATAGATTGATTTTAAATATTGTATGACGTTTCATTTTCTCTGCAGCACCTAATTTTACACTTACAATTGGCATATCTGATATTATATTTTCTGCATAAATTAATCACACTTTCACCTCCTGGATTTCTGAATAAAAATGAATGCTCTTGTATTAACTTCCAAACTTTAAGTCATAACCTTTTTATAGTATAGTCATATACTAAATATAAAATATATATAATTTATATATATTTTATATATTTTCAGAGCAGTCCACCTGCTGCCCTGAAAATTCAATTAAAGTCACCATGAAAATTGTACTGGCTTCTCACTCAGAACTCAAAAGTTCATGAAGGTGATTTTGCAAGAAGGAACAAGTGTATAAAAAAATGTTTATTTATTTATTTATTTTAAATTCTTTAATCTTGAATTGTGAGTTTTAACTGAATGCTGCAATTTAAACCAAATAATTATTTCCCAACATGCAAGAAAAAACTGTTCTCGTCTACATAAAGAGCCAAATTCTCTGTTATTTTCACTCGCAATATCAAGATAAAATAACTATTTTACCTTATAAAAACCAATTTAACATTTAGAATAATCTGTATTCTTGTTTCAAACTGCATGAACAAAATTTCTGATCTGATAATGAATTTTATTTAACATCACAATAAATTCTGCTCAAAAACATTTGGTGTGAACAGGACATTATCCAGGGCTGCACAGTGGCGCAGTGGGTAGCGCTGCTGCCTTGCAGCAAGAAGGTCCTGGGTTCGATTCCCGGCCCGGGGTCTTTCTGCACAGAGTTTGCATGTTCTCCCTGTGCATGCGTGGGTTCTCTCCAGGTTCTCCGGCTTCCTCCCACAGTCCAAAAACATGACTGTCAGGTTAATTGGCCTTCCCAAATTCTCCCTAGGTGTGAGTGTGTGTGTGCATGGTTGTTTGTCCTGTTTGTCTCTCTGTGTTGCCCTGCGACAGACTGGCGACCTGTCCAGGGTGTACCCCGCCTCTCGCCCGGAACGCAGCTGGAGATAGGCACCAGCAACTCCCGACCCCGTTAGGGAGAAGGGTGACGGAAAATGGATGGATGGATGGATTCTCCTTAGGTGTGAGTGTGTGTGTGTGTATGGTTGTTTGTCCTGTTTGTCTTTGCGTTGCCCTGCGACAGACTGGTGACCTGTACAGGGTGTCCCCCGCCTCTCACCCGAAACGCAGCTGGAGAGGCACCAGCACCTCCCGACCCCGTTAGGGAGAAGTGTGACCAGATAATGGATGGATGGATGGATGACATTATCCACAAGCTTTATCAGTTTCATTGAAATAAACATTTGCCTTAATATGCAAATATTAAGGCAAATGACATGTCGACCATGTCACATTGGTGACATGGTCACCAATGTAACACATTCAGGATACATAAACATGCTATTAAACATTCCAGGAAATAGTTTCTAGTCCTTTCTTTTACTTCTTTCACTTTTTTTAAGAGCTAAGATTTAAAGTTTATTAAACTCTTGGAGGTATTAAATCCCACAACTTCAGTACAACATTCCCCTTGTACAGTATGAAAAATATCAGATTTCTAGGAACTCTCGCCATCAAATGTCTTTTTTAGGAGGATGCCTTCAAAGTTCTGCTGCTCTCATTTCTAACTTTAAGTTTTAGGAGAACGCTAGCATCACATTCTTAGCAATATATACTGCTACCATCTGTGTTGCCTTTTAGCTTATGTAGCATTTCTTATAGGTGTAAAACATTGCCAAATCTATTTGAAATTCAAAGTTTGAAAAAGTTTGGAGCTCAGTCAGATTTTCTCCATATTTTGTCTTGTTGACTCATCCTTTATGAGTAACAGAAAAAAATCTGACATGTGAAACACAACACCAGAACACGAGACAGTTAACAGGTGTCAGAGAATTTTGTTGTGCTAATCTGGGATTTAGCTGACTAATAAAGTTGGGGCAGAGAACGGTCAAAGGTTCTCTGCCCCAAAGGTTCTTTGCTGTGACAAACCAACACCACTGATTCATCAACCACCTGGAAACAACATCATCACGTTCTATCTCTGTGGCAACATTAATCTTTCCAGTTTTCTGGAACCATTGTGGGGTCAAGTCATGTCAGATTGGGGGGTTAAATGTACAATCTGACATGCTTACTTTCAATAAAATAACCTTCTTCTATATCTTTGTTGATAGTTATTTAGATCCAAATTACTAAGTTGGGGCACAACTTGATGATAAAAGAAAAAAGCAAAGTAGTTCTTTCTTAGTTATTGCTTAGCAATTATCTAATAATTTAGAATAGCTCAAAAGCAGCCTCAGTCAAGACAAAGACTGTAATGTTTTTCTTAATAAACAATCTCTTAAGTTCAAAGAACCATGAATAACAATACGGATTGTTTATGAGCGTCAATGGTTCACTGCCTACATGAGCAGCATTAAGCTATGCTGCTCATGCTATAGTAGTCGTGAGCCACATTTAGCTTAGCTGTCATTAGATTTAAGAAAGTGGGACATCTTAGAACATTTTTAGAACTATCTTATGTGACTGAGTGGCCAAATAAGGGGACAAAATTAACCATTAAAGAGAAACTCACCTTACATCTAAAACACTCATTGGAAAGGGTGTTTTAGATGTAACAATCTTAGCTCTAGATGCTCCAAGCTCTCAAGCCATTTTTTTCTGGAACACTTTTAAGTTTTTAATGGAAAAACACAACAAAAATACAGAGTAAAAACACTTACCTTGGTCTTCCTAAGATATTATTTCTGCCCCGATGAACAAGGTGGGCTGAATTATTCACCTGGCTGCATCTTTGCCAGAAGCTAGGAGACAGCTAGCTGCTTGGCTAACAGCTCGGAGTGTGTTGTAGAGCAAGAAGACTCGTTTGTAGCTCCACATCAGGCTGGCATGATTGTCCAGCAATGGTCAAGCGTTGTTTCTCAGCTCAGTTTCTCAAAATAATCAGAATGATTAGCATTAGCTATGCATTGCTAGTACAGGTCAGCTTGAACCTGTACTAGCAGGTACAGGTGAGGCATCCTCTTCGCTCCTGTCTGGCTGTCACATACTCGGTGAAGATGTGACTCTCAGCTCTGGAGTTCAATAGGCTGTTTCATCTTCTCCCTCAGAGGGGCTAGCAATCAGTTTTGGGTTGCCAGCAGCAATTTTGGGGAACCTGTAATTCCAAGGTTCCGTTTGCAGAATTCTGAATAAAACCAGGATCAACCTGTGATTAGACACTGGATGCACAAACAGTAACATGTATTTTTGGATCCTTCGCCCCTGGGCAGCCTTCCTCTGCCGGCGCGTTTGTCCACTCCAATGTAGCAGTGTCACAGAAAGAGATAAGTGTTATCCTAGACCTGGGTTATCTAAACAGTGTTGTAAATGTAAGTTGCTCTAGTTAGAAATGTTTTCTAGTAAAACTTAATATTAATCTAGTAGAGCCCAACTCTGAACATTAGTGGACAGAGAAGGACTGAAAACTAAAGGTTTCCTACCCTGGGAAGGTTTTTTTCAGCTCTTGAGAGCTTTTATCCAACTTGTTCCTGTTCAGGTCTCTAACAAAAGCTCCTTTATTTCATGTAATTAACATGGAAGAACAGAATGAGAAGATCAGAACATTTGTGTTAATATTTAATACACAGTTTAGAAAGTCACAACTTTCTTAGGAGCTATTATTTCAGAAATCAACATCTCCTACCATTATGATATCAGATTTTACAGATTCAAATTCATGTACATATGTTACAGTACAATACAATACAATGTAATGCAATACAATGTAATCAAATATAGCTTCTTCCTTAGCAAGCAGGCAGCAGCAGTGGGAAGAAATGATTCACTTTTTATGAATATGAATGGCATCTGTATGCATGTGTGTGTGACGGTGTCAAACACTCTGCTGAGTATGTCATACAACAATTAATGTTGTGATGACCAGAAAACAGATCACAGGGACCCTTTACACACTGACGACACTCAGATTACATTTCATGTTTGTGATCTTTTCTATGTCATTGTCTACTTGTGTCCATCTCTCTCCTGTTGTGTGTGTGCTTTCATGCGCGCGTGTGTGTGTGTGTGTGTGTGTGTGTGTGTGTGGGGGTGTGTGTGTGTGTGTGTGTGGGGGTGTGTGTGTGTGTGTGTGTGTGTGTGTGTGTGGTCATGAAGTCCCCCAGCTCTCTGTGTGGTCTGTCACCCTTTACCCTGCAGACCTTCAGTGTCTGAATCAACACACTCAGTGCTGCTGCTCTTCACACGTTAAACATCCAAACATCATCTTCCCACTGAGTGACAGAGTGAAACCAGTAGTTATCTCTGATGACCAACACATTTCTGTAAATTTAAGAAAATTATCTTGGTGTTTTGAAAAAGTGAAACATGAACAACTAGCATATTTTGAATAGCTTTTTCAATCCACAATCTGCGTGCAATTTCCGGTTGCATCAACCGGAAATATAATAATCAATATTGTAGGATTAAAGTTTCCTCTCTCCACCAACATTTCATCACTGCTCCACCTTGGAGGGAGGAACAGGCCAGAACTCGAGGGGGCAAAATGGGAAACTTTATTTATGTAATATGCAGTCAAGTGTGAGAAAGTATAGTTAAAAAACAAAACACATTACACCAATACAGACGAGCGCATCCATCCATCCATCCATCCATCCATCCATCCATCCATCCATCCATCCATCCATCCATCCATCCATCCATCCATCCATCCATCCATCCATCCATCCATCCATCCATCCATTTTCCGTCACCCTTCTCCCTAACGGGGTGGGAGGCGCTAGTGCCTCTCCAGCTGCGTTCCGGGCGAGAGGCGGGGTCACCTGGACAGGTCACCAGTCTGTCGCAGCAGACGAGCGCAACAAAATAAAAAAAAATAGAGCAAAAAAAAAAAACAAACAAAAAAGATTTGTTAAAAAAGTGATAGAACTCAATTATAGATAAATAGCTAGATTGATAGAAACTTTGGGATTTTCACTCAGGGAAATTGCCGTTCCCATCTCCAACACAGCACCCATACATCAAATACTTAAATTCAAATTTAAAATATTTAAATTACAGAGAGAGGTTGGTAATAATTAGAATTCCTCAGTTCCTCAGTGAATATCTTTGGAAAAAGGTACTTGTAGGAACAAGTTTACAATATCACACTTTTTATTAGAGCAATATGTAGAAATGTTATGCTTACTAAAGCAACATTTCTGGACATACTGCACACTGTGTAAAATGTTTAAGTCTAACAGCTAAAAACCAAAAGTCAAGATGGTAATAAGACAGCATGGGCCTTGAGGTGAGTGGTGGAATAAACCTCATCAGGTCTGAGGAAAAAACACAAAGTTTGAAAGAATAAATTAGAGAGGTAAGATTTCATGAGGGTTCTGGTTTATTTATATTTTACACAAAACAATTTTCCTCTATCTAATATTACTTGCAAACTAAACAATAACGGCTGATTGGTGCCCACCCATTGCACATAGTGTTGTAAGGTTAACTAGGGTAACCCCTAACCCTAAGATCACAACATGAGGGAGCAGCTGATCGTTCTAAGACTGAAGCAGATAAAAGGCTGGCTAACAAGAATGGCTCCTGGGGGTCCTGCCTTCTCTGTGCTGGTGGTCTACACACTTTGTTACATTCTTTATTTGTTCAAATGGTGCCAAGCTTCATGTGTCTATTTTACAAGCTCAGAATTGATGCTTCTGCACACATTTTCACTAAATTAGACGATGGTATTCTATTGAAATTCAGATCATAAAAGTCAACATTATTTCATAATATTCATATGTTATTTATCATGCTGGATTAATTCAGCTGTGAAAATTTGTTGTAAAAGTAAAAAAAAAATAGATTTCTTACCAGGAAATTATGCCAAAGGATACTTCACTTACCTTATGAGAATTAACCTGTTATTTCAACAATATTGATCTAAGATTGTAGAACTAAATATCACATGACTAACTGCAAACATATAAAATCTAATGCACAAACATTCACTTTGCTTCAAACACTCAGGATGCAGCAATGGTACTGATGTGTTTTACAAAAGCCTAACTTTATTTTTGTAATTTCTCCTCCGTTATTCTGCACCTGGCAGCTTTTCCTCATGTGGAAAGTTTCTGTACTGATCAGGGTTAGTGCTTTGTAGTGTTAACAGTTTTTCCATTGATTTTCTGTATCTTTTATTTTATCTCAGTAATCTGAAATAAATAGTCAATTAATTCATAGTTAATAAATAGTTCTACAATCCATTAATGTCTTGACATTTTGTTAGGCTACCTAAAACTTTTACTGAAGTAAGTGTGGCACCGCTTTGACTAAACTCAAAGTAAAAAGTAGTCATCAAGACATAATTCAATTAAGATTTAAAACAATATACTATAAAAAAGGCTCCTGAGTACTTGAGTAGTATTTGAAACCTGATTTGTGACAATGAAGTATTCACATAAACAAAATACATAATTATATTTGCTGTGATACTTTGAATAATGAAAAATGAGCAAAAATAAATTACCTCAATTCAAAATAACAAATTCAGGCAGAAGAAACGCCTTCCAAAAATTCCAGTTTTCCACAACAACTTTTGAAACCAGTATCTGCAGCAGGTTACAAATACATGAACTGTGGAAAGTACTTTCAGTCAAAGTATCTAACAGCTCAGACTCATCAACAGTGTTGTATAAAGTACTGAAATCTCGGAGTCAAGTAAAAGTATAGGTTTCTCTCCAAAATATGACTTTGGTAAAAGTAAAAGTCACTGACTGAAATGTTACTTGTAAAGTATCTGAAACGTCTTGTACTTAAGTATGGAAAGTACTGTAAAAATGGATGAACTCAAGTAATGTAATGAAAAGTACAAGTAAAAAATAAAACAAGGCAAATGCAGTTTGGATGACATTTTTTATATTTTGGTAAACTTGTCAAATACACTTAAAATAATGAACACAACCAAATGCAGGCAAAATGAAACCTGCTAATAGATAAACCTGCAGCATCTTTAGTTAAGAAAATTAGGTGCTTTACCTAAACCACTAGGTTAACTTAACCTGCCTTAAGTTTTCCCTTTCAGTAAGGTCAGTGCTGAAAATGAGAAAAATAAATAGTCAGTACAGAAAATGCGGCCAACATGAAGAAAAAAAGCCGTTACGATTACTCTACTTCACAAACTATAGGTGCACACAACTGGTCATTATGCAAAAGAAAAAAAGAATTGGGAGGGAAATGCAGCTTATTTGGCATCTGAAGAGGGAGAGCTTTTTGTTAATTTTGTGTTTAATGGGAGCAGATAAACAGACTTCCATGAAGCTGAAGCTACTCAAATAATCCAGCAAATAATCTGATTGGTTAGTGCTCCGTTTGTGCAGCTTTGGTTTCCAAGATATTAAAAATTATATTTTAGGCCATCCAAAATATATACTTTTTAAGATTACAATTACTGAAAATATTGAATATGACTACTTCATACTCAATATTTTGTGTCATGAATTTTGTGTCAGTTGGTCACAAGGCAAGAAATCTATTTCCATTAGTTTCTCAGGAGAGTTTGGATGTAAAATTTGTTGACTCTCCCTGAGTGAAACTCCGACACCTTGAGGAAGGGGAGACCTAGAGAACGGCTGGCCCAAATTAGCGTTCATGAATCGGATCAACCTCGAGCTAGATGCCGCTCACGCCGGATATTGGAAGAGCCAAAATCCAAATTGAAAACAACTTTGCCGCGTTTGTTTTAATGGCACAAACGGAGCATTAACCAATCAGACTATTTGCTGGATTATTTGACATAGCTTTGTTGCAGTCAATCAGTAGGTGGGGTCAAAACAATTGTGTTTCTCTCTCACTTTTTTGTAACGAGTAACTAAACCACACATTGAAAATGTATCGGAGTAACAGTATGCAATTAAGTTTGGAAATGTAGTGAAGTAATAGTGAAAGTTATCAAAAATTTTCATAAATTTTGATTGAGGAAAGTATGAAGTACTCCAAAATATACTTAAGTAAAGTAGTGAAGTATTTTTATACAACACTGCTCATCAAACAAGAAATAACATCTGAACAGTAAGGCTTGTTTGCCAAATAGATGTCTCACAAGGTTTGTCTGAACATGTCAGGTTCTTTTTTACTTTAAAAATGTTTGTCATTTAGTGTAGTAACTTGATTTGGGTGGAGTGTACAGAATTCGCAGAGTTGAAAATGTTCTTACTCAACTGAAGTAAAAGGTATGGTGCAGTAAAACAGCTGGACTGAGACAAAACAATGGCTCTGGGCAATTAAAACAAACGTGTCCTTCATGGCGCACTATGATCTCAGACAGAATGGCTCAGGAGAGTAACACTGCAGGAACACTGCAGGAATAATGCAGTAACACTGCCGGAACACTGCAGGAACACTGCTGGAATACTGCAGGAACACTGCAGGAATAATGCAGGAACACTGCAGGAATAATGCAGGAACACTGGCAGAACACTGCAGGGAAACACTCCTGGAACACTGCAGAAACACTCCTGGAACACTGCAGGAATGATGCAGGAACACTGCAGGAACACTGCAGACCTGCCAGAACATTCATTCCTCAATTATCTCCTGAGGCTGGCATTGTACAGAACATTTCATGATTGATTCAGCTTCGTATTGTGCTTTTAGTAGAATATATTGGTTTGATTATTTGTTTAGGATGTTGAGTTTGGAGAATTGTCTATTTTCATATATAACAGCATTAGACAAAATAATATAAATGACCATTTAAAGAACAAATTATATTAATGGATTAACTGTAAATACATAAACGTTTCCTACATTAAAAAGTTAATATCTCTATTTCTATTTCAGCAAAATAAAAGTTTCTGACATTGAAATTTTGCTTATTTGTCAATAACTGATTTTGATTAAAATGCAATCAATTGCAATAAATTATAGGACCTGTAATTAACTCAATTAAATTTTTTTAATTCAGTTATTTTGAAATCTAGTCCCTCCACTATTTATTTCAATGGACAACTATTGTGAATAATTACCGTAAAGACTGAATTTTGATTAAAACATTGTATAAATGTAAAATACAAAACATCACATTTAGGTTTTTTTTCCTTCATTTGATATTCCAATTTAATTTTAAACATTATGTCTAGTACAATTTTATAAATTATGACATGTTCTAACATTCATATTACCGCACTATTAAGGAGAACATCAAATAACTATCATTTGACAATATGTCTATGTTTGCTAATGTAAAGTACAACATGAAAAAGTCCAGAAAGCTCAGAAATATCTACAGGCACAGATTTGTTTTGGATCGGTGAAACAGTCTGGTTCTTCCAGCTTCTTCTTCTCTTTCATCATTATGACCCCACACTGCTCTCCAGCTCACACACTGTCATGGACAGAAACTCTTGTTTCTGTGCTTATGCAGTTAGAAGGCCTTTCTCCCTTTCTTGGCTGAGAGGCTGTTTGACGCCACTACTACTTAATAAATATAAAATTCATCAAGTTCACAACTGGCTCACTGCTTGCAGTTTGCCAACAATCTGTCACCAGGAAAAGGAAGAGCTCTGACTCCAGCTTCTGCTCTGTAGCCTGACGTTCCATTGCATTGCATGTTTTTATATAAATCAATTAACCATTTTTATACTGTTTTATCAATCACAAGTAATGAACATGAAAAAAAAATGTGAGAAATTTTTGTGCTCTATCATGTTTAAATAAAGTTTTGCATTATTTCGACAACAATTGTTTTCTATGGGCATTCACCTCTGACCAAAATCCAAAAGTATCAAATGAATCACACCCTTTGAAAAGCGTCTCTACACCCTCACCTGTGGTGGCGCTACAGCAAGAACCACTGAAAGGAAAACTTCTGAAGAAGACACTGACTCTTAAAGAGGAAATATCATGTATTTTCCATGCACATTGAGCCATTTCATTCCACTATCAAGTTGTGCTATATTTCCTCGATCAAACATAAATCAAAAGAAATTTGACTTTGCAACACCTCAGAACTGAACCTCAAACATGCATAAAAGAATCCAAACAACACTCAAGGTTTGGTTTTGATGATTGAATAACATTCTAACATGTTATTCATGTTATAATGAGTAACAGCTCATGCTATGAGCTCATAACATAATTATGAGTTAATCTTATCCTTTTTTTAGGATAAAATCAATCCTAAAAAAAGGTTTATTTTACATTACAGTGGCCCTTTAAAAACAAAAAAAATTACATCAGTAAATCTGAAATCTTTGAGTTAAGGATAATAAGCAAATATTCTGATACTTATGTGACAAGAAGAGAAGATCGTTAATAAAACATGATTATGATTAGCACATACTTCTTGTCATGTTGGTCTGCTTGTATTCAGGGAACTGGTCATGTTGAGGTTCATGAGAAATGAAGAGTGTGACAGAAGCCGAATGGAGATGACAGCTAACTGCTTCAACTTCCTCAGTTACTCTCGGCACACTCACGCAACCGTCCCTGCTTTTTTTTTGCCTCCATAATGTTGTTTTGGAAAAACACAAGTTCATGTTTCATCTCTGTGAGAGCTCTAGAACTTGTATATCTATCCTGCTCTGGCCCTCTGTTCCTTAAGGACCTCTGTTTGGCTCGAGGCAGAGTTTGGCAGGCGGGCATGTGCTGATGTGTGGGGATTTTCGTGAGTGGTTAGGTTGGTGATTTAGCTTTTGAAGTAATCTTTCAGAAAAAAACAGTTGAGTATGCAGGATGAATACCCTTTCCTTTTGAAACATCAGGAACAATTTTACAATTGTTCTACTTCTGAGACTTCTCTCTTTCTGGCATAACTGAGATTTGGTTGATGAGCTAGATTAAAAAAAAATGCCTGCACTGTGCCAGGCCAATTCAATTTCATTTTTCTTGTAAGCCAACACTGTTTTTCCTTGTTTGTTGTCAGTATGAAACTGAGAATTAATGGGTAGTGTACTGTACACTGTCTAGCTCAGGGCTAGGCAACTCCAAACCTCGAGAGCCGGAATCCTGCAACTTTAGACGTCTCCCTGGTCCAACACAGCTGATTCAAACAGCTGAATCACCTCCTAAATGCAGTCAAGTTCTCCAGAGTTCTGCTAATGACCTCATTATTTGACTCAGGTGTGTTGAAGGAGAGACACATCTCAAAGTTGCAGGAGACCGGCTCTCGAGGTCTGGAGTTGCCCATCCCTGGTCTAGCTAGAGGTCCCATGTAAACTTGTGAATCTTCCTTTGAAAGTGTACAGTGTCAAAGAGGATGGGAAAGACATTTAGATTTTCAAGACAGGCAGAAAAACCTTGCAGCAATATTGTAACCTCATTGTCCACTCTTCATGTACCACGTGGATAAGGGCCATCAGTCATCAGTAGACTGCATTTTTGTTTTGGACAGAGGACTGCAGATCTCTATATTATCAAATAAATGTTGATAACCTGTCAGATGGTTACTAACCAGTTGGTTAAAATGCTGAATTGCTCTAACTATATCATTTATGACCCATACCTCTAACACTGTAAATATAAGCTGCACTTTGTCAGGGCAATAGATCTAGTTTGATACAGATATACAAGTCTATAATGTTTAATCAAATGCAATGTGAGAAGTAGACAGGTGCACAGGCAGCAGCCACTGGTCCTGTATGTACATTGTGGTGCACAACCTCCACATAAAAATGACTTCTCCGTTACCTCGGTCCATCATCACAGCAGCCGCTGCAAGCACATCTGGTCACAATGCATCCCTCCAGCATAACTGCTTTGCTGCCCACCACTTCGCCGATCAGAAAAGAACCTCATCACTCCAGTATACACCTGGTCAAATGGTCTGACTCTCAGCTCATAAAATCACATTAAAACCCACGTCCAGAAAACTGTCTCCCAAATTCCAGATGAAAACGACCCCAGCTCTCCATGTTTCCTTGAGCCTTCGGCTCCATGCTGCCTCTAACGTTTCACAAATAAAACCAGTTGTTAAGGTTGATTCAACATTTGGAAGCTTGACCATCACTGTTTGTTCACTTCCTCTGTTCTCATTGGTAAAACTACAGCCAACGAAAGTTCTAAAACAGTGGAGAAAACTGATATTATCATTCACAACTTCTCCTTCTGTTCACAATTGTCCCGGTAAAAAAATTTACTAGAGACGATGCGAGTCAAGGGTCAGAAGCCCAGACTGTGCTGGAAGAAAGAATTCTTTGTGAGCAGAGTTGCACAGGAAGACGATGGACAGCGCCTTGGAGAACCGTAAGAAGAGTCCAGAATCGATTATTTTTCTTCTTCTTTGAATTTGTCTGAGTTCAAATTCCATAACTTGCCTGTCTCCCTCTGCTGCCCAGACCTCCTGGTTTCCCCGCTGTGCCTGAAGAATTTCCCAATCACACCTACTTACTTATTTTATTATTTTTCTAATAAAGTTTTCTATAACTGTGTCTGCCACTTGCTGACCTTTTGTGTGAGACCGTCACCCACACCAAACAGATCATAAGATTCCGGTCTGCTTACACCTTGCCTCCTTGAATAAAATAAGAATTCTAGAACCATTTGTGAGTTAGGTGGATACTTGAGCACCTTGTTATGGTCCGGCTCCTTGGGCCGTAACAACCTGGACAGGTTTGTTGCTCCTATTTACCCTCAGGTGAGGCCAACATCCAGGCTGAAAGTGATACTTTGACTGATGTTTGCTCAACTGTTGTATCCTAATCCCTGCAACAACATATATGGCCCTGACATGAGCCACCTTAATACTGAAACATGACTTTTTGACCAAGAAATAGACTTGGGGTTTCAAAGCACTCCATCTCAAAAGATTTTGCTGAGTTTTCTTTTCAGAGAAGGTCTGAATCAAAAGCAATCCTTGTTATTCCTTGTTATTTTAACTTAATGACAAAAATCAACTGTCTGTGAAATATTTTGGGAAATTGTGGTGTTACAAAGCTTTAATAATTTTGTGTAAAAACCAACACAGCAATGATATTGTTTCTTACTTTCCAAAAAAGTTGCTACCGTTTTTCAGGAGATCGATGAACTTTTTCCAAATTAAAACCACTTCATCAGAAACATTTGTGGGGAAATGTGAACGTGATTTGGAATGGTAAAGTGCAATATTTACTGAGGTCTACTGATTATAAACACAGAATTTAACCAATCAAAACAGTGCAGCTGTTTTGTAAGTCTAAGTCAAAGAGTTCCTGCCTGTACTAAAGTGTTGAACTATTCACTTTTAAGCACCACATCCAACCACTTTACTGTGGGCTCCATTTTTCTTTCTCTCCTAAGAATTTAGTGTTTCAGAAGGCAGAGGTGGATGAGGCTCCATATTCACTTAGATAAAGATAAAGATAAAGACAAAGTTGTTCAAAGAAGGTTTTTGTCACTGGGACAGAAATGGAAACCATTATTTTGAGTTTGGTTTTGTCTGAGTTCTGGTTCTTGTGTTTTGAGTTTTTCTGCCTTTTAGTGAGACTTTTTTTCCTTTTTTTACATGTATCAGTTCTTACTTCCTGGATTATTGCATTTTTTCATAGTTTGTGACTATGGTCAAGTTCGCAGAGGTCCATGGTCTATATGAGCTGCTGTTCTGGTGCCACCAATCCCCTCCCAGTATTTTTAAGCCTTTTTCTGTCACTCCTTGCCAGATTTCTCTGTGTTCTAGGCTGATCCATTTATTCTCCTGTGGCCACACTGTTCCATTCCTGATTCCAGCTTTATGTCATCCCTGCCTTGAGATTTCTTAGGGCTTTTATTTTTCTAATTCTCTTTCACATTATTATTAAATCTTCACCTACAGCAAGATTCGTCTGCTATCTCTACAACAACTCCACCAAACAGTTCAGTTTATGGATTTACATGTTATTTATGTAAATTTACAATGTGGTGAACATGCAGAGTATCCCTTAAACCATAAAGGAACAAAACAATATATGTGCCATCCTTAAGCACCTATCTCTTTGACTCATTTCTGCTTTGAGAAGGTGTGTTTTAGCTAATCCCATGACTGTGCTCTGATTAAACCCGCACTCTGTAAAGGTCACAAGTTCGCAGGGCGAAACATAATCAAGGTGTAGGTCACTTCTATGGGAACAAATGCCACGGCCTCTGACTACTGCATCTCATTCTTCTTCAATAAACCACACTTTAAAGAGACAATTAAGCGTTTTAAAATCTTTAAACGCAATATGTTTCTATACCATTTTTATTGAGCTATCTGTAATTGATGTATCCTAAAATTCAAGTGACCTGGGAAACTGAAGAAAAACATTGAATGATTTGTGATTTATTTATTTATTGCATTATTACACCAGCTGGATGTCAAAGCACATAGAACAGGTCTTTTCCTATGTGCTGCTGTAGGAAGGCCTGACTCTAATCCCAGTGGGGAATTTTCATAGCAGACTTCCACTGTTGAGTCAGATCCAGAGTTATATTTCCTTGTTGTTGGACTGATGGGGAGCCTTTTCCTCTACCTCAGTTGGACTGAAGGAATGGTTTGCTGCACAGAGCCAACTGGTTTGTGAGACTACCCTAAACACTGCTGCACAGTTATTAAAACTCAAACTGGGCTTCAAAGTCCATCAAACTCACTGGAACAGAACTGGAGCTCCTTTTCAGACATATCTTGGCATGTTTCCTCAATAACCTTACTTCGATATTTACACTTCTTACGACCACCAACACACACTCACATCATGTAACCCGCAAACACACACGTATGTAACTCCAGACCCCTCCCCACCCCAATCCTTATTGGCTCAGTGTGTCGTCACAGAGACAACAGCTGTTTCCAGGATGAAGCTACTTTGAGGGTGCCAGCCAGTCTGCAGGCATGCAACTAGAGACTCCCTTGGGTCTCTCATGGCCTTCAAAATACACACTCACACACGTGCACGCATTCACACAAAGGCAGCACAAGAGCAAGGGTCCCTCTCAGGAAGAAAGGAAAAGCACACTTCCTCCATAATGTTAATGGTGAATGGAAGACTCCCTGGTTAGATTCCAGCATGCAGTCTAAAAGGTCAATGTCTTTTAATATGTTTTTGAGATGGAGACCATCCTTAATAAATGAGAATTGACATTATGTTTAATTTATTTATAGAACAAATGCTTTTTGTTTCAGTTCTTTATTTCAGTTACGTTGTGATATATATATATATATATATATATATATATATATATATATATATATATATATATATATATATATATATATATATATATGTTTTTCCACATATATTTTATTTTATTTATGTATTAAAGGGACAGAGCATACTGGTAGCATTTCTGCACATAAAGTAAACATCGAGCCAATCCGACCCATGGCCAGCAGGAAACCTGCTTCCCCGGAACTCGGCACATCGGGCCCGACATCCCCAATAACTCTAAGATACATGTTTTCAGCAACAAAGAACACACACAGAACACCTCCAATACACATTCACACATATATATACTTACACACACAATAAAAAAAAAAATAAATAAAATAAGTAAAAATTAATAAGTAAGAAAAAGGGGAAAAAGAGAGAAAGCCAGGTGCACAGGGAGGTTGAAGCAACAAACTCCATAAATGGTTGCCATTTAGAGTAGAATTTGTTCAAGTTTCCAGTTTTTGAATATCTAATTTTCTCCACTTTCAAAAAAGATATGACCTCATTTATACACATTGTGCTGCATGGGGCTATCGTTGATTTCCAGTTAAGGAAAAGGTGACGCATCGCAATCACAGAGGTGAAAGCTATCACTTCCAACTCTCTTGCGGAGTATTGACTGTATTGCTCCGGAAGACCAAAGATACCAGTATGGGCGGAAGTATCAATAGTTCTTGAAAATACAACTGACATGGTGTGAAAGTAATTTTTCCAGAAATTTGTGAGGGCTGAGCAGGTGAAAAACATATGTGCAAGATTGCAGGGTGAATTTCCACATCGGTTGCAAATATCCACCATATTTGGGGAGATCTGTGCTAGCCTAGTTTTTGAATAATGACATCTGAATACCACTTTGAACTGTATCAAACTCAGGCGGGCACACATAGAAGTTTTGTGAATGGCTGTCAGGGCTACCTCCCACCAATGTCCATCAGAAAGCAGCCCCAGTTCACGCTCCCAAGCTCTCTTAGTGTTCGTAGTTAGAAAGACATCATACGACTGAACTGAGTTATACATCTTTGAAATTAAAGACTTTTGCAAGGGGTTAAGTTGTATAAGGTCACCCCACGCCTGCTCGGGTGGCAGGTGAGGGAAGTTGGGACATAGGGATTTTGCACATGCCCTTATCTGGAAGTATCTAAACTTATGGGAGGGTGGGAGATCGAATTCAGAAGCTAAACCAGTGAAAGAGCAAAACAATCCCTATAAAAATCCTTGAAACATGTTAGTCCCTTACTCTGCCACAAGGAGAAGGTCGGGTCAGTAATAGCGGGTGTAAACACTGGGTTTTTTGAAAGTGGGGTTGAGACTGTGGCGTCTATAAACTTAAACTGAAACCATATTTTCAAAGTATCTACATCTATGGGGTTGTTGGTTTGGCCAGAGGGATTTACAGAGGTTGGACCTGTCAGTAAAGCCAAAAGTGAGGCTGAGAGACATGAATGTGCTTCAAGTTGACACCCAGGTAAATCCACTGAATTAGACCAGAAAACGATTTTAGACAAGTTAGCTACCCAGTAATAAAATTGAAAATTAGGGAAGGCAGAGGCCACCATAAACCTTACTGTTCTGAAGTATTTTTTGTCTTACTCTGGGGGGTTTGCCACTCCATAGAAAATGATATATAGCTGAATCTAATGATTTAAAAAAACTTCTTGGTAAAAATAAAGACAGACATATGAAGAGAAATAGAAATTTTGGTAAGATGTTCATCTTAACAGTACTTTTTCTCCCAATCAGAGAGAGTGGGAGGGACCCCCATTTTTGAAAGTCCTTTTTTAATGTCCACAAAGAGTGGGAGAAAATTTTTAGAGTACAAAGACTTAACCATAAGATCTGGTTATGTTGACCCCAAGACACCGAAAACCCAAAGGGCACAGCTTAAACGGAATATCATATTGGGAGAGCTGCAGCGCTAATTGGCTAACAGGATAACATTCGCTCTTGGCGACGTTAACTTTATACCCTGAGAACCGGCCAAATCTGTGAAAGAGCTTAACAATAGCAGGGCAGATTCCTATTGGATCAGTAACATATAAAAGCATATCATCTGCATATAATGATAGCCTTAGTTTTGCATGATTCCTGATGATTCCATTAACACTAG
The DNA here is from genome assembly GCA_911649635.1 of Poeciliopsis gracilis. Classification (NCBI taxonomy): domain Eukaryota; kingdom Metazoa; phylum Chordata; class Actinopteri; order Cyprinodontiformes; family Poeciliidae; genus Poeciliopsis; species Poeciliopsis gracilis. The sequence goes on from CAJVRI010001317.1 coordinate 873,184, forward strand.
GAGAGGTTCTCAGAAAAATACTCAAAGGCTCTATTGCAAGTGCAAACAAGAGGGGTGACAGGGGACAGCCCTGTCTACATCCCCTATTTAAAAAGAAGTATCTGGATCGATTGTTATTGGTAATAATACTGGCACAGGGCAGAGTATACAGAAGGCGTATCCTTGATATAAAATTTTTCCCAAGTCCAAATTTAGTTAAAACAGCAAACAGGTAATTCCATTCAACCCGATCAAACACCTTTTCAGAATCGATTGATAAGACAACCTCGAGTGCAACTGTAGTCTCCCTCGAATAAACGACATTTAGCAAGGTGCGAACATTGTAATACAGTTGACGCCCCTTGATGAAGCCAGTCTGCCCTTTGGAGATCATTTTTGGGAGAACTAGATCAAGTCTCTGGGCCAGGGCTTTTGCAAGAATTTTTGTGTCCACATTCATTAAAGATATTGGCCTATGGGGGTTCAGAGGTCAGGATCCTTATCCTTCTTTAAGAGAACACTGATAGACGCCTCTCTTAGTGAGGGGGGAAGTGAACCGAATGATAGTGACTCAACAAAGACAGAATGAAGCAATGCAATACATTTGGCTTGGAATGCTTTAAAAAACTCAACTGGGAACCCGTCGGGTCCCGGGGCCTTGTTATTTTGCATATTTTGTAAAGCAGCATTTAACTCCTGAGCAGTCAGATCAGATTCAAGGTGATCAATCAATTCTGAGTTTAAAGGGGGAAACTGAAGCTCATCCAGAAACTTATGCATATCAGTTAAATCTAGTGGGAGTTCACATTTATATAGGGATTCATAAAAACATAAAAAAACCGAATTAATAGCTTGCAAGTCCTCCTGCAGGACTCCGGATCGATCTTTAATATGGGGTATAAAACATGAAGCTGCTTGACGGCGTAACTGGTGAGCTAGTAATCTTCTGGGCTTGTTGCCATATTCGTAGTACCTAGCATGAGAATGAGGCAAAAGATGCTCTGCTTCATTTGTTGTGATGAGGTCCAACTCAGTTTGTAAGACCAAGCGACGCTTTGAATGACTATCACATGGGGTGTCTGTGAGCTGCTGGTCAACCAATTCCAACTCAGAAGTGAGTTTCTGAATGTTTGACCTCCTCAGTTTTATCACATGTGCAGAGTATAAAATTATCTGGCCACGTAAATAAGCCTTCAGAGAATCCCACAGGAGCGCTCTAGAGATTGGTTCAGATTCAGAGTCATTAAAGGCAATTGAATCCTCTATTGCGTCCATAATAAATTTGTGAAATTTATCATCTGTGAAGTGATAAATCCCCATTGAGAGGGATAGCGAAGTCTGGGCAAAATCTGAAGATCGAGAGATCCGAAATAATAATTGGGTGATATATAAAGTTTGGTACTTTAGGCATAAGTTTAGCATCTACAAAAAAAATATAGTCTATGCATGAAAAAGTCTGATGAACATGTGAAAAAAAGAATACTGCTTTCTGCGTGGATTACAGGATCTCCAGGGGTCAACACAACCATTATTCAATGGCCAAACCCTATGTAGGGTTTGGCCATTGATGACTGGGTTAGGGCAGGTTTAGAACAGTCTAACTCAGGATCAATAGTACAGTTCATGTCCCCTCCAAAAATCAAAACACAATTATTCAAAGAAGGTAGATTTTTGAACAACTTGTTCATGAAACAAGGATTATCAAAATTAGGAGCATATACATTAACCAGTAGGGTGGGTAGAAGGAAGAGAGTACCTAACACTATCAAAAATCTGCCGTCTCTGTCTGAGATGGTTTTGGTCAGTGTGAATGGTACAGATTTACCTATTAAGATGGCAACCCCTCTAGACTTTGAATTAAAACTAGAATGGAGCACCTCTGCCACCCAAGGACACTTAAGTCTAAACTGGTCTTTATTTCTCATGTGGGTCTCCTGTAAAAAAATAATGTCAGGTTTCAAACGCTTTAAATGGGAACACACCCAACAACGCTTGACAGCACCCCCTAAGCCTTGAATATTTCAGGTGATAAATCTTACATTAGAGTTGGGGTTAGTTGTGTTACCACCCCATGCCACTAGAGGCAGTATCAGGCCCAAAAAGATGTGACTAAGGAGCAGATTTAAAAGAACACTGAAAGCTACAGAAGTAGTTAAAAACTGAGCAAATTGATAACACATGACTGATGTGTTAGCATGTTTTCATTCTGTTTCTGCTCTACTTCTCTATAAATAATACAGATTTGTGTTTTCCAAATATTGTGAAGCTTTGTCTTTCCATTTGGCAGATCGGTCAGTGAATAAATGTGCACAACAATAACCAGACAATGGGTCTGGAAGCCTACACAAATCTATGCAGACTTAGTAGATTTTGGTATTTTTCCCCCAAATTAAAAAGCTTAGCAGTTCTAGTGTCAAACAGGCACACACACTGCACACACACTATGGCAGCTTTGTCTTTCAGAACATGTTGCACATGTTGTTTTGAGTTTACTGCAACTGTCAGGACAACCAGCCATCTTATCTGCACTTGCCACTAACACAGCAAATGCATGTCCACACACAACACACAGGAAGACAATGTCCAATTGATTGACTACAAGACGAATCACTTGCCTCGTCTTTGCTGTACATTTGTCTGACTTCTCAGTCCAAATCTGTGCAACTCTCAACTCATTCAGAAAAACACTTGGTCTTCTTACTGCAAATACACACTTGTGGCTGTTCGCTGACTGACAGGCGTGGCAGGTGGGGCTCCTCGGTAGCAGCGTCCCACCTGTTGACCCCAACCCCCTCCATGCCCACAAACATGCTCCTTCATAACTGCTTTCCCCGCCCCCTCGACTTCTGACCCCATGACCAACTTCCTATCCCCATGAGCAAGGTAAAGGCCCTCCTGTCTGTACCAGCAACCAGCATCCCAGCTTCATAAATAAAACCTGATCTGCCCCTGCCTGGTGAAGCCCACCGCTGCTGTTCACAGGAACTCCTGCCACTTGGGACCCCCTCCCTCCCACCTCCTCTGTCACTTCTGCTGAAAAACAAAACTGATAATTTTACACAAAAACACCATCTTAACTTCCTGTTAATATTAAACCTTAAAGTAGAGAATAACAGACTGATGATAGAAATGGCTAGTGCTTAAATGTCAAACTTTGTTTTATTTTGTTTCACAAGAAAAGATAAACATAAGAAAAAAGAAGTGGACAAGGAGACTGAATATATACTGCTCATAAAAATAAAGGGAACACTCAAACAACACAATATAACTCCAAGTATATCAAACTTCTGTGAAATCAAACTGTCCACTTAGGAAGCAACACTGATTGACAATCAACAATGATTTTGTTGTCAGCACATTCAACTTTGTACAGGACAAAGTATTCAATGAGAATATTTCATTCATTCAGATCTAGGACGTGTTATTTGAGTTTTCCCTTTATTTTTTTGAGCAGTGTATTTACTGATAGGATTAAAACCTTCTCCTTTATAAGTGATGAACTGTACGCCCCTGTAGAGCCTCTCATAACTGAATTTGTCAGCTTGTTTGACTTAAAAAGTCTTAAAAAGTCAACCAAGCTGACCAATACTTGGTCAGCTTGGTTACTGAGCTGTTTTTTCAGAACGTTTATATTTTTACAGAGCGATGGCATGGGGGCCACCAAGTGGCTTTTTCCCCCAATTATTTTGTGGTATTTATTGTGAGTGTGGCATTTATGTCCTCTTATCTTTTTTATTTTTACCATATTACAACCTGCCAACGTTTCATATTCTCATTTTTTTTGTTTACTCTAACTACAGTACAATGAATGGTAAGGTTAGATTCCTGTCCTGGAATGTGAACGGCCTAAGCAGTCCGGTGAAAAGATCTCAGATTTTTAACCATTTAAAACATCTCAATGTCAATGAAATTTAAACTCATCTGTGGATCTGAGACCAAAACAGACTAAAAACTCCATGCGTATATCACATATTGGATTCAAATTTCTATTCTAGAGCGAGAGGCATGGCAATTTTAAATAAGAATATTATACACTTTTTTTTATAAGATAATCTCAGGCAAGAATGGGAAATACTTATTTGCTGTGGGTACCCAGATGAACAATCCAGTGAATGTTTATGCTTCAAATTTTGACAATGTTCAATGTGTAAATAACCTTTTATCAAATAGAACATTTGTTAAACTATATAATTTTTTTTCTATCCAAACATTTGTGGGAGGATCTTTTTGAGTTGAAACCCAACAGTGAGTTTTTCATATCACAAATATATACTTTTATTGCTGCTTGGGGCAATCATTCAACAAAAACCATTTCTTCTAAATGTGAGCATGATAAAATGGATTTTAAAATTGGGGAAGATTATTGGGACACAAGAACTGAGCAGATTCATAAATCATCTTGTGCTGGGCTTTCCCTTACTCAATTTAAGACAGTATACAACCTTCATAATCAAAATCAAGACGATCAGAAATATATCCCAGTGTGTGTGGTGTGTGCAGCTGATGAAACGCCTGCCCTTGTGATTTAACTCGTATCTTTTTCAGTTGGTCAATCAAACTTTTTTTTATTATTTTGTTGTCCTCTCTATGGTTTGAATGTTACACTTAAACCCTGCCCAGTAGTGGTGATTTTTGGTTTTCCTGAGAATTCCAGAATCAACCTTGATCAAAAGCAGATGTTATCACCTTTACCACATTATTGGCGCAACACAGAATTTTATTGACTTGAAAAGCTGCTCACCCCCTGGTGGCAACACTCTGAATGAAGGACATCATGTCTTTCTTAAAACTAGAGAAACCTTTTTGTTTGTACCGTTTGTATATGTGATAAGTTCTAAATATTGATAATGGCATAAAAAGATTATCATCAATATCTCTATATATCAGGGCATATATTTAGATACATATATGGAGATGTATGTGTATAGACATTAGATTTCCCTAGCTGTCTTCCTCATATTTCCAGATTAAAATGTCACACATATCTCCTAGGAGTTTACAACAGCAACATTCTTTGGGACAGAAGCTGCTCCTCACCCTGCTGACCCTTCACCCTGAGCCAGAGCCTGGACAGCAGTGACATCACAACAGGACTCACAGCAGAAAACGAGCAAACGTGGAACTCAACATAGCGATGAGGATCCAGTGCTTTTGTAGACTCCAAGACAGTCCAATAATTGCATGTGATATTATAGTGGCTTGTGTAACTTTACACTGATAGCCACTATTAGAGGTGAGAATTGTCCAGGCCCTGATGAAGTTGTTCTGGATGAGGACGTGTACCACGCCAAGTTGTTAAAAATGCAAAATGCCTCAACATTTCCAAATTTCCCCGTCACTCCCCAAATAACAGTATTTTATGTGATGTATTTTTTTAATACCTACAAGTAAAAGAAACGTACTTGTGTTTCAACTCTTTGTATGTAGTGAGTGATGTTTCAACTCTTTACTGAGGATAGTTGTACTTCACAAGTGGACAGACCCTCAACGGATCGTCCTTCATTGATCTTTTGGGGAGAAATGTCCAACTGTCATTCTGCTACACACTTAAAGGTTAGATCTGCTGTCATGGAGCAAACCTCGCTGTGCACCGGGGTCAGCAGACAAGGCACCTTCATTATCATCACTGTAAAAACATGTTTAAAGTATGAGCAATACTTACAGATACTGTATATCGATAACACAGTATGTATATATGTATACAGATACATATATATATATATATATATATATATATTGCAATAGTATTGAAAATGTATGCAGTTGTTTTGGATCATATTTAATTGATGATACGTGGGAGGAAGCTGAAGTACTTGAAGAAAACCCATCAGAGCACAGGCAGATTATGCAAATTCACGGATCCTAACCCAGGACCTTCTTGCTGTAATGCTATCGGGTTAAATAGCGCAGTTTGTTCTTAAGTATGTGAAAAGGACAGGGAAGAGCCAAATGAATCACCAAGCACCGAGGTGTTGGGTGTTCCATGAAACCCATCAGCCTCTTACCCTCGATGGAAAAAGACGTGTGAAATTGTAAGCAACATGAAAATAAACTGCCATACTTCTCGAGACTGTGGGGAGAGGAGTGCGTTAGCTGCTGGCATGCATGCCACTGTGTAAGCTGATACGTTCGACTGTGTGTGAGTGTGCTCTGTTGGTAGTCAGGCCAACTGTGAGCCCGCTTTGAGTCGGTGGATTTTCAGCAGGCTGCGGGTTCAGAGAGTTGTGATCACGACAATAACAGGTGCTGGGAGATGGAAACACGATCAGTTGGACACATAGCAGATGTATGCGGTAATTGATTAGAATGAGTTTTATGACAGTCAGGCCTTAGACATCCAACAACAGCTCATGCCTCATGGTGGTTCTTTATACCAGAACTTCTTTTCAGAAAGCTGTGAATCTTTTTTAAACTTATTGTAAAATAAAAACAATGACAAATGTATTTTCTTTGTCTCATTGAGATCCAAACTTACATTTAAAAGAGATGATTGTGAATCTTCTTGACTGAACTATCGTCATCTACTGGGATAACTGTAGCCTGAGATAAACTATCTCCTTGTGCTGTGCTTCAGAGTCTGGGCTCTCAGTTGTTAAGGAACAGTTGCTTCCTGCAGGCGTGGACTCTGTTGAAGTTTAACAAACTGTATATAAGTGACAGTTTGATGCTCAGAAGCTTACTGGAAATGTCCTGTGCTTTAAACATCCGTCCTCCACTGCAAACATAGAAGTGTGGAGTTGAGCCAGATGGCAAGTAATCTTAATTCAATATTTGGGAGGTTTTGAATTGAGTGGTATTGCACATGTGGCTAACACGGACTGAACGACTGTTTTCAGTTCATGTCATTGCTAGAACTACAGCACAGAAAATGTATGTTACCATTTACGATGTCTGCTTCTGTTTGCTGATGGGCCTGTAGAAATTCTACCAGAGGAATCCAAGATAATGGGAGAAAGTCTCAGTTGAGATGTAAGCGAGGTTTGAATCGAGTGCTATTGCACATGAAGGCAATGTCTGGGCTAGGCAAACTTAATTGTGTTTGAGAAATTACTATGGGTGCAATTTCAAAGTACGTTTTTAAGATTAAATGTCATTGCTAGAAATAAAGTCAGATTGAGAAACCCTTCAACCTACAAGTATTCTTGAGGATTAATGAACACTTTTAGTACCTATTTTACTGGAAATCCAGCAAACACTGATACCTGATTTTCTACAAGTGTGTCACAGGCTGAAAGTCAGAACTGGAGGAACAATTTCACACATGGATACATAAAGAATTCGCTTTTGTTATTATGACGATCTGTGCTACCTTGTCATAGCCCATCTGGAGAGGTACCTGTCGGTGCCAACTGTTGAAACTGCTGGAACTGCTGTTGGGGTTTATTAATGATGCAGTCAGATCTACAGGCACTGGTAGTTATCAAGGAGATTAATATAAATGACTCTGCAGGTGGGCCTTCTTCGTGTTACCGTTTTGGGGCAGAGCGTAGTCACTCCTGAACATCCTGATTTAGAGCACGGACATTGGTGTGTCAGAAACTGCCAGCAGACTTCCACATTTCCCGTGAGTGTGTTGAAAAGCAACTGAGCACAATGAACATGAATAAACTCCTTTTCATGTTTCACAATTTCTAAACAAATGTGACTTATACTATAGTGTGTCTCATATATGTTTCTTTCCTTTCGATCTTGTGTTTTTTGACTAATGTAATGTGTATTCCGGAATATAGATGGGAAAATATGACACGTAGTCATATACTTTCAAAAATAAGGGTTTGCAAAAGATGAATAGACAGTGAAATTATGGAAGTGTGTTTTTTGTGCATCGGTATGCCTTAAAAGAGTTCTGTTTTTTAAAGCTAAAGATAACCGCCACAGTGTTGACATGAGAACTTGTGCATAATTTCTTGCTGGTCTTAAATAGGAAGTTATTTTTGCATTTTGATAAAGTTGTAGAGGGCAAGATGGTCTGCAGCAAGGGTTTTAGCCAAATGGGAATCTCCTCCTTCTCTCAACCCTCTGAAGAATTGTTTTTCCTTTCAGCAAGCCAATTAGAGGAACTGATGAGAACAAACTGCGCATTGGGACTTCGCTGGATGTGTCAACAGGTCTGTTTTGATCAGGAGATGAGAGTGTCTTGGTTGCAGAGCTTAAAGGATTGGTGAAGAATGTAAATTCAGGTCTGCTGTTGTGAGGGGTCAACATGGATGGAAGGGGAGGAGCTGACCTCAGTTAGATTACTGAGAGCCAAAACACTCAATGTCAAGGGCAGAGTGTGATGGCACAGAACATAAACAACCAATGTTTTGGACTGGAACAGGAGCTACAAACTGCAGTCAACATTCCTCTGTAACAATGTGCAAGAATGATGAAATCCTTGCTGCTAATCTGTGTGGAAGCAGGTTCAGGAGTGACGTAAACTTCTTTGGTGAACTTTGAATTTAAGAGTGGTCCCTAGTAGCAGAAAAAGTAGCGCTGCATGACTAGTGACATTTTCTCTTAAAGGTGAGAGTTTTGTGACTGCTGTATGTTTTATGTAGTTAAAAAGACACAATGAATGAATTGAGAATTATTTGGACTTGTACTGCAAGTATGAATTTTAATTACAAATATGAAGTAATTTAGCTTTAAACTCTGAATGAAGTGATTCTTGGCAAAAGCGAAATGTTCATCACTGTTGATGCTGAAGGTTCTTCTACAGTGATAGTGGGAAGGAACTTACAGCTGGTTTACACCTGTCCTGTTTGTCTTCACTGGCCTTTTGTTAAAGTAACTCACTCTCTAGGGGAAGTGTGCTCTCATTCTGGCCAGTCATGCATATTCACAGTTTTTTCTCACTTTCCTGTAACACTTACTGTTAATTCTTATTTTCTTTGATTGCTGAAGATGCTACTGACTTTTAGACATAAGAAGCTGGACAGGAACAAAGGCAAAGATAGAAGAAATGCGGCAAATGGCCCACTGCCGGGAATCGAACCCGTTGTTTATGTTTGAGTAAAATGAGAAATATTCTTTTATTCTATGAACTCCTGACAACATGTCTCCAAACTTGGAAGCACAAATCTTTATTAGATGTCTGCTCTGTATTTTTGATTGTTTGTTAGTTTGAACTACACTGCTGTGTGGATCTGTTCCATCAATGCTGACTGATGTTTTTTGTGTGTTCCAGCAGTGCTGATATCACACAGCAGAGTTGCTGGCCCCACTCATTATCCTGTGCAGATGTTCTGTCGGAGGTGTCAGGTGGCAACAAATCTAATTCATATCAAAACTCTGTTGTGGGAAAACCTAAGTCCCTTTGTGATCTCAGGTTACAGCCCTTTATAAGCCTGATCTGACTTTTGGTAGCCACTTCCAGCATGAAACTTGCCTGTCTTCACGTCAAAAGAGGTAGAAATGAGAAATGATGTCCTTCCAACACCTACAAAAAGACATACTGCAACTTTGTTGAGTGAATTTTCAAAGCTTCCAGACCAGTTTGAGACATAATTTAAATTAATCAAGCTCATCAATCTTGCATGCCTGAGTAGAGGACTCTGTCCCTGCAGGGAAAAGCTATGGCATTAATAAGCAAACAGTGAGTTTAAAATGGGAAAATGATCCATGGTAGGGTATTACAATGCAGCTGAGGGGAATTGGAAGCTTAAGGAAAGGATGTGAAGGTAATGACTTTAAACCAGCATAATCCTTCCCATCTGGATCTATAAATTGTTTGATATTTATGGCTGAAGTTCAGCACTAATAGGTCTGTTATTTTCTTATGAGCATATATAAATGAAAAAGAAAACTGGGAGAAGGCTGTGATTTGTTTAGTTTTCATTTTGTTTTGCGTTCAAACAACAGATCCCTTTCAGCGCTGTGGCTAATCGCTGTCTGTGTGTAGGTTGGATGGAATCAGAATCTCAGTGTTGCACATACACAATCTGCATGTCTGAGGTTAGATTAGAGTGGATGACGGGACCAGTTCTCCTCTACAGCTTGTTTGAGTAGAAAAGGATGAGATTTCTTAATATCATTCTTTAAAAAATTATACCCATACAGCTCTAGAAGACATTAAGAAACCACTTGAAGTTATCAGTTTGGGCCTGCCAGGTCTGACCGGCATCCTCCCCCACCACCGGAGCCAACTCACCACCGGGTAGTGGTCAGTGGACAACTCCGCACCTCTCTTCACCCGAGTGTCCAAGACATACGGCCGCAGATCCAATGAAACGATGAAAAAGTTGATCATCAAACTATTGCCTAGGGTCTCTTGCTGTTTCATTCAGAAATACCTTAAATGTAAATAGAAATCAACCTAACAATCAGATATGAGTCCTGCTACCTTGTCTTGGATTAAACAGAGAAATTTCTGGATGAATGAGTTCTTGTACCAGTTACGTCTGAGCTGGAGGCCAGAAGGCAGAACCTGGAGATCAGAGGATAACCAGGGGTGTCAAACTCCAGTCCTGGAGGGCCACTGTCCTGCAACTTTTAGATGAGCCTCTGCTGCACCACACCTGAATAGAACAATTAGGTCATTAGCAAGACTCTGGAAATCTGATCGACACAAAGAGGAGGTAATGAAACCATTTCATTCCAGTGTTTTGTACCTGTGGCACATCAAAAAACTGCAGGACAGCCAGCGGCCCTCGAGGACTGGAGTTTGACACCCCTAGCATAAAGGTTGAGAGGCATCAGCGCTTTCAGTCCTCACTATGTGATATCACTATGTGATGTCACTATCTGATGTCACTATGTGATGCCACTATGTGATGTCACTATGTGATGCCACTATGTGATGTCACTATGTGATGTCATTATGTGATGTCACTATGTGATGCCATTATGTGATGTCACTATGTGATGTCACTATGTGATGCCACTATGTGATGTCATTATGTGATGCCACTATGTGATGTCATTATGTGATGCACAGATGTCTGATATTTTAGGGTTTTGATTTGTTGTAAAAGACAACCATGTATCACTACTAGACAAATACATACAGTATAAAAATACAAACAGTTGTGATAATTTGAGTTGAACTTTTATTGAACGGCTGATAATGTCAGCATTATTCTGTTCCCTTACTGTACGGCTACTACCATTGTGTAATTTCATTTCTGCTCTTTGAAGCGAGCAACAGGTCATTCTAAATTAAATGGCATACTAAGTACTAAGCTATTTTAATTGTCGTGCATTTTGATAAACTGTTTTTATAGAGTTGGAAATAAAATATGAGAAAGAAAAATCATTTAACCATTTTTTTAGAAGTAATGACAATCTGCAGAAACTGTAGTAAAGTATTACTTTGGGATACATGTATCAATGCTCCATGCTAGCTGCTGGGACTGCAGTTTTCTACACAGAATCAGCAGTCATCTGAAAACATTCTATGAAACTGATGTGGAATAAAGAGTTCGCTGCCAATTTACAGGATGACCTTAGCACATGCTGTGTTCAGTCTGAAAGCCACATAATGTTGCTTCATTCAGCTTGTGGTATGTGCATGTTCATGCTGTACATGTGTCAGTGTCTGTGTGGTTAGTAAACTATTTGAAGTATTGAGGTTCCGGAGTCCGGCTTGGTTCTTGCTTTCTTTGGTTTGAGACATTTGTTCCTGCAGCTGTACATTTTCTCACTTCTTCCACCAGTGAACAGCTGCATTGTGAATTGCACTAAAACTGCAGTTTTACAGGGATTAAGCTGTGCACTATTTCCATGTGTGTGTTTCCCAAGAGACGTCAAAACTCTGCATACAGAACTCTAAGTTCTGGTATCAAGGCTCGGCTTCAAACTAATACTATTTCTTTAGAGGACAGCGCCAAGAGCTTTTTATACCTTTTCTCCCCTAAAAAAGGCCCTACATGACCAAAGCAAGGTTTTCTCCTCACTAAATCAATTTTCATCTCACAATATGTCACAATTTTTTCGACCTTTTCTTGCTCTTTAGTTGGATGGCTGCAAAAGTTCAAGAAATTTGTTTTTGCATTTTCATATCAGGAGAAAAACAACTGATTTTATCACAATTAACATCTGAATGTATGGCTTGAGTTTTTTACATAGTACTTTGGGAACAAACAATTGTTCCCTGCAGTCTGTTGAGGTTTGAAATTTTACATAATTGATAACGTTGCCTGGCACGTATGCAATGTGCCAGTTTGACGCTATGAAGTTTATTGGAAATTGGAATGGTTGTTTGAACTGTAAACAACCATCCTCCACTGCGAAGTGAGAAGCATCAATCTGAACAAGGCCACTTTAAATGTTAGTTCAAGATTTGGAAGCATGACCAACATGGACTGAACGGTTTTATTCACTTCCTTTACTGTTATTGCTAAAGCTGCAGGCAGACTACTATTCCAAAACAGTGCAGAAAATCAACATCGTCATTCACAACATCTCCTTCTATTCACTGATTGGTCCAGTAGAAAATCTCCTGGGGGAATGCAAGTAAATGAGAGAAAGCCCAGACTGTCTGTAAAGAGAGATTTTAACCACACAGGAAGGCAATGTCCAGCCTAACTTGACGTAAGGCTTCAGATATTTTTCCACATTATATGAGTTGACGGGTTTTGACGTTTCTGCTGCTTGTTGTAGTATTCTGAGTTGTTGGTGTTTTTTTTCCATCCAACCTTGTCTTGTTTTCAGTCTTGATTGGAAATCTGTTAGAGGCAGCTGGAGACTTGGTCAGAGGTTCATCTCCCAAGCAGAGATGAACCTCTGACCAAGCAGAAACAGGGTGGCAGGACATGAGAATAACTGGACATCTTGAAGCCAGCAGATGTACGTCCTTACTTCAGCGATAACAACTTCCACCAAAAAGATTCCAGTGAAAAGAAATCACTCCAGGCCTGCTTATATGATCAGAGGAATTTGTGTCTGCAGGAATACATTTCAATTTCTGGGTTACCGTCCATATCATACCACCGGCATGTAGAGCTGATCCTGAGCAGCCTGGCACTGCACTGCTGCAGTTGTATGGATGCACTACAACAATGACCACATTGGTGAGCTGTGGTGTACCCTGCGCTGACTTACTGAATCTAGTAACTATAACACCTGAAATAAAATGAATGTTTGTGTCTGACATGTTGTATTTATCCCTCCAAAGTTCAACATTGACTCCATGACAAAGGCTCACAAAACAGAAACTGACGGCATTATTAGAAAACGGGAGAAGAGCTGAAAAAAATGTCTAACTACATAAACATAAACCAGGCAAAAGCTGACTTTTGTCAGTCATAGCGGTTGACAGTCAAAGCTGAGGGGTAAAATAGAGTTAATGTAAAATATGTAAATGGACAGCCTGTTTTTAAAAGTTGCTGTATCGTTTGTTTCAAAAAAGGTGTGTGGGGGGTTTGCTTTGTTTTTTTACATATCTGTTAAAACTGTTGCTAAGATGTGACAGATCATCTGTGAAGAGACCTGAGCTGCTATTACAGGCTGAAGAAATGCACTGCTCCCGACCAAAAGCAACCAGGTGGGTCTTAATGTTGTCAATCAGCTCATGTACTCACAGCTAAGTGTGCTAATGGTGGAGAAACGACTCACCATTACTGGAAAGCAGTTTATCCACTGTAATCAGAGCATTCACAACAGGCTGTGCCAGCTGCAGCGCAGCAGAGTGCAGGGGGAGAGAGATGGAGGGATGAGCAGCGCCACCACTCAAAAAAATGAACTTCAGGGGATATTACATTAACAAAAGAATATCACATACTTTTAACACAATAATTTCATGTTTCAAACGAAAACGTGATAACATAACGTTGAATAAACAAGAAATTCAATTTGACGTTTCTGAAGTTTGATCATGTATCAAATCTTTAGAAATCTTTGAATCCACACTTTCAGTCTGTTTAAATAACTCAAAATGTTATTCCTGGTTTTGTTGCTGCTTATCTGTGATCAGCTCCAGCCATGGAGGACAAAAGATATACTATACACATAAAGTTTTTATCCATGACTTTAGGCTCAAAACTTTAAAGTTTAAGGAAAAAACCTCAAATCCTCCTATAGCTTTATAGCTTGTTATTTCTTATTTTAAGCTGTCCTACAGCATGGTGTTTCTTTTCCTGTTCCATAAAAAAACACTACGGAGCCCCTCAGGGGACATGGGGATTTTTTTCTTTTGTGTTCCCTCATAATACTGTCCTGATCAGTTTATGCAGCATAATTAAACACTGTAAGCCTTTCTTACGGTGGCCGCCGTACTTTCTGCTTTAATAAAAATTTATGTGAGGTTTTTTCATGAATGTTAATATCTTGTGAAATATCTGAAGTTTTGTATCTTTTCCTGTAGGACAGAAAGGCACCAGAAAGGCACAGTTTATATCAAAAGATATGAACAGGAATGTTCATATTATCACTTCCACCTCTTCTTCTTTTTGGCAATTAAGAGTTCGTCGCACTGCTGGTGTGAAGTCAGCTTTAATGAAACGCTTTAAAGTTGTTCTTATCACAGCTTCCGTTTCCCTGACACCAACACCACCGTCGAACTAAAACACAACGTGAACTTAGTGAGATGGTGTCAAGAATACAATATATACAAAATAAATAACATAAACATATCTCGCTGACTGACCCTTCCTTTTGAGGTAGAAATGAGGTAACTCAGTAAATTCTTAAACTTAAATCACGTTTCTTCATTTGCTTGCCAAACGCGACGCTGTTTGGCAAGCAAATGAACGCTGTTCTATCCCAAGCGTCTCTGGTAACCTAGCAACATGCAGGCTTCCACTTCCTATCTTATCTTCCAAAATAAGAGTCTTAACAACAAAAATATAAATAATACAAAATAAAACATGTAAACTAAAACTATGGCAGTAAAAGTAATTTTCAGCAAAATCTTCAACTTCCAGCTTTATAAGCTTAGAAACATGATAGAACTACTGAGAAGCAGTATATTTTGGTGGTTTAAACAGTTTCTGACTTTGTTGGATAGAACACTATTTAGTGCCAAAATG
>CAJVRI010001320.1:0-15404 GCA_911649635.1 Poeciliopsis gracilis
TTCGTGCTGCGCCTTGCAAAAGTGTTCATACAGCTTGTCCTTTTTTCACATATTGTCACTTTAAATCCACCAACTGTATTGGGTTTTGTTTCAGTTTGTGAGTCACATGATTTGTGAAGATGTGACGTGCAACAGCTGACGTGCATGTCTCTGTATCACCTTCCTGTTTTTTCTCTACAAAATAGGTCAAACTCAGTCAGATTGGAAGCAGAGTGTCTGTGAGCATCGATATTCAGCTTTTCCCACTGAGTTAGATTTCGATCTGGACTTTCACATGAATGTGCTTGGATCTGAACCATTCGATTGTAGCTCTGGCTGCTGAGAGATGAACCACTGCCACCAGTTTCAAGTCCTTCTTTTCACTTTTCCTGCAGAGGAACACCATTCCCACATCATGACACTGCCACTGCCATGTTTCACAGTAACAGGGAGGTGTTCTGGACCGTCTACATCCATTTTTTTTTTTTTTTGTCCATTCTCAACACGTTTCTTACATTCCCTACATCGCTCATTGAGAACTGGCAGCTACATACAAACACACATCACATTTGTCAGAGTTTCATTTTAAAATATAAAGACCAGGTCTATTTTTTTTCTTCTGTTTATTACCTTCCTGTAAGATGCATAAAAATTTGTGGTTGTAACTTTACAAGGTTCAAGGTACATGAATGATTTTGCAGCGCTCTGCAGTTTATGTTCATGTGTCAGTAAGTGTCGAACCTTTTCCTCGATGTTCTCTGTGTATATTTGTCTCATGCATTCAATGACTGCCAATAAAAGAACCTGTCCAAACTGAGAAGTGATGTCTTGTGATTTTTTATGATTTTTCTGTTCATGTTAAAATGATTTACTGATCTGTTTTACCAGCTGGGTTGCTGTCAGAACATGCAGTGGCTCACAGACAAAAGCATAACAAGCAGCTGATTGATTTCTCCAGATGAGCCTGTTAAAGGAGCCGGGTTTGGGCCGTGTGGTTTCAGACCCGTAGCCGGGATGCTGTGCGTGTTTTTGCTGTCGAGGAAACGCCTCAGCTGGCAGCCGCTCGCTGGCGAAGGACACGGCGGTCTGAGCGTGAGGCCCAGACCGTGATCCTCTCCTGGCAGCCTTTTGTTCGTGCTGCCAGACATGGTAATGTGGCATTTGCAACAGGTGGCTCCTATAAGGTCAGGGCACAGTGTGACTGTCACAACCCCTCCCAAGGTCCAAATATCGTGTGACAAGGCAACACAGCCCGCGCCGAGAAATCCCCAGGTTTGTGTTATTTGACCTTTCCTTTGCAGGATTGGTTTATTTCTGTGTTACTGGTGAAATATCAATTTCCTCAGTGCTGCTGTTGAAGCAGAGCTGTAGACCTTTAAGCTGACACAGACGGAGCTTCACAGATTCACTGAGGAAACTTTTCCACCGCAGGTGTCCAGAATTACAACATTTTGAACAGCAATAAACCCACATACTAAGATGTGTGGCAAGTGCATAGAGGGAACTGGAATATCCAGTGAGAGACCTATCATGCACACGGAGAACAGGCAAACTGTTTTAGCATTTCTCACGTTGTAAGGCCCATTTTTTCCAACAAATATTATATTGTAAAGACCAACTGCTCCATATGGAGTCCAAACCTCAGGCTCCTTACAAAGACATAAGAGGTCAGGTTTAGGACAATGGTGTGGGTTGAATTTAGGGTTAGGCCTGAACTGGTGATGGTTAGGGTTAGGGTTAGGGTTAGGCTATAGAAATAGATAAAAAAATGAGTGGAAGTCAATGAAAAGTTTGCGTGAAACAAGAAAGACACTATGTGTGTGTATGTGTGTGTGGGTGTACTTGCACATACTCTGATACATACTTCATGGAGAGAACCACTTTTGCAATATTTAGCAACAAAGAGAGATGATTTTCCAGTCCTCGTGTTTGTTCTAGTTCTGCTGTATTCTACTGTTTTAAGTTTAGAGGTAAGGTGTAACTTAGATTTGGGTTAAGGTTAAGAGTAGAAATAGATTAGGAGTCGGAAGAGTGTGTGTGTGTGTGTGTGTGTGTGTATGTGTTGGTGTGTGAGAGAATTGATCCCAGATAGAGGCAGATTTATAAGATTTTTGATACAAATTCAAATTGAAAATATTTGAATGAGATCAAAATAGTTTTTTAATTCAAACTGATCCCATCCATGCATCAAGTGTAAACTTTTGTTATAAGACATTTGTCCACTTATTCACTTCTATGAAGTGTTCAGCCATTAGGTGACATGTTGACCTTCAGATCAGATGAAGGACATATATCTTTTGAAGTACATAAATCAGAGACTGAGGTCCAGACAAAAGGCAGGGAGCAAAAACAACCTTTAATACATCTGCAGACGGAGAGCAAAAAATACACTGCATTAGGCGAAAATCATTCTGCTCTAACAAACTCAGAGTTGCATAGTTGCTTTATTCACCTCTCTCTGCTAACGAGGCGGAGACTCAATCTTCAAAGACCAAACAAAAGAAACAAAGGAAAACAGACAGAACAGTTCAACCTTATACACTCATTCACTATCATGTCTACGGAGGCGAAAACTAAACTCTATTTATTTGGGGAACAAGTTCCCAAATATCCTATATGGAAACTTCAACAGACACATTTTGTTCAATTAGTTTGTACAGCCTCTTCAGCTGCATGAAAAAAACATCTTCACTATGCTACACTGTATGAGGCAAATAAAAGATTTTCACTTTAAAGAAAAAATCTACTTCACAATCTCAAATGTGGTTTATGCCTTTTGCAGGGATTTGCTTACCTACTTCATACATTTCAGTTAATCTGTTCAGTTCATAGTTGTCAGCTCTAGAGCCTGCTAGAAATAAATATTTCCCACTAAAAAATACTATAGTGTTCATAGTTTATTTCAACAAATCAGTACAAGCTCTTCACCATCTTTAAAAAAACATTAATGAAAGCGCAAAAATATTTAAGACTACCTCCTACATAAAAATATTTTTTCCCTGATAACATCTTGGTGCAGTCGGTCAGCTCATTCCAGACACATAAAGCCACGTCACAGCAAACACTCAGCAAACTAAACCCGTTTCTCCGCTTGTTGTTGAAAGACGTTTAAAAAACAACAGAGATCTTTCTGCAGCAGAAGGAAGATCTCAGTCCTTTTCAGAACATCCTCCATGACCAGCATAACTGACTGGTTTTGTCAGTAACCAGCTGCTTCTCCCAGTTTCCTTTCATCAGACACAGCACAGATGCAGCCATTGTTTTTTCTCCACCGCGTTAACCACATTGTAGAATTTGTTTCCTAGTTCATGTCCAAGGGCCTCAAGTTTTTTAATTAGAGTCTGAGGAGAAAGAAGGAAAGACAGGATGAGTTTAAAGCTATGCAGTTTAAAGCTTCTGTGTGATCCTGAAAGAGTCACAAATACATTACAATGTCAAACTTGGGTTCGAAATTCATTTTGTTTTCACAGTCAACATAGACCACCGGAGTATCAATCGCCTCTTTGAGGCTCTTCCCAAACCAAAGGTGGTTGATGAGAGTCTGAAAGAAAAAGAAAACACACTGATGGGAATGTGGATTATAGTACAGATGGTCATAAACATCTTTACTGTGCATCAGTGTTCAGCAGATAATACTAACTACTCTTAGTGTGATCGCCATGGACACATACAGACGCTATTCCAGTCGTGATCCAGTTCCCTCCACTCGCTCCAATCGCCAGCGTCCCCTGACTTTGACTTCAGCACGGCAGGGGGCCATGGAGGACGGGGGCCGCTCCCCTGGAAACACAACTAAAGCAACGGGTGACAACACAGACAGCTGCAGTTCAGACCGATCACAAGAACAAGAAACAACAAGATGAGTAAAAATCATCTTGTGATTAAAAATGCTTGCAGTGGAGCAGAAGTCAATAAAGGTGACTCAGAGGGTGAACAACATTGAAGTTAATCCTGATATCTCATAAAATTTCATTTTACTTTTATGTGAGTTTAGGTCTACACCACTTTATGTGTCCTGTTTTGTTTTCTTTTTCAGACTGTCAGAAGTCAGTGACTGTCACTGGTCCAATCCTCCCTCTGCTTCCTGTGTTCCTCTGCACAAATCTTGGGTACAGATTTACTATTCCTGTGCAGGGGACGTAATTTCTCCCACGTAATTCTTCTCAGGGGATGTAAGAAAATGAGGGTGATTGTTTTATGCAGTTTGCCCTCAGAATCAACCGTTCTTCATTTAGTTTTCTGAGTGCCAGGATTTCATATGTGTTAGAATTGTAAATAATAATCCATATAAATACTAATCATTATATTGTCACATGTGAAACAAATCATTAAACCTGAGTAGAAAACAGAAGTGATAGATGGGTAGAAACCATCTCAAAACATTGGAAATTGATTAAAGTCCTGAAACTACATAATAAAAAATTAATGTGACACTTTCACAAAAGTTTACCGTTGCAGTTATAAAGACAAATCATAAAAAAAATGTTTAAGGCCTTTAATTCCAAGGCTGAAAGTTGTTGCGAAAAATTGTATGGTATTTGGATTATTATTGATTTAACTTAACTAATAAAAAGACATCATACTACCTTTAGAGATCTTATCAGTATCTCTATGACAAAAGTCCCACAGCTGGTTGTTGAGGAGGATTCCGGTGTTTGGAGAGTAGACCTTGGAGCCAAATCTGTTAAAAACATGTTTAACTCACGTTATATTGAGGGATTAGCATGGCGAGCCACGGTTACTTTGATTTAATTTGGAAACATTTTTACTGCAGCTTAAATCTTCGTCTATCATCCACTATGCTTCTGCAGTGTTTAGAATGGCTCACTTACGGATGAGATGAAAACTACATTTTGGTGTACCAGCTGCTCAGTCAAGAAAGATAAGCCAATCATCGTATTTATTATTTCCTAGTGCATCACTATTTTTTCAAACTTTTTTAGAAAATTTTTTCTTACTGTTTTTAGCAACATTTTTTTACATTGTGATTTGATTGTTATTCTCTGTGATTATGTGTGTAGCACTTTCAGATTTTATATATAAAACATATAGTTTTGCCACATACTGTTAAAAAAGCTGTGATATGCCAGTCATGCTGAGGTATGGTAGATAGTAAGAATTATTATTATGTTGCTTGAATTATTTTGTCCACAACTGTTTCTATGGGAACAGCAGTGAATCCTGAATCATTTTAAAAACATAGTTGACAAAATCATTACTGTTTACATAGTTGTTCTCCCATTAGTAGCCGATTTGATGAAAAAAGCCTGTGAGTAAAATAAACTGCAGTTCTAGATCAGAATGTGTTTCTCTGACTCTTTGCTCCCCATCCAAAGATTATCAGTGAGCCTCAGTCGGTCATCACTTTGAAAACTGTCTGTAGATGTTGAAGCAGAACAAATCAGATACTCACATGGCGTTGATGCTGCTGGTGACGGAGACAAATGTTCCATATTGGTCCACCGCAGACACATGAGTGGTACCCACACTCTCATGACAGACATTTTTTTCTGAGAGCACGATTGTCCTGTATGTTCTTAACTGAGTTAATATTTCTCATTTCCTTGGCCCGCTGCAAAAACTAAAGGAAAGAGTAATAATTAGTCAGTTTGTCAGTATGGGGTTTGTTTTTAGAGGGATTTTGAAAGCAGTTTTCAAAACACTAATGTCAAAATACTTTTGCCCATTCCCTTTAGAAAAAGAAGACGTTTTTCTCCTTGGCAGTGACAGACCCGTCTCCAATCTTCCACTGCTAAGATCATTGAGAAAGTTCTGATCTGCTCTGGTTCAGTACAGCATACTTGACCACTTTCAGTCAGGTTTTTGATCGTACTTTTCATCCATTTCCTGTGTGTCACTTTGAATTTATTTACGTTTGCTGTGGTGTTTATATTTGCTGTCTGATTTTATTCATTTGTCTAGACATTCTTATTCTAGAACTTCACAGTATGTTCCTGAATGTTACTCTTAGTTCTTAGCTTTGCTATAAGTTTCTTCTATTAGTTAGTTCTGGATTACTCTTTGACAACCTGTGATTAAAGGACACACTCCCCCCAAAAATTCAAATTTATATGACTATGTTTATGCACACCAGCATGCAGTGTCCCTTTATAAATCACAGTTGGAACTCAAAGTTTGGGCCCTCCCACACGTCCACAATGCAAACACTAACCCAGAGTAAAGCACTGACAAGGCCTCACATACAACTTCATTATTATGTGAGCCCTTTACTAGCATCATGGGTGCAGACAGTTACACTGATCACATCAGGAAAACCAGACATTGTTGCAAACTGTCTGTTAATGTTGGTCTGTGTCCCACAGTGCAGGAAATCTGGTCGTGTTAATGATGATATTACTGGCATTAATGCACTCAGTGATGGCTGTGATATCCCAGTTTTATAGATAACTTCACAGAACTATGATGTTCCTTCAAGTGGCTTCAGGCAGAGAGTTGTTGATTCAACACATTTGTTTAAAAAAATCATTATAGCGTTAACATCTTAAACTGTCTTTGTCATCTTTTATAAACTGCAACGTGTTTTACCAAGAGATCATTGTCTTAGTTTTAACATTCCCAAAACATTGCTAACATTTCCAAGTCTAATATGTTCCATGACATACAAGCTCTGCTGCAAATGCATTCAGCTTGTTGCCTGATCAAGTCGGCTCCCAGACAAAATGTAAACCAAGGTGGAGAAATCCTCTTTCTACCCAAAGGCATGCAGATAAATTTAAAAAAATCCTTTATAACACACTTGAGCTTTCTGTAGCATGAATAAACAATAAACATGCATTTGTTTAGAATATGGTGGTTTCGTTTTAAAAAGCATCTTACAGCATCTATGAAATTATTCATACCCACGGCCCATTTAATCTTTTTACTTTTACCAACACAAAACTGTCTAATTCTGATTTCCAGCTGACTCTCTGTGGGATCTCTAACATCAAGTACCATGTGTACTTTTTATGGCAATGTTTAATATATATCACTTACTTGTGGAGCAAGGCATGGATCCCAAATAATCTTCCTTTGTTCATTGGCCTGTTTAAGGGCTTGAACATAGAGGTCATAAAATTTAGTCTTTTCTTCAACAGACTGAGGGGCTGATTTATTTTTCAAACTCTGTAAACAAAAAACAAGTTTATTTAGATATTTGTGATTTTATTTCATTGTCATGATGCATCTCCTCCAAGATTGATCCAAACTCTTTCCATGTGAATTGCCAGAGTAAATCTTCTAAATGGTAATAAGTTGAAAGTATAGAGAAACAGCTGCTCTGTTGTCTGCCTGCATCCAGTAGGAACCTTTCATGAAGTCGAGGACGACTCTAAGGAGTAATCCTCCTGATGGGGGGTGGTGGTATGTACATGCGGTACTCGGCTCCCACAAGGACCTCCGATGTCTTAAGAACTGTGGCTCGATATGACTTTAAATCCTCCAGTGTGAGGTTTCCTCCTGGGAAGAAAACTGTGAATTAAACTATTTCTGCTGATCAGGAGAAAAAAAAACAGAATGAAAACCCACAGCAGCCTTGATAAATCCTGGTGTTTAATAGCTCAGATACGCATCAAACCAGTTTGCTCGTTTGTGATTAGAGAAATAGGCCATGCAGACAGAAAGACAGAAATGACAGTACCTGAAACTTTGACTAGATCGTCTGCTATCCTTCCGCTGTAGAAGGCATCCGGTCCTTCGTTTGCAATCAGCTCCAAAGTATCGGCCAGTTTCTCATACCTGATCGTGTCTCCATGCTTCAGCAGGTTTCCATTTTCATCTGAATATAGTTTTCTGAACAGAGGAAGATTTAAATATTTATCCTTCATACCTCAAAAGCAGATTGTGATTATTATGGCCTTTCATACCGCAGGGACTCAGTTTCTTTAATCTCTGGGAAGTGGGAGCTCAGGAGTAGAGAAATATTGGTTCCCTCTCTGGCCAGCTTGATGGTCTCGTTGAACAGATCTGACCAATTCAGGTTTTTATAAAGTTTGCGAGCCAATTCATAGCCTCGAATTTCCCCCGGAACACCAATCCACTTGCTTTCTGCACAGATGGCGGAAGGTACAGAGTTTAAATATTTACACTGTAGTTTAGTGTTATTGAATATAGGACAGAAAAAATAATTCCTGACATGTTAAAACTACAAATATGTTGTATTTTATTAGAATATCATAGAGCAAATATTACATTCTGAGTTTCTTTCTAAATGGAACAAACAAACTCCAAAGTTGGTATTCAATCCCCCTGAGTAAATTGTTGGTTGAACGACCTTTAAGAGACATAAACATTGGTTATGTCTTCTTTGAAAAAACAGCTAAAGCTCAGTCTAATGAGATGGAGAGAATCTGTGAACATCAGTTTTCAGGTTCTCCCCACAGATTCTCAATCTGGTCTCTGTTTGGTCACCTAACATGTTTTCTGGAAGATTCCCTCAGTGTTTAGCTCCACCCCTCTTCTCATGAACTCTGACCAGCTTCCCTTTTCCAGCTGAGAAAAAAAGCATCTCCATAGCAAGATGTTCCACCGTGTGTCACTGTGGGGATGGTTTGTTCACAGTAGACCGAGCTTCCCAGGTGAAACAGTTAAAGACACACACACACATGCAAAAAAACGCAAACACGCGCCCCAGTGGCCAAAATCAAGAGACAGTCAGCGACCTACCATTAGCCTGTGAAGATTTGTCAGGACAGGAGTCCAGCAGATCAGGTTTCTCACTCATTGTCAATGGTGCGGTCTCCTTGGAGTTGATGAACATCACATCACCTTTAAAGAAATACTCACACCATCACCATATTATCAGTAACTATTATTAAAGCAGTTCTACTTTATGGGGATTGACTGTGTCCATTACCAAATTTGTCCATGATGGTGAAAATGGAGCCTCCTCCGATCCCCGCGCAGTGCGGGTTCACGACCCCTGTGCACAGAAGCGCAGCGATGGCAGCTTCCACTGCTGTGCCGCCTTTTTAAGAATGTTGCTGTAAAATACACACTTGTTATTGACGTGTGCATTTTTGTTTTTCATTTTCATTTTTTTGTGTGAAGATGATTAACCGTGCTCTATCAAAAAAGTACTTTCAGAAAATAATTATTCTTTAATAGTTCAAGTAGGAAATTTTAGTAAAACCAAATATGTAAAAATTCAGAATTCATAGTGTTAATAAACCGAAGAAATATCCAATTTGCAAAAAAACAACAATTTTGGCTTGTTTCTTGGAAATAAATTATTTTTATTTTTATCAAAACTAATATAGTTGCAGCAGTACTTTTGTTGTTGTTTTTACTTTATAAGCACATAACTCTCAATACCAAGAGAATGCCTTCTGTTGTACATTATCTCTTTAAATAATGTCCCGTCTCCATAGAGCACCAATCTGCTCTAAAAGTTGTTTGGTACAAAAAATATCCCATTTTCAAAATTATTTATGCTCATTAAATGTAGTTTGTTCATTTATTGTAAGCTGAAGGTCTGATTTTTACAGGCTAGAAAGTTCCAGAGTTTTCTAAGAAAGCTACTGTAGATATAGTGTTTGCATAACTCCATGAGTGCAACAACTTATTTTAGGTTAAAAATCCACCATTTCTATGACATTATTGATGTTTCACACATCAGTTTGGTCTGTCTGCCACAGTTGCACGTTTTGGTTGTGCTGCTCAGCAACGGGTAAATCTAATCTACATCTGTACTAGACAAATAGAACATTTTTGCCACCTCTGTCCTCTACCAATCCGTTTTCACTGCTCCAAATGGTGAAGCTAAGAGAAAACAGTGTGACCCTTTGACTTTTTCAAATAGCGTATTAAAATTCAAATATTTTGCCCGCATGACTGAAACTTCACTACATACGGCTTCCAAAGCGGAATCTGGCCAGCAGGGACAAAATGGAAAAAAAACGGATGTAAGCTGTAGCCAGCTGAGGACGATGTGTCTATCATCACATTGCCATGGAAACGTGTATGCCGATCATAAAACCAGAGGCAAGTCCAGTTGTCAATGTTTCTGACTATTGAAGAAAAGTGTTAATCAGTACTTACAGTCCGATCTCTGAGCACTTCAAGTTGTCTGTAGCCACAGCACCGTTGGTGAAAGTCCCTTCTGGGCACTCGGGTGGATGGTCGGGACTGTGGTTCTGATGCCTTTAGCACAATATATGAGCACACCGAGCACCAGAAGTATGACAAAAGCACACACCGTTGTCTTCATGTTATATTCCGCCATCGTTCTGTGCTCTCACCGAAGCTGAAGAATAAAAATGAGTGAGTGAAGGACTACTTACCTGGTTGGGTCAGACAAGGCGGGGCTCCTCTCCACATCCTACACTGATAAAGAGCAGAAAAAGGAAACCAAATGTCACAGCCCAGGGAGGTGTGCTTCACATGTATTTTTGTTTTGTGGAGTTTAGTTTCATTTGGTGCAGATAAGTGGAAAATGCAGCAGTGTGCAAAACTCTGAAACGTTGCATGCCACTCATGACACAATTAAAAAAAACCCAGCAATGATAGCAATATTTTTCTGAGTTGGAGAAGAAATTATAAAGACTCAAATGTTGTTTACAGGGTCACCATTTTTGAACTATAAACAGTCAACAGTGATCAGACATTACTGAACCTGTGCTACAGGGTAAAACAAGAAACGGTGCATCGTAACAATAAACACCAGTTGATTTTACAAAACATAAAAATTTTTTCTGGACAACTGAATAATCTTTCATAACAGTGGTTTCAATGTTAACCATAAAAGCATCACATCCATTGCATTAATGTTGGAAGATGAGAATTGCCTTCTTGGTTGAACTGCTATGGTAATATATCAATGTAAAAAGTGACATAATCCAAAAACTAAACAAGCCAAGAATACAACAGGGTGGTAGTTATGGAAGACTAAAAAAAGAAAGGTTTAGTGGTTTTGCTCTATCCACAAACACACATACAGGTCGTGGCATGGCACATTTCTCCAAATCAACCTCCTCTGGGTGGTTGATGGTCTGGATTGGATCCTTTTTCTGCCCTTTGACAATACTCTTTTTCATTTTCATACAAATAGAGAGGAGCCCTGCGATGGACTGGTAACCTGACCAGGGTGAACCCCCACCTCTCACCTGTTGACTGCAGGAGACTGTCAACAGGCAGCCTCCAGCACCTGAGGCTGCCTCACAACCCTGAAAGGATGAACATGTTAGATAGGACAGCAGTCTATGTTCAAAGCTTGCAATATTGTTTTATTACCTACTTCATTTTATAACTTTTTCTAAACTTTATCCCCGACCTCTCCATGGTCTTCATGCTGCTGTTTGTTCACAAAGTTACAGAACATAGCAAACTTGTAGTTGTCCTGAGATTTTATTATACTTTACTTAGTATTTGCTGATTTCAGAAGGCATTTCTTTACACTGGATCCTATATTTGCAAAAAGAATCAGAGAATCTTGAATTATTGTCCTTCCACTTCCCAAAATGTACAATATTTTCTTGGTGTATCTCACAAAGTCCCAATAAAATGCAATAGAGGTTTGTGCTTGTGACATTAATAAATGTGAATACTTTTTCCAAATCACTTAACATGTATCACTGCAGGTTTCAGTGTGCCGATGTGGGTGCAGCCAAAACTAGATAAGCCATCAGTTTGTCCTAAGCTCACTGCATCACACTGAAATCCTTTAGCTTAAGAACATGGATCATCTGCAAGATAAAGCAGGAAAAACAAGAATTACCTGCTACAGAGATAAGAAAGAGACAAACATTTGTCTGTGGCTTTGATTATGCAGCTGCCAATTACCTACTAAATTTCACTTTAAAAGTCTTTGGACCAACTTCAGCAGATCACGATTCACCTTTGAGGGAGCAACGATCCTCACATTTAGGGTTGTCAAAATAATTAATATGTCAATATCAGCAATATTAAGAAACTAGAACATTTCTGAAAAAAATTTAACTGCGGCCTGCCAAAGTGTGACCCTCATTTTTTAAAAATTAGCATTAGTGCTAATGTAAGCTACAATGTGCTCAATGGCATTTGGAGAGTCACAACCATGTTGAGTAGCATGGACTTCATTCAGTGTGTTAAATTTAGTAATTAAGATAAATTTAACCACAATACTAATGTTAGCCTAAATGATGCTAACAGTAGCATGAGGCTATAACTAGCATGTTGTCTTACTACTGACTTCCTCCATTAGGTAACCATGGCTACTAAATAAACAAAATAGTGAAAAAGCTCATACGATAGAAAAGGCTATTGCTAATGTGGGCCGTAGCTACATTAGCCAGTGTTTGTGCTAATCTTAATGCACAAACATTAACATTAATTATAATCAGAATTTGATTTCTGATTTTTACTTTAGCAAAAGTAAAAATCATCGTTTACTTCGTGGCACTTGGTTACCAGAAAACTCGCTCATCTCTTAGCAACGATTGACAACAAATATTGTTATTGTTCAAAAAACACATGATTTCTTCTGAAATTTTGCAACACTGCTTATAATAATAACAATAACAATCTTTATTGTCATTATAGAACCATGCAATAAGTTACATGGAATGTAACAAAATTGGTGAAAATAGTACTACAGGGTATTTAATGCCCTTATGGCTACTGGGTTGTGAACTGTTCTTCAGTCTGTCTGTCTTTGCTTTAATGCTCCTGTATCTGTAGCCGGATGGCAGCCGTTGGAACAATTTGTGTCCAGGGTGTGAGGAGTCTTTTATATTCTTGGCCTCCCTGAGGCAGCGGGACCTGCAGAGATCCGGACTGAGATTTTACGATTCTCAGTCTGGAGAGTCTTCTCTGTGCTGCTGTGCAGCGGGGGAATGACTCACAGACATAATGGCACATGATGGTTTCGATAGATCATCGACAGAAGGATGCCAGCAGTTTTTGAGAAATATGGTTCCTCTCGAGTCTCTTTCTTTGCCAGTTGTGCGGTGTTCACATCCCAATCCGGGTTATCCATGATGTGAATTCCCAGGAAACGGAAGTAGATGTTTAGTGGTTCAATGTTTCTTTTTCTTCTCCTAAAATCCACTATGATCTCATTGGTCTTGGCTGTGTTCAGGATCAGGTTGTTGTCTGTGCACCATGCTGCCGGTCGCTCCACCTCGTCCTTGTAGGCAGACTCATCGCCCCCTGACATGAGGCCCACTTCAGTTGTGTTGAGGGTGGTACACACAAACTGTGCACAATGGTGCGTCTACAGCTTAAAGAGCAGAGGGCTCAGCACGCAGCCTTGAGGAGATCCAATACTGATGTTCATGACGCCGGTGCCCAGAAGTGTAGCAAAATTCACACCTGTTACTGCATCATGCTGGGGGGTTTGACTTTATGTGTCAAAAAAATTGTAAATAGTTATGTAATCTGTCAGCATTCACAGAGCTACTTCATACAAAAAAAAATCTAATTTACAGTCATTTACGATAATCCTTACTTGAGCGACAATTCAATCCCGCCGGCTGCAGAGAGATCCGCAAAACCCAGCAAAAATTCTGCTTATCGCCCAACCAGTATGCACAGTCACTAAACGTTTAGCTTCTAGCTGCCAAATATTTAGAGCTGAGCTAAATATTTAGTTTGGCAAACAAATGTTTAGTTTAGAAATTGAATGGAAAATAAAGATTTTGGAAATTCAATGTAATATTGATGTAGTCTAGAAATATTCAGTTCCAAATTAAATATTCAGAGATAGTTTGCAAAGAAAATATTTAGCTGGTGAATAAAACTTTTAGTTTGTAACTCTGACATTTATAAACATGTGAATAACACGGTGGAAAAAGGTGACCCACATTTCTGTCTGCATGACAGGCTAATTAAAACAGATTATTGCTGTTCATTTTTATTCAGTGTGTGAGTCAGGGCACAAATGGCACCCCCAAACTATGGATAGTTAAGCCTGGTTATTTATTTTTCTGATCACTTCACACTCAGTCAAACCATCAGAGTAGGAAGCAACTTCATATGAAGCGAAAGCTGAGAACAGCTTCTTCTTTCCCTAAAGAAGAAGAAAAAGAAAAAGCGAAAGGGTTTTGTTCTGTTGACTTTCCATAAACAACAATACAGGATGTGGCACATTCTTTACCCTGTCCTCCTCTGGACGGCTTGTCATCAGGAATGTTGTTCAGTCATCAGAAAGATTTAACAAAACATCTTATCGAGTTCGTCTGACCATTTCGGACCGGTCTGTGTTTTTTCACATCACTTTTTTGAGGAAGCTTAACCAACATTTGTTCTCTGCGAATAAGTTTCTCCTTCCAATCCACACCAGTCATTTGGAGAATGTGCGCACCGATGCCTTCCTGGAACAAACAGGGTCATTCCTGGCATAGTTTCTGGATGCTTGCACCTTTGTCTAGACGTGTGCAAACTGAACCCCCAAACACTTGTTCTGCACACCCCCTATTCGTGCTTAATCTCATTAGAGATCAGCGTTTGTAGCTTCCATCATCAAACTCAGCCAATCAACGCTTCAGTTTAACACATGCGTTTTGAAAAACAAGTGGATGTTTGATTCATATGTATGAATTACAACAAAGAAGCCGTAACTACAATATGAAAATAAGTCAAAAAAACGCGTCATGAAGAACGAGAAAACCCATATGAGTCAAGAAATGTGCCTCATCATCTGGAAGGTAATGCACATGTTTTCTACATCCCACTGCATGCCACCATTTTTTATTCATAAACACCTGAAACATCTGCATTTAGCCCTCCTGAGCGAATCAAGAGACATTTCTTTCTTCAGACGCCCTCTCTCCATCACAGCTGGACGTCTTCACGTCCTCCAAAGGTTCTTGATCAGACAAGTGTGGACTAATGAGCAGCTCCAACTGAAAAGTCTGACCTCATCAGTGCTACTTCTTGAAGTCTGTGTGACATTTTTTTTAACACGTATTCTCCCTTCATATTCAACCGTGCATGTTTGCGTGGGCAGGTGCCTTGTCCAAACTTATGAACCCATATTCACATGTGCAAAACCCTGAATTTATTGAGAGACAGTGGCAGCGGTCAGTCTTAATGTTTTTGAGAAACAATTACTAAAGGGCAAAAAATATTCAACACTTGCTCATATAAAAGACATTTTTGTTGTCTTGTTATAGTCTGTCAGCTCACACCAGAAACAGGAAGGCATGTTTCTGCAGAGGCTCTGCAAATTAAACTCGTTTCTCCGCTTCTCCTTCAGTGATGTTCAAGAACAACAGTCACCTTCTGCTGCAGGAAGATCTCGCTGGTTTCCAGGACGTCCTCCGTTACCAGCAGTACTGACTGGTTGCATCAGTAACCAGCAGCTTCTCCCTGCTTCCTGTCGTCGGACTCTGCACAGATGCAGCCGCCCTTTTTCTCCACAGCGTTAACCACGTTGTAGAATCTGCTTGCTGTTTTGTTTTTTGTGCCCCAACTCTCTGAGAGCCTTGATTTCACCCTTGATCACAAAC
>CAJVRI010001322.1:0-158664 GCA_911649635.1 Poeciliopsis gracilis
TAAACTGAAACATGAATATTTACCTCATAATTAGCAGATTTCTTTCTATCAAAATAACTGCATTAACAATCTGTGTCTTACAGAGCTTTGTTGGAGGCTTTAACCACTGGCAGCAGCCTCAGAAGAACCTCCTCTGAAGCAGAGTATTTCTTCAGGTCAAACACATCCAGATCTTTTCCTGATGACACTAAGATGAAACCCAGAGCTGACCACTGAGCAGGAGACAGTTTATCTGTGGAGAGACTTCCTGAACTCAGAGACTGTTGGATCTCCTCCACTAGAGAACGATCATTCAGTTCATTCAGACAGTGGAACAGATTGATGCTTTTTCTCTGCAGACACATTCTCATTGATCTTCTCCTTGATGTACTGAACTGTTTCCTGATTGGTCTGTGAGCTACTTCCTGTCTTTGTCAGCAGACCTTGTAGGAGTCTCTGATTGGTCTGCAGTGAAAGTCCCAGGAGGAAGCGGAGGAACAAGTCCAGGTGTCCATTTGGACTCTGTAAGGCCTGGTCAACAGCTCTCTGATGGAGAGACTTTAGTTTAGGTTTATTAAATAATGAAGATTTCTTAGATGTTTGTGTTTCTTCCATCAGGTTGACCCCAGAGTTGATGAAGGTCAGATGAACATGAAGAGCAGCCAGAAACTCCTGAACACTCAGATGGACGAAGCAGAACACCTTGTCCTGGTACAGACCTCTCTCCTCTTTAAAGATCTGTGTGAACACTCCTGAGTACACTGAGGCTGCTCTGATATCGATGCCACACTCTGTCAGGTCTGATTCATAGAAGATCAGGTTTCCTTTCTGCAGCTGATCAAAAGCCAGTTTTCCCAGAGACTCAATCATCTTCCTGCTCTCTGGACTCCAGTGTGGATCTGTTTCAGCTCCTCCATCATACTTGACCTTCTTCACTTTGGTCTGAACCACCAGGAAGTGGATGTACATCTCAGTCAGGGTTCTGGGCAGCTCTCCTCCCTCTCTGGTCTCCAACACATCCTCCAGAACTGTAGCAGTGATCCAGCAGAAGACTGGGATGTGGCACATGATGTGGAGGCTTCGTGATGTCTTCATGTGGGAGATGATCCTGCTGGCCTGTTTCTCATCTCTGAATCTCTTCCTGAAGTACTCCTCCTTCTGTGGGTCATTGAACCCTCTGACCTCTGTCACCATGCCAACACACTGAGGAGGGATCTGATTGGCTGCTGCAGGTCGTGTGGTTATCCAGAGGAGAGCAGAGGGAAGCAGTTTCCCCTGGATGAGGTTTGTCAGCAGAACATCCACTGAGGTGGACTCTGTAGCATCAGTCAGGATCTCCTTGTTGTGGAAGTCCAGTGGAAGTCGACTCTCATCCAGGCCATCAAAGATGAACAGAACCTGGAAGTGTTCAAAGCTGCAGATTTCTTTGGTTTCACTAAAGAAATGATGAACAAGTTCCACCAAGCTGAACTTTTTCTCTTTCAGCACATTCAGCTCTCTGAACGTGAATGGAAATATGAACTGGATGTTCTGGTGGGCTTTGTCTTCAGCCCAGTCCAGAGTGAACTTCTGTGTTAGGACTGTTTTCCCAATGCCAGCCACTCCCTTTGTCATCACTGTTCTGATTGGTTGATCTCTTCCAGGTGGGACTTTAAAGATGTCTTCTTGTCTGACTGTTGTTTCTGGTCTGTGTGGTTTCCTGGATGCTGTTTCAATCTGTCTGACCTCATGTTCATCATTGACCTCTCCAGTCCCTCCCTCTGTGATGTAGAGCTCTGTGTAGATCTGGTTCAGAAGGGTTGGACTTCCTGCTTTAGCAATCCCCTCAAACACAGACTGGAACTTCTTCTTCAGACCAGATTTAAGTTTATGTTGACAAACTGAGAAAAGTCCTAAATTAACACAATAAAAAATCAGAATGAAAGAAAAATCATTTTTGAATTTGATTACATCACTTCAGCAAATGTGTAATTTATCTATCATTTCAATCTCTTTAGAAATCCTCTTACTGATCTGCAGAGGTCAGCCAGCTTTTCCTCTTCATCCTCCTCAGGAAGTTCAGTGTGATCTTATTGCCTCTCTGCTGCTCCTCCTCTGCTCTTCATCATCACCTTCCAACACCTCATCATCTCTCTGACTCTCTGAATGTTCTGGGTAATCTGGACTCAGAACTTTCTGGATCTTCTTCAGTTCTTTCTTCACAAAAGTGACAATGTTGTCCTCCAGCAGCTGGAACAGAATAATAGATGAAGGAAACATCAGAGTGAAATCATGGAGCCAAACACCAGATGGATGTTGGACAGACTGACAGTCCTCTGGTCTACAAAGTGCAGCATGAAGGTGACTTTGAACAGAACTCATGGAAAAGTATTGTTGTTCATATACAGACCATAAATATGGAGTCCAGCTGTGTTTGATGCTGCTGGGCAGATGGACCCCTGGGAACCTCTGAGCTCTGCTGGTCCACTCTGTGGAGGAACCAGGAACAATTAGGAAGTCAGGAAATATTCATCCAGCAGTATTCACAGAGGAAATCACCAGGAGTTTCACATTAAAAGTCCTTAATATAGAAAAAAGACATCACATGAACACAATTCAAAGTTAAAAGAGGAAAATGATCACACTATGAATACCAGTAACACCAGAATAATCCAGTACCATTTTAAAAAGTTGATTTTGAACTTGGACTTCAAACAGTCCAAACTGTCAGCAGATCTGATGCTGGTGGAGACAGTTTCCCAGAGCTTGGGGACAGTGGAAGTGAAGGCTCTGTCCACACAGGTCTTCAGGACAGTGTGGGACATCCATCAGGTTCTGATGACTAGATCTGAGGTGATGTGGACATGGAGGAGGTCTGAAATATGTGGGTGTGTCCATGTGGGATCCTCTCCTGGATGTTATAGTGGGGATTTTAAAATGGATCCTGTAGATCCCTGGAAGCCAGTGAGCTCACATTGTATCTGTCCACACAGAGACAATCAGAAGGTAAAGGTCCATGAAGTGATATCTGGATGTGAGCAGTGAACCAGGTGATCTAAGTAGTTGTAAAGATTTAATGTTCCTGCTGATCCCATTAAGAACCAGCAGAACCTCTGATGGTCCACATCAGCTCAGTTTGGTTGAGTTCCAGCAGATCTCACCAACCACATCATGAAGCTTTCCTTCCCTGCTGAACTGCTCTCACAATGCACACAGGAACCAAGTCCTGATGGACCAGAATGGCTTTACCAGGTATTTCCCAGTGGAAATGTGATCCACTGTTAGTCTGACATGGAGCCAGGAAGCAACAGAACATCATCATCAACATCCAGAGATAAAGATATGAAGGTGTTTTCATGAGAACAGAGCAGCTGATTTCTGTAGATAATGGATCAAACCTCTGTAAATATAACTGGAAACATCTGAGTTCTTACTGGTTCAGTTTCCATAGTTACAGCAATTAGATACAGCTCACCTCTCTGATGATGGAGATCCAGGAGATTTAAAGTCAATGGACCATTGACCGTCCTCTTAAAGGAGACACAGCTGGGTTCTGGTTCTGGTTCTGGTTTGAATCTCTGATGGATCCTGAAAGAAAAACTCTCATTAGAAACTTTCTGTTGTTTGCTTTCAAGATAATTTTTATGTGACTGTAAACCAAAACAGAACCAGACAGATCATCAACCTGATGTTCTAAATGATTCCTATCAGAACCGGTCCAATCCTCCAACATGTTCCTGATCATTGATCCTCCTGAATAATGTCCAGCCTTCTTTAAAGAGCAGAAAGATTTGTTTCTGAGACCAACATGTTGGTTTGAAATGACTGAGAGAACAGTTTGGTGATCTTAGTGTTGAGCTCTGACATGGAGCAGAACCAGGAATCATTTCCACTCTGACCATCCAAGGAGGATCTGATGGAGCTTCAATCAGAACCAGATGGTCCGTTAGAGACACTGAAGCCCACTGCTCAATCAGATCCACTAAATATTTAGTTTAACTGTAGAAATGGTTGATAATCTGCCATGTTGGATGATGTTTGAACTTCAGAGGTGGAATCATAAAAATAATTCATAGAAAATGTTTTATTTCAGAATGAATCTGTCTTTTGTCAGATTTTAGAGAAAGATGCAAATATCAACCTAGAAATAAAATTCACTTCTGTCTATTTGTTCTTGTGTTAATATTAATATCAGACAAAATAAATGAGTGTTTCATTTGGGAAAAATTAGGCTTAAACAAAACAGAATAACCTGAAATTCAGTCCAATGTTTTCATGACAACAGAACCCAACAGAACTTATCATCACATGGCCACAATAACAGATATAAACTGAACAGTTACAGCAGTTAGAAACAGCTCACCTCTCTGATGGTGGAGATCCAGGAGATTTAAAGTAATGAGAATCCTTTGACCTGTCGCTCTTAAAGGACACACAGCTGGGTTCTGGTTCTGGTTCTGGTTTGAGTCTCTGATGGATCCTGACAGAAACATGATGATTAAAACTTAATCAGCAAAGAGGAGCAGCAGCAGCTTCATCACCACGTCTGTTCTGGCCTGATATAGTGAACGCTGTGTGAAAAGGGCTGTGGACAGTTAGAGATGGTGACCTCACCTCTGACCTTTGCTCTGGCTCTCATCTTCCCCACACAGAGTGGTTTTAGAGGGAGGGACTCCCTCCTCTCTGTCCTCACACTGATCCATGCTGCTGAATCCACATCAGCTCACACACACTTTCTAGCTTCACCTGCAGAGGAAACACACATCATTCATCTGCACATCAACTCTGATCATCCTTTACATCATTAGTGCTGGAAAAAGATCAGCTGCTCCTCCTCTGATTGGCTCTTCTTCTCTGCTTCATATCAGTGTCAGGTGAATGCAGTCAGACAGCAGAGAGGCAGAGGAAGCTGCCATCAGCTGCTGCACTTCTACTATCAGTCCACTAGATGGAGACATGGAGCAACATTTACATTCACTGATTCAACCTGAACAAGTCTTATAGTTCACAATTATTAATTTCTACAAGTGGATTATTCGCTCCATTAAAGATGAACTATTTAATCATCTGACTGAATCAAACCCATTTTAATAATATTTTATTTTGAAAGAAAGCAACAGGAAACTGTTGCTGACGTTAATGGTGGAGACTTGAGTTCAGTACCAGGAAATAAAAACATGAATCAGTTGGAAAGAAAACAGTGAAACATCAGCTGTTCATCATGTTGATTGATTCCAGTTCATCAATAATCTAATAATCCTGTAGATTAGCCTTCAAACAGCAGATATTAAAGTTTCAGCTGAAATCAGAAGTGAAACTTTTCTCCAAACATCAGAGATTAGAAACAATCAGGAAAAATTTATAATGATGAAAAAAATTAAAGAAATAAACAATTTAAACTTACAGTTTGTTCAAACGATCCAAAGAGTTAAAGAAGAAAATTTAAACAACTTAGACCCAACAAACAGACTGGAGCCACACCTGAACATGTGAATTCAAACCGAAAGTAAATGTGATGTCGCACTTTCCTTCTCCTTCATTTTTCTTCTTCTTAATATTTATTGGCGGTTGGCAAGAAACGTTAGGTGAGCTTTAGCGCCACTCACCTGGTAAGGAGTTTGGTCCACTTGACAAAATAACAAGAAGAAACAAACTATGTCTTTTATTATATAACTTGACCTGTTTCCAAAATCTAACATAGCCTGATATCCTCTGCTTCCTGAATCCTTTTGCAGTAAATCAAATAATATCAAATTTCCTTTCAGTGTTACTTTCGTTCCTAATTAACTTGTTTCTCTGAATCATAATTCTGCAACTCAAAATAACATGTTCCACTGTTTCATCTTCCCCCACCGGCCACATTTCTCTGCCTGATTTCCTATATCAAAATATTGATCTATTCAATCCACTGTGTCTGATTCTAATAATTATCTCTTCTCTCCTGTTTTTCTTGTTCTTCTCTCATTTGTCCAATTCTCTTTGGATTTTATAAAACCACCTTCCTTTTCTTCTTCTTACCCATAACTTTTGCCACCTCTCTTTTGTTCTTTTGTTTTATTACATCCTTTGCTCTTCTATTATAACTAACACATTAATATTCATCCTTAAATGTTTGGTTCTCTCCTAGCCATCCTGTCTGCCATTTCATTCCCTTAATCCCATAATGTGCTGAATCCCATACAAAATTTACTGTTAGTCCCATCATATTGATTCTGTAGAGTGTTTATTGTATTTCAATTAATATATCTGGCTTACTGTCTGACTGATTATTTTGTAAACTGACTACTGAAGAGCTAGAATCTGATTTTAATGGTTTTATTCTTCAGCCATTGAACAGCCAAAAGCAAAACATTTCTTCTGTTTACACAGAGACTCCATCATTAATCCTCTTTCCTTCCTTCATTTGAAACTATGGCACAGTAAACGCTATTCCTGCCCTATTAGCTGGATTTTTGTTGCATCTGTATATTTTGTAAATAGTTATAATATTTATTTAAGTATTCTTGTAATATGTATTTATTCATAATGTGAATTTTTTATCTTTGTTCTTTTTCTTAATAATGAAAATCAATTTCAGCATCAGGAAGGATCTGAGGTGAACTGCAGGCACGGATCTGACATAAAACTGATTTAAATTAATTTCATTAACTTTTTAGAGTTTATTATCCATCCAAAGCTCTTTAATTGTTTTCCTTTTCCCATCCAGGTTTAAGCACCTCTAATGTTGGATGATCTTTCTTTGTCCCTATAAATTTGACCAGTAGTTTAAAGATAATTGATCCCTTCTAGTTTAAGAGGCATTTCTCCCATTTCAACCTGTAGTGCGTTGTTGAAGATGTTTTAAAGCTCCAGTTCATATTCTTAAGGCCTGATGTTGAATAATATTTAACTTATGGAGGCTTGTATCTATGAGTTATAAACTATGCATCCATAGTCCATGACTGACCTAATTAACCCAGTGCATAAATTGCTTTTAATGAATTTTTATCAGCTCCCCACTCTGTTCCAACTAAACGCCTACTATATTTAATACTTTTCATTTATCGATTATTTTCTGAATGTGAGCATCCCATGTCATTCATCAAACCACTCCCAAGAAATTCTTTACACTTTCCAAATCCTGTCCATATAACTTTAAGTATTTTTTCCTCAACTTTATTTCCTTGTAAAAACATTTAGTTTTTCTACAGAAAGTTAAAACCATTTATATGACCATTTCTACAGTAGAAATTTCTCCTCAGTTTTTTACATTAAAGTCTAAATTTCTTCCTCTTTTCCACATTGCTCCATCATCAGCAAAAGTGAAAATCCCATTCCATCTCTCTCTCTGCTTCTTAAAAACATATCATTAACTACCACTGAAAATAATAACAGATCTTACTGCACTGCCCTGTTGTGTCCCTAGCTACCTGAGGAGTTGGCCCCCCACCTTCTTCAAATCAGACAAAATTAAAATAAACGCTTGTGCTACGTTTGTGCTGGCTTGTGCAGCAAAAATTTCGTTGTGCCGCTATCGCTTTCAAGATATAAAGGAATGCTTTTAGAGGTCATCAGCTGTCATCCAGCCCCCCCCATCTTTCTTTCTCGGACCAGACGAAATAGGTGTCAATCTCATGCGTTTGTGCTATTTCAGTAGCAAAATTCTAAGTCAAAGCAGCTTTGACTTTGAAGATATTAATGAAAGATTAAAGCAGTCAAAAGGTCAACCAGCCCCCACATTGTTCAAATCAGACAAAATTGGTGTCAAACACAGGTCTGCTTGTGCTGGTTTGTGCAAAGGCACTTTCTGCTTTGTGCCGCCATCGTTTCTTTCAAGATATAAAAGAATGTTTTTAGAGGTCATCAAAGGTCAACTACCCCCACCTTCTTCGAATCAGACTAAATAGGTGTCCATCAACTCGGCTGCGCTTAGGAAGGGTTTGTGCAGCAAAAATTTTCGCTTTGTGCTGTTATCATTCTGAAGATATTAAGAAAAATGTTCTCCAGGGTCATCCGAGGTCAACCACTCCCCTGGCCCTGCTCACATTTGCAAAAATAAATACATTTTGGTGTCAATCAACTGTCCTACGCTTGTGCTGGTTTGTACAAAGTGAATAGTGATTTTTTTTTTTCTAGGCCACATCCGGACAATGTTCTTTAAAGGGTGGTTTCACCATTAATGTAGTACTGCAACTTTTATTAAACTTCTACATCAGATATTTCAATACTGATTTCCTATATTAGAGCTTACCTCAATAGCATTTCATGTCATGACAGCCTGGCTACTTAGCATAGCCACTGATGACTGCAAATAAACTTTTCCTAGAACAGTACATTGTTCTTCTGCCATTATCACAGCGTTGAGATAATCTGCTGACTGAGTGGTTGTTAAGGATACACTGCAGATTACAATAGCAGGAGGAGAAGCCTGAGTATTATTTTGACACAGATGAGCGCCCACATCATACTGTATCAAAACAGTTAATGCTTTGAAAATGTGTAAAAATACATTGCTTTTATCAATCTTGCATACCGTAAGCGCAAGTGGACAAACTTACCTTGATGCACTGCGATGAAGTATTGAAAAGAAGTGTTGATGATTGCTGTCGAGCAATAACATTGACCTCAAAAGGCTGAGTAGATGCCAAGTATATGTTTTATTCTTATTTTTTGTATTTCAAAGTAAAGTTTGTCTAATAGCGCCCTAGCATCAGGAAGCTAAGATACAAGTCACCGAGATTGTTTTGGGAGGTGATGTACCAACCTATTCATTTTAGATGAGACCTAATTTGAATTGAAATTTCTTCCATGTTAAATGTAATCATTTATGTTCATATGTTAGCAACTTACACGGCAATTTAAATGAAATTCACAGTTTCAGCATGAACAGATGTTCATTGATCTTTGATAACCTCTGACACTTTTTCTTTAATATCTTTAAAAGATAGTGCACAAACTAACAGTTTTGTTGAACAAATGTAGTCAAGTCAATTGACAACCATTTTACCTTATTTGAAGAAGGTGGGGAGCTGGTTGACCTTTTGATGACCTTGTTATTTATATAACTACAGTTTGCACTGCTATCATTTGTAATAGCAGTATAATGAAAAAAAATTTCCTGCACAAACCAGCACAAACGTAGGACAGTTGATTGACACCAAATGTATTTATTTTTGCAAATGTGAGCAGGGCCAGGGGAGTGGTTGACTCCTCGGATGACTCCTGGAGAACATTTTTCTTAATATCTTCAGAATGATAACAGCACAAACGAAAATTTTTGCTGCACAAACCAGCACAAACGCAGCCGAAGTTGATGGACACCTATTTCTCTGATTCGAAGAAGGTGGGGGCTAAGGACTTTGATGACCTCTAAAAACATTCTTTTATACCCTGAAAACGATAGCGGCACAAACGAAGCCTTTAAGGCACAAACCAGCACAAACGGAGCACAAACGCTTTGACACCAATTTTGTCTGATTCAAGAAAGTGGGGGCTGGGTTGACCTTTTGATGACCTCTAAAAACATTCCTTTTATATCTTGAAAACGATAGCGGCACAAACGAAAAATTTTTGCTGCAATAAACCAGCACAAACGTAGCACAAAACGCTTGACACCCAATTTTGTCTGATTTGAAGAAGGTGGGGGGGCCATCTTCACTCAGGTCCATTAGCTATATTCAAACTCTCAGAATAAGCCGTCCCCATCCTCACTTGTATTCGTCTTTCTTCTAGAAACTTTTAATCCATCTAAACATGTGACCATTTATTCCCATTCTTCTCATTTTCATTATAAATGCTTCCCTCCAAATCATATCATTTGCTCTCTCAATATCAAAAAATGATGCCACAACACTCTTTATTCACATGAGCAATGTGTGGCAATCAGAAAAACTTGTCCTATGAAGCTCAGGCAACTAAAAGAGTATCTGTGGCACTAAATAAGACCTCAATAGATGCATTAATTTCTGAGGTTCTAGTTTAATTGGCCAACCTTAAAGGCAAACAGTAGTAATTGTAGTTTACTGTGATGTATTTGTGAACAAACAGCTCAAACCTAAAGAGTAATGTCAGAGGATTAGATTGTTGGTAACAAAACGGTAACAAAACATTCTAACTATGACGATTGTTCTTTGTACTTTTACACAGTAAACTTGTCAGATCCTTAAAATCTAAAATGTTAAACAATTTAAAATCTTTTATTTTATCAATGCTGAAACAAAACTAATTTAACAGCATTAATATTCTCAATAAACACATTAAATGTCTATATCTGTGGTCTATGTTAAAATGTTAGTAATTATGGGGCTCCTGAAGGCCTGAGGGGCCATAAGTAGCTGCTTAGTTCATTTCTGCAATGGGCCGGCTCAATGTGATCACTATGACATCATGTTTTCAGATCCACTGACTGCTGACTTAGTTTGGATGTAAAGGTAATGCAGATAATTGATATTAATTTTAATTGTATTTTTTATTTGTTGTTTTTTAGACTCTATAGTTGTGGGTTCAATTCTTGTCAGGAATGTCATATCAGTGTCTGGTGAATGCAGTCAGTCAGAGGAAGCTGCAATCAGTGGCTTTATGACTTTCTGTCCACTAGATGGAGACATGGAGCAACATTTTCATAAACTGACTGAATATTTGGAGCTATTTTAGTTCACAAATATTAATTTCTACAAGTAGATTATCTTCCCCATCAAAGATTAACTATTTAATGTCAATAGTTCTTAACAATAATTCTTAACAATAATATTTTTAGTTGAAAGTAAGCAACAGGAAACTAGCTAAAGTTAATGGTGGATACTAGAGTCAGTATTTTCAGAGAAGAAAACAGAAAACAAATAAGCTGTTGATCCTGTTCCAGTTTCCAGTTCATCAGTAATTTAACAGTCCTGTAGATCAGTCTTCAAACAGCAGAGACATTAAACTTTGAGCTGAAATCAGAAGTGAACCTGTTGACCAACAACCAGCAGGAACGTTCATGTAGAAAAAGGTCAAGTAGGAAACAAAGAAAACTTACAGTTTGTTCAAACGATCCAAACAGTGGTGCCTGTGGTCATCGGGGCCCTCGGGGCAGTCACCCCCCAAACTGGATCAATGGCTACAACAGATCCCAGGAACAACATCAGACATCTCAGTCCAGAAATGTGCAGTCCTTGGCACAGCCAAGATACTGCAGGACCCCCAAGATCCCAGGCCTCTGGTAGAGGACCCGAGCTCAGAGGATAAGAACCACCGCGGTGGGTGAGAAGGGAATTTTTTTTATATATATAGGAACAACTGTTTTGCATGCTCAAAATGCAAATATGACTTTCCTAAAAAACTTAAAGTAAATCAATTTAAACAGGTGCTAAAGTGAGAAATGGAAAGAAACAATAATAAAAATAAAAACAATAAAAATAAGACATTTTTCTCAGAGAACAATGTCTTTTGAAAATTATGCCACTAAATTACGCCGAATAAAAATGATTAAAGATTTTAAGCTAATAATGATTTGCAAAAGTTTCCTTTTTATAGGAATATTTTGGTTATACATGTTAGTTTGGATTTAAAATTAAATATAATAAATCAATAAAATAATAATTATTACTGCAGTGTTCATAGACCAAAGTATTTGTTGCAGTTAAATTGAACAGTTAATTTAGTTTAATTCTTTAAATCAGGGGTGCTCAAGTCCAGTCCTCCAGAGCTACCATCCTGCAAGTATGAGATGCATCCCTGCTCCAACACACCTGAATCAAATGAATGGCTCATTACCAGGCCTGTTCATAGCTGAGCCTGGTCTACAGGAGTAAGGCTGCAACTAAAAGTTACAGGATGGTAGCTCTCAAGGACTGGACTTGAGCACCCCTGCTTTAAATGAATTGACATTTTATTGAAATGGGTGAAGTGTTGCAGCAGCAGGAGATTCAGCTGCTGCTGGATTCTAACATGTGTCTGCGATGGCTCTTTTAAAATGCGCACGTTACCTAAAACAGGATCCTGACAACTAAAGATAAATATCAACACATTAAACATGTTAACAAACATGGAAAATTCTTGAAGCTTCAGAAAATGTGATAATTTGAGCACAGAAGAAAAATGAAAACAGACAGAAAGTTTGTGAGTGAAAATCTGATCAGTTTTGATGTTTCTGTTTGTGTCGCTTTGCGCTGATGGAAATGAGGGATTATGAGAACAAACAGACCGGACTCAAGAACTGAGTAACTCATCAAATTATTATTTAATAATAATCATAAAAAATACATTGTCAGCTGGTCTGAAATGCAAGGTTCAATGAAACTCTGATATTTTAAGTAACTAGTTACTCCAAACTGATGATTGCGAATAAAAGTAAAATTTACTAGACTAAGTTTAAAACCTTTAGTCTAGGTTTGATTGATTGATCAATTAAATTTTAAGGAAATATTGAATTAGAGGATTTGAGATTTTGGTTTAATTTCCGGATGGTGATTTTTATTTAAAAGAGAGTAATAACAATGTTCTGCAGAAGAGCCAACTCTGGGTTGTGCCATCTGTCAGCAGTAAAACAGAAGTGCTCCACCTTGATGGATTTGATAACATCCACATGTAAGATCGCTAACAAAATGCCTCTTTGCTAACAGCTCTGCTACAAGCAATACAACTGCCAGCTAAAGCAAACAATCTGTTAGTGTGCAGAGCACAGCACTGTAAGGATGAGGTTCTATAATGAAACAAGGTCAGCTGATCAAATGTTAAAAGAAGCAGCAACAGGACAACATGGAGCTGGAAACTTCCTACAAGATGAATTAGAACTAATAATAGATCAAACTGTTTCAGCTGACATGCAAGATAAAGCAAGAAAAACAAATGTGGATAACTAAGGAAGCACCAATGAATGATGAGAACATTTTTTAGGTGAATAAGCAAACCTATTTTACCAAACTCAATATAAGGCAGCAGCAACTTTTGACACCTGGATGTTTTTGTCATGTGTCAACAGGGAGGATTATTACAATATTACTAACATATATGGATGAAAGAAAATTAAAATTCTTACCTAAAAATGTTTGTATTGCATGACCAGTGTTTTTTAAAATCAATCCTCAATGAAACATGAGAGCAAAAAGAGGATGTTTCCCGAAACCTTCTGATCCATTTCAGACAATGCACATGGATTTTATTGAACATCAGCTGTTCATCGTGTTGATTGGTTCCAGTTCATCAGTAAAATAATAATCCTTCAATAATCCTCTAGATTAGACTTCAAACATCAGATATTAAAATTTCACCTGAAATCAGAAGTGAAACTTTTCTCCAAACGTCAGAGATTAGAAACAGTCAGAAAAAGCTAAAGAGAGTTAAAAAATTCAAGAAATAAATAAATTAAACTCACAGTTTGT
This sequence comes from Poeciliopsis gracilis, assembly GCA_911649635.1. NCBI lineage: Eukaryota > Metazoa > Chordata > Actinopteri > Cyprinodontiformes > Poeciliidae > Poeciliopsis > Poeciliopsis gracilis. The sequence goes on from CAJVRI010001322.1 coordinate 13,299, forward strand.
TCAAACAATCCAAGGAGTTGAAGAAGAAAATTTAAACAACAGCCTGAGACACCAACTAACGGTCTGGAGCCACATGTACATCAGTTATTTCAAACCGGAAGTAAATGTGACGGATATTGCGTAAATGATGTAGCTTTTTCCAGTTCAGAGCAACAGAACCAGGAAGTAGAAGCTCTGAGGTGAAATCAGAGGCAGGTTGATAAATCATCATGAGGAAGGAGAGAAGTTCTGATAAAAATGAGGGTGTACTTACTTAACATAACATAATAATTGAAAAATGTGTTATTAAACAATTCTTCAAACTGTATGTCTTTTTTCCCAGTCAACAATGTTTTTCTTAGACAAAGAAAGAACTATCTAGGATTTCTATCTGTCAGGATTAAAGCAGTTACAATCTTTGTCCTTACAGGGTTTTGTTGGACGCTTTAACCACTGGCAGCAGATTCTCGCCTTCACCGGTAGGAGGCGGAAGTGCTGCTTGAAGTCGCTTCTGAATTTAAGGAGAAGAAGAAGAAGAAGAAGAAGCAGCTTTATTATCAGACGGAGCTGAAGAGTCAAGAAGTCTCCTGTTTTCTTCCTCCGAGGTCAGTTTATCTGTTTTTCATGCATTAATGTCGGATTTTATCTCTATTTTTAATTTTCTTACAGTTGTACAAAGTTATCGATAACTTTATCTCATTTCCGGGCTCACTTTGGAGGTATTTTATTAGCTAAAATGCTAATGTATGGACAGAGTTGACCTGCTTTTAAACGGTGAAGGAAAGTTTATTTCATGTGAACAGACGCTTATTATTGTACTAAAGTGGCTGTTTTTGATTTTACTGTTTTATTATCCTCCCATATAAGGTCGCGTCGTGTTTATGGGAATCCTGAGTTTAGAGTAAAACACTTTTTATTGCTTATTGTTCGATATTTTACTATTATCTCTGTGTAATTAACACGTTAAGATGCTTTTATCTACTAGAGATAGGTCAAAGTTCATCTCACTAACCTAAAACCTTTAACTAGTTTTATGTGGAAATTTTCCTAAACCTACATCCGGTGTGTTCTAACAATATTTCGCAATATTCCTCCTTTTTAAATTGCAGCATTTTTGTTTGTGTCTCATCAATAATTTTATATTTTGTCTTAGGAAATGAACTGAAAAATGGAAAATATTTAGTTTTTCTTAAAGGATCTTTTGACAAAACTATATTCTAATGTATAATATTTTAAAAACAATCAAGTTTTTCTATAAAATCAACATATTAGGTTATTATTTAAAAAAACATTTTAGAGCTGATGTGACCTCAGGATTATTATTCTTTCTCGTTCCTCTGTTTCATCCTGGTTCTTTCATGCATGCTTGCCCAGTTTTCCCAGTGAGTGGGCAGCAAAAACTCACTTCCTGCTTGAAGCTCGGCTGATCCAGCTTTGCATTATGGGTAGAAGAATGGATCTAAATGTAGTTTTTATCCTGCCCTGGTTTGATCTTGGTGTTCTTCTTCTGTTTTGTTTGCTGGTAGTTTTGACGATGCAGACGCCGGCCCAGTCGGTCCTCCACAGCGGGTATTTCCACCCGACGCTGCGCTACTGGCAGAGCTGCGCCGCTGACCTCAGACCAGACAACCTCATCTACCCCATCTTCATCACGTCGGTGGAGCTGCTCCTCGTTTTCTGAAACAAGCCGGGTTTGACCTGATGTTTGGAAGAGTTTGACGTTCAGTTTGTTCCGTTTGCTTGTCCTGCAGAGACAGTCCGGACGCGGTGGAGCCGATCGGGAGCCTGCCGGGTCAGGCCAGGTGAGTCTCACCTGGGAGTTCGGGCCCAGAGGGAAGCCAGGGGCCGAACTGTCGAGGGCCGACGTGGGTGTTGTCGTCAGATAAACGCTGCTGGGAGGGAAGAGTGAGAATCTGGACTGAGATAAGCAGAGAGGCGGTTAGACGGCCGACCAGCTGATCTCAGATCAGCTAGAAACCTGTTTTATTTAAAACGGAGGTTGTTCTCTACAGTAAATGGGTTGATTTTTCATTTAGCTTTGTTCAGAAATGTTTTTAATACATTTTATTAATTCATTGAGATTTATTTTTTAGCTTATTCAGCTATTTTTTAGATTTTTTTTTAATATCATTATATCCATTTAATTTGTTATTCTTTTTGTAGCTTTTTAAATTACATTTCTCATAAACTTTTTACTTATTTCATTTGTTTTATTTTTGACTAAGAAAAATAAAATGTTTTAGCTTCATAAATTTAGATTTATTTAAAAATCTATTTTATATTTTATTTATTTATTGATGATTGATTTATTAATTTTACTTAATTTTTAAAACTTGTTTTAAATTTATCAAAGTATTTTAAGAAGTTCATTTCATATTTCATACATTTATTTTTTAGTGATTTTATTATTTTGCGTTTTAGTTAGTGATCAAGTGACATATTTTATTTTTTATATAACATAAAACAATATAAAACTATTTTAATTTATTAATATTTTTGTTGTTCTGTGTACTATTTAATATATCTCATAATTTTCAGTTCGTTTATTTTGTATTTAAAGTTTTTAAAATGGTTTTTTAATTATTTTATTTAATTTCTTTATTTTTTAATTTGAATATTTTTAAGTTATATTTATTATTTGGAGTTATTTTAAAAGTTTTGAGAAGTTCACATTTCATAGTTTTATTATATTCAATGTGTTTGTCTTTAATTTAGCCCTTAGTAACTTGCTAACTGTCTTTATAATAACATAAAGGTCTTTGTTCTGCAGGTATGGGGTGAATAAGGTGGAGGAATTGCTGCGGCCGCTTGTTGCAAACGGTTTGAAGTGCGTCCTCATTTTTGGTGTCCCGGCAAAAATAGCAAAGGTCAGTCAAAGTAAATATGAAAAACCCATTAATATGTGAATCAGTGACTTCTGCATAATCCCCTCTCTGGTTCCGTGTTCTGGTGCCTCCAGGATGAACGCGGTTCTGGCGCCGACTCGGACGACACGCCCGCCATTCTGGCCATTAAAAAGATCCGCAGTTTGTTCCCGGAGCTGCTGGTGGCGTGTGACGTCTGTCTGTGTCCCTACACCTCCCACGGACACTGCGGTCAGCGTCCACTTCCTGTTGCGTCCTTACAGACAATCTGCTTCCTGTCTGACTAATTTCTTCTTCTTTTCAGGCATCCTGAACGAGGACGGCTCCCTGAACAACGACGCCAGCTGCCTGCGGCTCGGCGAAGTCGCTCTTTCTTACGCTCAGGCCGGTAAGGAGAAACCTCTGACCCGACATGTCTGAACCGAACCTGAACCGAAGTCGTTTTAACCGGAGCTGAACTTCCTGTGCAGGCTGCCACATCATCGCTCCGTCTGACATGATGGACGGACGGATCAGAGCCATCAAACAATCTCTGCTGTCCAACGGTTTGGGGAACAAGGTGAAGCTCTGCAGCAGGAACATTTCTTACAAACACAAGATTCGTTTATTTTACTCCATGTTTCTGTTTGCAGGTCACAGTGCTGAGCTACAGCGCAAAGTTTGCTTCCTGTTATTACGGTCCGTTCCGGTAAATTCAGCCGCCACATCAGAACCAATTAACCTTTTTTCTTAACCATTTTTGTTTTTCTTCTCATTTTTAAAATTTTTTTTTCTTATTTTAAAAAGAGAAAACAAGACATGGATTTATTTTTCCTTCTTTTTTGCTCTTCTTTTCCCGTTATGTTTATGTTTTTCTTTTTGTATTTTATTCTTTTTTCCATTTTACCTTTTTCTTCTGCATGCTTTTTTTGTTTTTCTTTTTTCCTTTTGAAAGGAAAGAAATAAAAACATGGAGTTCTTTGATATTTTTTTTCTAGTTTCTTTCTCTTCCATATTTTTCTTTTGTCTTTTCCTTGTATTTATTCCTCCAGCTCATCGTTCTTTCCTGTCGTTTCTAATTCTTCCTCTTGTTTTGCGTTCTGAAGAGACGCGGCCCAGTCAAAGCCCGCGTTTGGAGACCGGCGCTGCTACCAGCTTCCAGCCGGAGCGAGAGGCCTGGCGCTGCGAGCCGTGGTGGGTTTTCCAGTCCGGTTCTGTTTGGACACAGCCGGTGAGGCTGACCTCTGGTTGACCTCTGGCTTTGTGCTCATCAGGAGCGAGACGTGAGGGAAGGAGCCGACATGCTGATGGTGAAACCGGGCCTGCCGTACCTGGACATCATGAGGGAGGTGAAGGACAAGGTGAGCAGACGAGCTTCTCAACATTTTTGTGCATTTTATTTTTTATGTATTTAGCCATTAATCCCTCCGTCTGTTTATCTACACATCTATTTATCAATTCACCTGTTCATCCACATTTATCATCTGTTTTCATCTGTCCATTTTCATTCTTGCTGTCTTTGTTTTCTGACACGTCCATGTTTTTCTGGATCCTTCCTGCAGTTCCCCTACCATCCTCTGGCGGTGTATAACGTGTCGGGGGAGTTTGCCATGCTGTGGCACGGAGCGAAGGCCGGAGCGTTCGACCTGCGGGCCGCTGTGATGGAGGCCATGACGGCCTTCCGCAGGGCAGGTGAGGTGGAAGAGCCCACCTGCTGACAAACTGAGGGTTTCATTTAGAGGATCTGGTTCCAATGAAACAGTCAGTGGTTTGTAGAACCACCAGTCAGGTAAACTGGTGGGCCTTTGGGTTTCTACCAGCTCTAGAGACTGAAAAGACTCTACAATCCTTAAGGTCCTAGATTTGTCTCCTAAGGTTCTGTTGGTGTCACCTGCAGGCGCTGACATCATCATCACCTACTACACACCTGAGCTCCTCACCTGGCTGAAGGTGTAAGGGAGTCGCTCTGACTGAGGGAAACGTCGTGAAACTGGAACCAACTCCTTCCTGGACCGTCTGATCTCCAGACTGGGCTGCAGTTCTGCTTCATGGCCCGGATCCTGGAAACTAGTTTCTGTTTTTAGCTGCTGAAGCCATGATGTATTGAGAATGTAGAAACATATTTTTGTTTTTTAGCCCTGCGTGTCGCTGCTGCATTAAACTAGATCATGAATCAGATAATTATGACATGTTTATGTAAGAGAAAATAAAATTAATTCTGATCTTACAGCTGATTTTTATTAATTATTTTCTTTATCTGTTATAAAGAATAAAATATACCAAACCAATGTGATATTTAATCAAGTTTTCATGGACACTGATGCCTTTTTTAAAAATAAAATTTTCTGAGATTTCTATTATTTCACTGGAAGATTTTTAAATTCCTTACATTCCAAATTGGATTTATACAATGACATATTACAGCCATTGCAGAGAGAAAGAAAGAGAAATAGATTTCATTAAAAAAATCTTAAATTGAAAAGTTGAAAATGTTCTTGAAAAATCTTAGAAGCTTTGAAATTCATTTGTCTAAATGTTTGATTTTTTTTTTCTAACAATGTTCAACTTTTCAAACTCAGAAATTTTATGAGCTGATTTGCCAGAAATTTGCTCCTGTTTTTTTCTATCGCCAATACTCCATCATACTTTTAGGTTTCTGATTATTAAGAAGGATTTCTATTTAATAGATTAAGAAAAAGAGAGTGATTCCATCTGCCACCACAAGAGGGCAGCGTTGCGCCATATTCCAGGGAACTGAGGCCATTATTTTGTGGTGACTGACTAAAGTTGTGGTCACATTTTTCTTGTATCATCCATCTGTCCGTCCGTCCATCCATCCATCCATCCATCCTTAGCCTCTGATGCTGTCGTCTTTCCTCTGACTGCATGTCGGGACGGTTTTCCTAAACCAGCAGCTGAAACCCGATGACCCATTCAGTTCCGTTCATCCGGACAGATGAAGAGGCTGCAGGCGGATCTGGAAGAGGAAGGAGCTTCAGTTTGAGCACTGACTCCCAAACTGACCTCTGACCTTCTGCAGGAAAACATTTGACTAGCATAGAGCCCTGTAAAAAAAGTTACTGGTACAAATTAAACTTTCTTCACCTTATTTATTAGTTATCACAACAAAATTTAGTTTATTTTTAAATTTAGCTACAAAGTAAATGCCAATTAAATATTTAGTTTGAAACTGTGAAAAATAATCCCATTTATTTTTCTAATGTCAGGCTAAATTATTCAAATTATTGCTGTTAATTTTTGCCGACTTGCCTTTACAAACGGGACTGACAGCTAGTCAGCGTTACACTTAAACTAAACTCCCAGCATGAACTAAACTATAGATTTGAACTCTAGTTTAGTTCAAAACATAGTCATGTGTTAGAATGGCCTAGTCAAAGCCTAAATTTTAAAGAATTGAAACCAGTGTCCATTCTTCACCCAGTTTGACTGAGCAATTGTTATTTTTGCTTTTTGCACAGCAACTGGACCAAAAAGTGGTCAAAATCACGCCACACTTTTCAGATTTTTTTTTTTCTCTCGTCAAAAATTTTGAAAACATTTATTTTTTCCTTCCAGTTACATTTACGTAACTCTTTGTGTTGGTCTTTTGATGCAACCAGGCCGCCAGGGGGTGATTTAACTGGACTTTTCTTACTTTTGTAAACTGATTTTTATTTAATTTAGTTCTATTTATTTGTTTACTTGCGCGCTGTAAAGACAATCGCTGTTCAGTGTTTATCAAACACTTTGGATTATTGAGACATCAACAGAAGTTTGTCATCTGATCTGGTAAATACTTTTTATTCCTAGAGCGCAGTGAGCGCGCAGTGGTTCGGACGGCGCCGCCGTGTATTTTTTACAGTGTGTGACGTGTGCAGAGGGGCGAGCAGAACCAGGCTCTGATTTAACTTACAGTCATCCGGCTGTGAGTTATCACTCTGGGAGAGGCCGTCACTGTGAGGACCGCGCTGCGCTGCGCTGGGAAATACTACAGCTTCACTCACCGTGGATTTACGCAGCGGGGACGCATGGCACAGCCGCGCTCACGCCACCGGGCGACGACTTTACTGAGTTCGTGCCACTTGTGAAGGCGCGCGCGGGGCGAGTTTGGGGTCTTTATGTTGCGGGGTGACTGAGGGAAACCTCTCCAAGCTGTGCGCACAGAGATGGGGCGCAGAGCCGCGCTGGACTGCTGCCTGCTGGCCGCGCTCTGCCTCCTCCGCGGCTGCTGGAGCGACATCACGGTGGCGGTGATGCTGCCGGACAACTACAGCATGTACGCGTGGGCTCTGCCGCGCGTGCTGCCGGCCATCCTCATGGCGAAGGAGGATCTGCACGGGAAGCACAACCTGCTGCTCGGCCACGACATCAACATCCTGAACTACAGCACGCAGGACCCCGCCGCGGGCTCGTGCGCAGAGAGCCGCGCGCAGGTGCTGGCCGTGGACGCGAAGCTCTACGTGCGCCCGGACGTCTTCTTCGGACCCGGATGCGTGTACCCGCTGGCCTCCGTGGCGCGGTTCGCGTCCCACTGGAAGCTGCCGCTGATCACCGCCGGCGGCCCCGCGTACGGGTTCGACGCGCGGGAGGAGTACCGGACCATCGTGCGCAGCGGGCCGACCACCACCAAGATCGGGGACTTCATCAACGCGCTGCACACGCAGTTCAACTGGACGTCGCGCGCCGTGGTGATCTTCTACGACCAGCGGCAGGACGACCGGCCGCACTACTTCCTGTCCGAGGGGATCTACCTGAACCTGAAGCAGGAGATCAACGTGACGGTGGAGGCGCGGCCGTACCAGAAGGAGCAGGACCACAAGGAGCTGGTCGGCTTCATGAAGGAGAGCGGCCGGAGTAAGAACCCATCCATGTTCACGGGAAATCATTCATAACCGATTAATCGGATTAAGGCGTTAGTGTCCTCAACTAATTTGGTCATGATTCATCCACAGACTCTTAAAAAGGCATTTCACCAAAACTGTACGAAACATGTAAACATTTAGCATTTAACACAAGTAACTTTTAAACGATTAATCGTGATTAATCTGTTTTTCAAATAACCCTCAACTAATTCAGTAATCAATTACTGACTCTCACATGGCAAATTGCTGAAAGAACAACATACAAAGAGCTGAAATTATGGCAAAACTACAAACATGTAAACATTTTGCATTAAGCATGAAAACATTCTTTATTTGTAAATATATTTAACTTCATCTAAAATAAATCTCTTAAGCAACTGTTGCTGTCCAATTATTCATTGATTAATCCAGACATAATTACCATATCAGCCCTGTATTGATAAGTCAAGCATAAAAGCTGATCTGTTGATTTGAAAAGTATTTTTTCGCTGCAGATGCATCCTTTGCTACAAATAATGAAAGTATGAATCAGTTTTTCCATTCTAGGGTTGAAATGATTAATAAAATTAATGATTAATCGTGATTAAGTCATTATTAACAATCGTCAACAAATTTAGTAATTGATTAGCCGTCAGTTTGAGCAAACAAACTCTAAAAAAGACCAATTGCTCAGAGCAGTAATTACGCCATAATTGTATAAAAATATATACATTTTGTATTAAGTTAAGTTTATTTTCATAACGTATTTTAGCAATAATCATAAAAGCATCACTTCGTCATCAATTATGGAACAAGACATGGCATAATCAAAGTCATCAAGCAAATACATGTCAAATATGTTGATTCCAGTTACTACAAATCAACTGCAGCTCTAAACATGTCAGCCTTGATTTAAAGGAATTCAGTGTTTCAGCTGATTTGCAGTTCTCTGGGAGTTTGTTCCAGATTTGAGAAGCTGTGAAGACACTGTCCAGAAGTCAATGCGTCTAAATATTAACGTATCGATGAGTTTCTCTACATCCTTTCATCCTGGCTTCAGGTGATAGAAGGCTGGCTTGATAACTGTCTTTATGAGGCTCTGAAGGTTCAGATCAGAGTTCATCACTGACTCATCTTCAGGTCCAAAGATAAAAACTTCAGTTTTGTTTCTGTTCTGCTGGAGAAAGTTATGGCTCCTTCACACATTGAATTAAAAACGTTTCGTGTTTGTAAATCGATTTAACTCAGAAGTTTTTCAAACGGCGGTTTTAGAAAAAAAAAATCTCCCATTAAACACCTTTTGCTATCTAATCATTAATTTGTTAATTAAAATGTAACTTTTTGCATTTTAGGCAATAAAATGTTTATTTGAATCTTTTTATGTATTTGTAATATCGTATAAAGAATCTTAAGTGGTTAAATGTAAAATGCCCAACAATTAATTAATCGATTAATCACCTGAATAATCGATTAATCGGTTACTAAAATAATCATTAGTTACAGGCTTAATCCATCCATCCATCCATCCATCCATCCATCCATCCATCCATCCATCCATCCATCCATCCATCCATCCATCCATCCATCCATCCATCCATCCATCCATCCATCCATCCATCCATCTCTAGTTCTTTCATCTCTGACCTGTTTCCTAAATGCTGATATAAATTAATTCGTCTTTAACTCTCCAGGTCAGAATCAGGTTTTTCCAGGCGGTCAGGACTCGGTCCGGTGGGAAGCCTGTTTTTTCCAGGGTTATTACTCAGGAATGTCTTCAGGCTGTGCTGCTGCTGCGGGTTTAGCGCCTGTGGAGGACCGCCACATGGGAATGAGAAGCTGTCATTAAATCTGTTCCCTGACAGCCAAAAACAAGCCGCATGTTGTTCACATTCGAACAAAGAACATAGAGACCGTGAGCAGATTTGCTGATATTTAATCAATCTGGAAAACAAAGCAAAATCCCTTCAACTTACTTACAACTGGTGTTGTTCCAACAGCAATTTATTGGTAATTTTTTTTATCAATATTTCATGACAGACCACCGCAAAGTGGGGCTGGAATGATTAATTGTGATTAATCGATTATCAAAAATAATCATCAGCTGATTTAGCAATCAATTAATCATTAACTGGAGTAACAAAAACAAGAAAAACATTTTCTCCAAAGTTCACTACTACAAGGAGTGTCAAGTCTCCATAACAACCATTCAACGCTAAGAAATCCAGGAGTGTTATTGTGGCCTAGTCAAAGTCCAGACTCAAATCCAGTTGAGAAGAATTAAAAAGTTGTGTTCCCAGCTGTTCTCCACTCAGTGTGACTGAGTTTGATCTATTTTGAAAAGAAGGATGGACAAAACACTAAAAGTACCAGGGCTGAAATGATTAATCAGATTAATTGCGATTAATTAATTATCAAAATAATCGTCAGCTAATTTAGTAAACAATTAATCATTAACTAAAGTATACAGAAACAAAGAAGGCCACTTGTTGAAACAAAAACAATATTTTTATACAATTAAAAGATGCAATAATTCAGTTATTTTTCTAAATAAGAAAATAAACATTTTATTGCAACAAGAAAGCATTCCTTTAGTGAATCTGAACCTGGTGAAGCTTCAACTATACAATCTGAGGAGTTTTGATAAAACATATTTACAGACAAATGCAAAATGTAAATATTTTTGTACAGTTTTGGTTTAATTATTCCTGTGAACGTGTTTTTTTCACCAACGAACCTAATAAATGATGAACTGTTTACTAAATTAATTGAAGATTATTTGAATAATCAATTAATCACAATTAATTTGATTAATCATTTCAGCCCTTTGGAAGAGTTCATGTTTAAGTTAGTGATTGCTCAAGACTTGTATCTGCAAAACAAGTCCAAATTAAACTCTCAGTTAACGATTAATCGATAACTAAATGACGATTATCTCAATAATTGATTAATGGTAATTCATTGTGATTAATCATGATTGAACATGATTAATCATCAATTAATCAAAATTAGTCATGTTTTCAATCATAGTAGAGTGAATTTAAAAGGATTCATGTCTTATTTTAGCCCAGTTTGTTTGTGTATTTCCTAACAGAAACGTAAGAGCAACCTTTGCAGGAATATTTATGTTTTCGCTGCGACGATTTGTCTTGGAAAGCTCGAGGAGCGAAGATGTGCTGCTGACAGCTCAGAAAACACTCGGGCCGCGGCTGTTTTTGGAAAGCTGGCCACAGATGATATGTTTGGACTGATTATATCCAGTTTGGATTTAATCCGATAAGGGGAATGTTTGCTCAATCACCTGTTTATGTTAGGAGTTCATCACTTTGTTGTTGTTTTATAATGTTTTTATATTTTCACTGGTTCTTGTAGTCAGTGATAGTTCGTAGAGATCTTGTGGACATGTGAATCTCATGATTCAGGAAACATCTGGAGGGAATCACTGTTCACTTCAGAGCAGAATGTGCTCCCAAATAGTAAATGCTGCCGCATTTCCGTAAAGTAATTCCTGGGAGCCTTTATCTGTTGGTTGAACAACACGGACGTAATCAAAAGGCAATTCTGACCTCCCTCGTTTGGGAATTAGGGGGCAGGAGGTCATGTGAGCTAATGGCTTTGTCAGGGCTTGTCTGGCCTCGCCACTCGGCTCACTCTTTACACCAGAAATATCCCGCAGGCGGTTGGGGTTAGTCCACAAGAAAAGGGAGGAAAAGTGAAGGTTTCAGTGGGAAAACAAACAACAGCAAACATTTAAAGACTCTGCTCATATTGTGTTTGTTTCCCTCTTTAAAAAGGCAAATAAAGTATTGTGAGCAGGGTTGAAACAAAGGGACTCATGGTTAACGAAATGGGCAAAATGGCTCTCCACTCAGGGCGCTCTTCAGTCTGGGGGCAGCACAAGAAATCAAACAACAAAATCTGGTTATTAAATGATCACTGACTTTTCTATTGGTTGCCCTCTGCACAGTATTTATGAGTGTTTGAATTTTTGTGTTCTTTCATTATTGCTCAACAAGGTTTGCCATATTCAGTTCATTGGTATTGCTTTAAATGTCTTTCCATATAAGTTCATTTATTTATTCTTATGTTTTTCTCTTTGTGCGCCAAGGTTAATGATAATTATACTCAATTTCTCTCCCCAAACATAAAATAGTTGAATTATTTAATTTATAACTAATATTATATTTAATACAGATGCGCCAGAAAAATATATTTTTACAGAAACTGATGTTTATTAAAATGTACAGTATTTTTTTAATGAGAAACGTCTAATTTTGAGAGTTGAAATTCCCACAATCTAAAACATTAATAAGGCCTTTAAGGTATTTTTCACATATATAACGGTTAAATAAATGAAATTAATTTTTTGATAATTATTATTCAAATTTGATATTGATAAACATAATATATTAAAGTTCAACTCTCCTTTGCCCACATTGATATTATATATTTGTAATATAAAGTGCTGTCAAAGAAAAGCGTGAGAATAGAATGTATTTTTTCAAAGGAGCACCAGTAAAAATAATCTCAACACTCAAAAAGTGAGCTGCAGAATCTCTACTAAGAGACGTAAAAACCACAGCAGGCTGCAGATTCCTCCCTTTCTGTCCAGTTTGTTCTGTGCATCAGTGGTTTGCAGCTCACAGTGGGAGACAAAGAGTCACAGATCAGGCTCACCTCATTATAATCACTGAAATCCTGCATAACCTGCACGCTGTTTTTACACATCGCGGAGTTTCTCTTGTTCTCACAGAGAAACCTCCTCAGGTTAATCTGCTTCGTCTGGAGGGAAAAAATAGAAAATCTGCAGAAATCCTTGGAACATAAATCAGTGTCTGACTTGATTCCTGCTAATCTGGATGGTGATTATCTGTGTCTGAGTCTGTTTAGTGTCTCTGTCTGACCAAGAACTGATGAGGGAGCTCTACGTAAATAAACAGACGTTACAACAGGAACAAATGGGTGTTAATTCATTCTGAGGTAAACTCAAGTAGCAGGTTTAGCAAATCAAGGCTGAATGGAAACTTGGAGCGGTAACAGTGATGATAGTCATGACCAAGATGGGGTCGTTTCCCTCAGTAGGAACCGAACGGCGCCACTAGGCAGAGTTGTTTCGCTGGTTGCTTTTATTTATACTCAAGGTTTTCTCTGAGCTTCACACCGGAAGGTTTGAACGAGGCTGAAACATTCGTCTGTCATTCAGGGAGTTTTCACTCCATATATCTGGTAGACTGCGTTCGATTGGTGGGCCAAAACAGCTGCGTTTACTATATTTTCAGCTGCTGTGGTTCTGTTTCCCACTGCACACACTCAACAAGAACCAAAATAATTTAAAAACTCTGTTTCTCTCCCTGCCTGTGGGGGCGCTGCACTCAGAATCACCGAAGGAAATGACATTAAAGCCTCTGAAGAAGACTCTGACTTCAAAAGATTTTTAGAGGATTTCTCTTTTGTCTTTGGTAAAAGACCACGACACATTTCTCCTGCTAGTGCTAGACTAGCTTTGATTGTGTTTACCCAGAATCCCCTGCATTGTAATCCACTTCACTTTTTGAGCGTTTTGCCTTCACATGTGCATTCAAACCGCACCAGAGTTCATTTCAATCAAACCGAGACCAAGGTCTGTAGACGGACCAGAGTTTGCTTTTTGTTCGGTTTTTGCTTTCAAACAAGCTGAACTTCTTTAATTAGAGGAGATCCATCATGCAAACTGTAAATTGTCCATGTTTTTCTGTTTCCCTTTGGGTTTCAATCACTGCTAAAAACAACCTTAAAAAACACATAGCTGTTTTTTAAGGCTGTTTTTTGTTAAGACAGATCCGATAGGCACTCTGTCATTACCTAGCAACTCAAATGGAATTCTGCTTGTTACCTAGCAACGCCAGTGGAGCTCCAGTATATTTGGTCAGCTGGTTTTTCCGCTGTATGCTCTGTGCAGAGACTGCTGGAACAGACAAGTGTTTTGTTATTGACTTACCATCCAGAAACTACTTGCTGTATTCTTGTTGGTTGTGCAGGAGGCTTCCCTTCTGCTTTTCAAACATGCATGGTGTTACAATTGTCCATCTGTTTGCAGCCATTTTTACGTGTGTTACGTTGGGGGCGTGGAGAGGAGGAGATGGTTTGGATTTAAGGTGAGAAGATGCTGTAAAACAGCTAAACTGTCATTGTCTAAGAGTACTTTTGTTACAAAAAATGCAATGAACAGGTTTTGTATAGGCCATAGAGCTATCCTAACCTCTTCATGGAAGCGTATTAGTCTCTACAGGAATGTCAGAGCACCCTCAGGGACGATGCATGCTGGACAATTAGCATTTAAACAGGAGAATAACTTAAGTACAGTCTTACCTTAACTGCAAGATTTCCAAAAGACTTGAAAAACCTGAAAATTTCTCAGTTTCAAAAGTCACATTTTCACATTTTTTCTAGAAAATTTATGAGTTTTTCAACAGAAATTTACTCCTTTTTTTTTGTTTTTGTTGGTGAAGTCCCCACCTACTGGAGAAGCATAAGTATTGCAACACTCTTTTTATTCTAGATAAACTTGAAAAATATCCAGAATAATTAAGGTTTGGTTGACATTTACTGACTAAATGTTCTCTCTCTCTCTCTTCTTGCTTCTCTCCATGAAATTCTTCCCCATCAGCAGCTTTCTGTCAACTCTGTATTTTGTTACATGAGGCAACCCAACTCCACAGATCTGGGACACTTATTTGCCTCTGACATGATCAATGAAGTATTACGTAATGCGGTATTAATAGAAACAAACAGCAGCATGTTTATCGTTATAAAAATAAACTGTTATTCAATTGTCATCGCTTGAGAATACCTCCAGATGTTTCAAGGTCCTTCACAATGTTTGAAAGAGCGGTGTGAGTGAAAATGTAAAAATTTAAAAGGTCAATTTTAGAGCTTATGATCTGTAGACACAGGCAGTTAAACTTTTTACTGCTAACGTTTAATTAGCAGGAGAAACTCCAACCAACGGACAAGCAGTGAAAGAAAAACAATACTTGTTACTGATAACTTCCTGCTGATTCTGAGAATCGTTCTGCATGATTAAAGTCCATTTCGGACGCTGAGGCCATATGAGTATATTAACTTTCACAAATCTGTTGGCATTTCTCAGAAAACGAAGGACGTTTTCAGTGGAACAGGGCTGTTCTCTGGGATCCATCTTGATAGTAACCCAGAAGGAAGGTGGGTCAGACTCCCATGTAATGATTTTGTAATTCTTGGCAATGCGATGCTGGGAACCTGTTGGTCTTTTTTTAATTGTGAACCAAAACTTTACAGTTCTTAGAACTAGTGAGGAGAATGACAGTCCCAGAAGTTGTTAAATAAACTTGATTTTATTGGGATTTTATGTGATGCATCAACATATTCAGCCTTCTGTGAATCCATAATTCCCAGTAGCAGCTTTTATTGCAAATATACGAGCAAGTCTTTGGAGATTAGATGTTTACTAGATTCTTAACTTGGCAAAATCCACTTTTTTTTAGCTCTTAAATACATTTTGTTGGATAGTTAAGAGTCCCAACAAATACACAAAAGTTGAATTTAGTTTCTCCCGATCAGCGTTGGACATTAACTAGTTACTTCTACTCAATTACATTTACTTGAGTAAAACTTAGGTATACTTTTAGTATGGTGTACTTTTTACTTTCACTTGAATAACTTTATTATGAAGTATTTCTACTCTTACTTGAGTAAATTTTCTGGATTTTCTACAGACAGAAAAATATGTTTTAACCAAAAATTCATCAGACAGACACAAACCTGCAGGTTTAGTTAAAGTTTATAAGTTTTTTCTTGAAAGAAAATGATTTGGAAAAAAAATATTTTTGCCTGATTTTGTTGTTTTTTTTTTGTTATTTTTATGAATTATTGTCATTTTGGTCCCTTAAATACCAAATTTTCCACTTAACTTTGTAATTTCGTCCATCTGATGTAATTTTTAATATTAAATGATCGATAATTTGATCAGTTACTCTGTACTTGAGTAGATCTTTTCAGAAATACTTTTTACTATTATTGGAGTCATTTCTTGGATGGCTGCTTTTTACTATCTTCACTCTTTTTAGCTGTTATGTCATTATTTGCTCCTGAACTACTAAATAAGGTCATGAACTTCCAGCTACCCACTTTAGCGAATCCGCCATATTTAATTTTAATTTTAATTCTCGCAGTGACGTAGCGGTCGACGTTTAAAGATGCCGAAACTACAAGCGGAGACGTCAAAATGTTCAGTTGTGGGGGTTTTAACCCACATAAGTCACTACACCGTCCTCCAACGTCAGAATCTCTTCGAATTACCTCGTTAAAAGTTATTATAAACTATATTTACAGATGAAGGTTTTGTTTTTTTTATCTTAAATTCGAAATGTATATGTTTCTTGTACAGTTTTGGCATATTTACTGCGCTGAATATGTTTTTTGTTCCACAAAATAACCTATTTTGAGTCTGTAGACTAAATTAAAATAGTTAAATATTATTTCAATAATCGATTAATCACAATTAATTTGATTAATCGTTTCAGCCTTACTCAAGTATTCATAGATTTTAGCTGATTGATAACCCCGGGAAATCTGACCTGAACTTTCTTCAACATGTTTTCTCTTTTCTTTATGAATTTTGCTGACTTTAAGTGAGATTTTTCTTCTATAAAAGCTACATTTGTTTGTGGAAACTGACTGGGGTGGATTTTATTTAGTGGTTTAATATAGACCTGCCAGAAACGAGTTCAGTACTTTCCATTTGTGTGATTTGTCGCTTTTCTCTTTTCTATTTTGCTACCAAAAACTGGATTGTAAAAGTCTTCAGTTTAGTGTTTTGGTTTCAACTAGCCTCTTTTTTTTTTTTTTGATGGACTGTTTTGTATTCAGAGACTTCAATATTAATTTTATTTGTTGTTTTAATAATTATGGATGTTTAAATGTCTCACAGTTCCAGTGTTAAATGTTCATTAGAATTTAAAGTTAATTGATATTTCAGAATGAGTTTTTGTATGATTTTGCCATTACTTCTAAAAGGTCTCAAACAACAATATTATTGTTTATTGCGACAACTTCTGTGACTATTCATCGTCCAGGAAGATTAGTTACTATTACAGTAACCCATCAAATAATTTTTCTCCCTCTTTACAGCCATGTGTTTGAGTCTGTAAGTTGACAAGTTGTGCCAAACGCCGAAGGAGTTTGAATAATTTGCGAGTGAAATGCGAATAGGTTAAAATTAGCAACTGATGTTGGATGTTGTACGCAAAGTGAAAGACTGAAACATGGGAGAACATTTCTTCAGGTGGGTTTGGGTGTTGTTTCTGGGTCGTGTCCAGGCGGCGGGAACACCTGGCATGGCGAACCGTGCTGGAAGAGCTGAGCGTTAAGAGCAGCAGCAGCAGCTCATGAGGAAACGTCTGCTAACCAGGCAGTCGGGCTTCCAGCTGGCAGCAGCAGAGGCTCCAACATGAGCGGGAAGGAAAGCTGGTTTCTCTGTGTGACTCAGCAGGGTGTGGGGGGAGAGGACAGCTTCCACCGCCGGGATGGAAACACGATTCAGGCTGATTCTCACTGCTGAGAGAGCGAGAGGACGGACGGATGGACGGACGGACGGACTTCCTGAGAAATCCATCCATCCATCCATCCATCATATTCATGTTATCATATTTAATATTCTGAAGGATTTTTCTGTCCAGTTCTGATTCTCAATGCATAAAGTTCAGATAATCTGGGTGAATCTCACTGACCCTTTTCATAAATTGTTATTTCATCTTTTTATCAGACTCAGACGTCATTAAAAATTAGGGCGACTCTTGAAGCTTGTCATCAAAAGCTAGAGCTAATGTCATTACAATAAGTGAACCTGAAAGCTTTTGTCATTCTGCCAGAGGGAAAATGACTCCTGGGTTCACATAAAGAAAAGAAAAACACAGGTCCAGTCAAAGTAAAGGAGCAGATTCTGGATGTCTGCTTCTTCATGGTAGTTTTTATTCCATGTAACTGTGATAAGATCATTTTTAAAGGAATGGGTTTTAATTAGTTGCAGTTTAAAAGATCTCTGGTTGTGATGCTGTTTGTGTGGCTCTCAACCCAGGATGCCTTTCTATGAAGGGGCAGCACCTCCACCTCAACCAGAATCTCACTTTGTGTCTTTTCTGACTTACTTGTCTGGTTGGTTTGCTTCAGACTTTAATAAATAAATGAGTAAATCTCTGTTTCTTTCACAGATTTAGATTTTGGTGACTAACTGACTTGAAATTAGAGACTTTTGGTCTCATTTGAGCTCAGATGAAAAGTTAAAAATGGTTTTTATGCCAACTTCTGTTTTGAATTATCAAGGATTTATTATGGGATGGATTCACACCTATTTAGTCCACTTCAATCAAATTCTAGTTCATTTATCTAGAACGTTTGGTTCGTTTGGGGGAGTTTGAACGTGTAATTGGACCAAAAATGCAAACTCTGGTCCGCCTATAAACCTCGGTGTTGGTTTTATTGAAGTGAACTCTGAACACCAAGTGGACCTGAGAGTGATTTAAAACCAGGAAGTGGGCATAGGGCATTCTGGGTAAATGTAACCAAACAAACATGCTAGGCTAGTGCTAGCAGTAGAAATGGTTTCTGGTATTTCACCTAAGATAGAAGAATCTGACTCCTTTTCTGTTTACATTTTGTAAAGTAGAAAGTTGTGCTCAGTGTCTTCCTCATAGGTTTTCCTGTTGTTTCCTTCAGTGGTTCTTGGTGCAGCACCCCTACAGGCGAGGAAGGGAACAGCCTTTTCAATTAGTTCTGTTTGTTTAACTCAAACTAATTTTGTTACATTTTCAGCGCTGAAATTGTAACAAATGTAACTTTGGTGCCAGTTGCACCGAATATACTGGATTCTTGAGTCTAACTGCAGGACAGTGGAGAAAAGACGACTCATTCACAACCCTCTCTTAACTGTTTATTTTGTTTTCCTTCCAGCTAATTTTCTCTTTTCCTCCTGCAGTTATCTACATCTGCGGGCCACTGGAGTCCTTCATGAGCATCATGAAGCTGTTCCAGGAAGACACCCCAGACCCGGAGAACTACGCCATCCTCTACCTGGACGTCTTCGGCGAGAGCTTGACCGACCGCAAGCCGTGGCAGAAGGCGAACTTTGACTGGGCCGACGCCGTCAAGGTCTTCCAGGTAAAGACAGAAAACGTTTCCTTTCGCTGCCGTTTGTTTGAAAGCTTGGAGAATGAAAAACGCTCCTCTGTTCGTGACAGACGTGTTAAAGACGCTCCTTAACGAGCGCCGCGGACGCTGCCAAAAAGTCTCCTGGGCAGAAGACGTCGTCACGATCACTGTCTGATTCAGGGAGTTGAATTCCTGCGTGACATTAATGAAAGAGTGGACGTGTTTTCACAGGAAGCTCTACAAATTAGCGCCGTGTGAAATAAGACACCGCAGAAGCTGCTCCCCTAATTTATCTCTCTGAATGCCATGCAGACATGTCTTATTAATATTCCCAATTTTTTCAGACGAGATCAGTTTAGCACAGCCACATTCACTCACTGCTGCTCGACTTTATGGTTTTGCAGCTGCTTGGGTAATTTCTCCCATTAGGTTGTAAATTTTTTTCCCATTTTGTCACATTTGAACCACAAACTTAATGCATTTTATTGGATTTTTGGTGATAAACCAACACATCGTAATGCATATTGCAAATGAAATGTTTTTCAAACAAATATTTGAAAATTATAGCACACTTTGTCTTCTAGCTCCTTTATTCTGGTCTCGCTTCCAGCTAACTTTTATTCCAACCAATTCTTTCAGAGTCAGTCAAGCTCAGCCAGATGAATTGTATACATTTTTGGATCATGTTACATATTTTCAACTAGATTTTCGTCTGAGCTTTGACTAGGCCTTTCTACAACCACCTAAACCGTCCAACTGTATCTTTTGCTGCATGTTTAGGGTGATTGTCCAGCTGGAGGATGAACCTTCACCCCAGTTTCATGTCTTCTTCAGCCTCTAGCAGGATCTCTGTCCCCACAGCATCATGCTGCCACCACCTTGTTTCAGATTTTTGTAGTTTTTAGCAATTGGACTTAGTATTGAACTTTAAATAGTAACTAAAATCAACTTTTTTTTTTTTTTAAAGATAAACAGTAAAATTTGGTCTTTAAAGGAGCTATCTTTACATTTTTGTACAAACTGTGACATGTTTGTTTAATTCTGCCTAAAATTGTTTTAGTGCTGCCCTCTTTGGGTTGAACATGGGATACTGCTGTTGAATTTTCCTATTGGTTTCAAGTTTGGTTGCATCACCACAATGCACTACTTTATGTTGGTTTATAAAGTTTGTGATTTTTACTCCAACAGGTAAACTCTCCAGAGGTACACACCATTTGTTAGCGTTATCGATTTGGAGACAGCTAAACGTCCGGCTAGCTGGACTCTGAGGATTATATAATGTTACTGGGCTTCAGTTTTGTCAGTACAAAACTAGTTTTCTGGGTCACAGCAGAGCCAAAGGGTTCATTGAACTAAATAGACAATTAAAATCTCACAATGCCAACTACTGTCTGAGCTAAACAATGCTTCAACTGTGCTGGAACCCTATTAGTGCGTTTTCTGTCAGGCGGCGGTTTCCTGCTGTTTAATTGCTAGCTAACGTGCAGGAGCAGACAGGAGTCAGGGCGTTTCCAGTTTGGAGAATCCGGAGAGGAATTGTATTATTATTTTACTAACAGTCACTGATATCTGGAGCAATTTATTTATTTTATATTGAAAATATAAACATATTTCTGTAAACTAGTTGCATTATGTCAAAGTGCTATAGCTAACATGCTAACTATTAACAACGTTCATGGGCAGCTTTTGTCTGTCAGGGATGCTCAAAGTGTGGCCAGTGGGCCATTTGTGGCCTGTGAAATTGTTGTCTGGCCTCCAAGTCAAGAATGGTAAAAATCTGTCCCAACAAAACCAAAACAGTTTTTTAGACCCAAAAAATTTGGAAATTTGAAATCGTTTTTCTTTTAATAAGGCAGCAACCTGAATCCCTTTTTATATTTTGCTCTAAACATTTCAAAAGTTAGCAGAAAATGTTACTTATTTAATAATTCTGGTGTTAAAATACTAATTATTCATTATTTAATTTTTATTTGTGATCAATAACATATTTTTGAATAGAATTTAATTAATGCTCTAAATTAACAGTTAGCTACACCATTAGCGCATTAGCTGAAGTGACAGTATTTTTTGGTGCTGATGTACAATTTTTTTAATTGTTTAGTTGGCATTTGGGATGATTGCAGCGTTTCTGAATTGAGTTGAATTAACGTGAAATTTTGGGGATTTTTTCATATTTTTGAAGTTTATTGAGCATTATTAGAAATAAAATTACAGCGACATTAGCTTCGTTGTTAGCGCATTGACAGAAGTATTTTCATCACTGATGATGGGGAATTAATTGGTGCACGAGAAGTTTTAATACCTGACCAACAGTCACATGTTGTTTCCAAAAAACAAAAATTACTATAGCTTCATAATTTTCCAATACTTGGTTGTTGTTTACATTCAGCAAAATCCTGAAATATTGACAAACTTCACCGGATATGGATCTAAGAGTTTTATATAAAGCACAATATATGTGTATAATTTTTTGGGACGCCCCAGAATCTGAGCCCTGGGCATCTGCCACATCCCTCCAACCTACAGTTCTTCTTCTGTGATCCTCCCTGTACAAAAACATGCTATTTTACACTTTTCCGTGTGTTTCTTTCATTTTTACTGTTGTTCTGGGGTTGCCCCAGCAGGATAATGAGTCACCTCTAATTAGTGGAAAGATATGCGATCCCGGGTCGCAGCACGAATGTTTTTCTTTCAGTTGAAGAATCGGTGCCAGTTACCAACTCTTGCTAAAAATATTTACAACAACATTCAGTTGAACTACAAGAAAAGTCTTGTTTAGCAGACATTATATTAAAACCCCCAAATGTAACCGTGATGGAAAACGATGCTTCCAGATATTTTCCCGGTGTATCTATGGTGTTGTTTGTCAAACAATAAGCAGATCTTTCTCTGTATGGATTTGCTGGTGGGTTCTTGCTGTGGCAACGCAGTGTTTTTTTTTTTTTTTTTTGGTGCAGTAATTGCTTGTGGAAGTTTGAGGTGAGGATTTAATCACTGTTGTGACACGAGAAAAGATCCCCAGCTTCTTAAGTAGAAAGCAATGCTGACAGACTTTATTAAAAACGCCCCAGGGTTCTGTTTTTAGACCGCGGGTATTTAATGAGTCACGTTTTTTGTCACGTAACAACAGCAAACTTTAAGGTGTTTCATGTGTAATATTATAACTCAATCACATTATATTATTTTTTTACATTATTCATTAACATTTATGGTTTCAGTTGTGTGAGTTTTTATTATTTTTGGTCATTTTGTTTACTTGGATATTTGAGATACATTTACTTGAGTAACTTTTCTGAAACATGCTTCTAGGAGTGTTTTTACTACGCGACTTGTTCTTTTTGAGTAATTTTTATTTTAAACTATTTTTCTACTCTTGAGTAAAATTTCTGGATTTTCTTCCCACTGACTGAAAAACAAACATTTTTTAACCAAAACACAAATACACACCTGCAGTTTTTATTAAAGTTTCATACATTTTACTTTTAAAGAAACTGATTTGGAAATATTTTTTTTGTCTGATTTTGTTATTTATTTGTTACTTATATGAATTGTTTCAATTTTCATCCTTAAAACACCAAAACATCCACATAATTTTCTATATTGGTCCATCTGATGATGTAATTTTTAAATATTAAGTGATTGATCATTTGATCAGGTACTTTTTATGTTGAAGTAGCGCTACTCTTTCTTGAATATAGTTTTTTGGTACTTTTTCCACGTCCGGTTGGAAATAAACCCAATCGTTTCTCTTCTGATCCGTTTCTCTTCTGATCCGTCTTCTTCTCCGTTTTGTGCTTCCTGCAGTCCGTTTTCATCATCACGTATCATAACCCAGAGAATCCAGAATACCTGGACTTCCAGAGGAGGCTCCATGCCAGAGCTCAGAGGGATTTTGGTGTTCATTTGGAGCCATCATTAGTAAGTATTAAACTGCTGTGAATTCTAGGTTGCACAACAGCCTCTTTAATTTTTTATGGGATAATCTAGACGGACAAAACATCCCACTGTGCAGAGTAATTGCTTGAACTTAACGAGGAACGAGGTTTACAGTTCTGTTCGCAGTTACTGTAGTCAGTTTATATGTGAGAGCGTAAAAAAAGCAGCATTTTGTTTAGATTCTGCAGAGTAAATGCAGTTTTGCTGCCACAGAAACTCGTGTTCTTGTTGGTTTGAGTGACGCCTGTTGTTGCAGATGGACTACATCGCTGGCAGTTTCTATGATGGCTTTCTGCTGTACGCCATGGCGCTGGAGGACACGCTGGCGGATGGCGGCGTGCAGAACGACGGCATCAACATCACGATGAGGACGCAGAACCGCCGATTCTGGGGTGACACGTTTCTACCAAGAACCTGTTCATTTAATCTGAAACAAATGACTGACTTGTAGAGCTGCAGCTGACGATTACTGTTATAATCAATTATACTAATGATGAATCGATTATTCTGACGATTAATCAAAAAAAAAAACTGGTACATTCTGCAGATTTCTTTATTTGTCCACTTAAACCTTTTTTATACAATATAAGAAATACAGAAAAAGATGGAAAAAGCAAATGATTAAATTCTGTTTTAAATAAGAAAAATATTGTACCCAACCCACTAAATCTGAACTGGGTGAAGGCACAATGTTGTTTTCTCTTGGGTTTTTTTAGAATTCAGGTTTTTTTCTCAGAATTTTTTTATTTCGTTTTTATTTTCTTTCAAATTTAGATTTTTTTTCTCAGAAGTTTGAGTTTTTTTGTTTGAATTTCTATTTCTTCAGAATTTTGACCTTTTTTTCTCAGAATTTTACATTTTTTTCTTCTATTTTTTTTCTCACAAGTCTGAGTTTTTTTTTTGTCTGAATCTTAACTTTTTTCTTAGAATCTTGTCTGTTTTCTCAGAATTGTGACTTAGAAAAAAAAAGATATTCTCTTCTTTCGGTGGCCCATTTACAGACAAATACAAAACACAATGCTATTTTGTACAGTTTTGGCTTAATAACTGCTCTGAATATGTTTCTTTTCACCAAATTGCCATTTTTTATGCGTATACTCCTGTTTTATATACAGGCCCTGAATTATTAATCTCAGCAAACAAAGATCACATGCTCAGTTGTTTATTTGGAAACGAAAGCAAATGTTTACTGTAGTTCTTTGTTCATTTTTGTCTCAATGACCAGTTTACAGTTTGTCTAGTCTGTTTGAATGGATTCTTGTTTTTACTTTGTTTGTTTCCTGTTTTCAAATGACTCCATACAAGAAAACCTGCCTTCACCCCTGAAACATTAACATGTGTTTTAACTTTTGATGTGAATCTACTGTTAAATACACAGCAGATGAATGTTCTGTTGTTGAACCAGGCCAAATGTTTGGTTCTACTAAATAGCGAAACAAAGAACTGTATCTCATTTAAATCTGCAGCTTTCGTACAGTGATTACAGCCTGATTGCACATTTTTACAAATCACCTCAATCCAAAGTGTGTTTTCATGCTTGATGTGTGTTGTGGCGTATCATGCTTAGAGAGGCAAAACGGTGTTGAGATTAAAATGGCTAATTATGGTTGTTTTTCCATGGCGTTATTCGGCCAAAAGCCTTTAAAAATATCAAACAGTAAATGGCATTAATACTGCTCATTTTTCTGTCTTAGGAATCACCGGACTCGTTACCATAGATGACAAAAATGCGAGAAACATAGATGTGGACCTGTGGTCGATGACCAACCAGGAGACGGGAGAGTTTGGGGTGAGTCTCAGAAAGTTTTAACATATTTTAGTATCCAGGTGTTTTTACTTTCGCATGCTCTGATGTTTTGGGAACATCAGGAACAAAACTTTCCTTTAGTAAATTTGAACTGAGAGAACCTAGAATTGCGCCAGGAGTTTTGGCTACAAAAATTAATTATTACTTTTTTTTTCAGAATTTTGACACTTTCTGAATTCTGACTCTAATCTCAGAAATCTGCCTTTTCTTAAAATTAATTTTTTTTTATTCTCAGAAATACAATTTTGAAATTTCTCAGAGTTGAAAAATTTTCTCAGGATTCTGACTAATCTGGCAATCCTGACTTCTTTTCTCAGATTTCTCACATTTTCTCAGAATTCTGACTTTTTTCTCACATTTTTGAAATTTCTCAGAATTTTGACATTTTTTCATACTTTAATGTCAAAATTCAGATAATTTTTTTTTCTTGGAATTCTGACTTTTTCTAAGAGTTTTTGACAAGTTTTGGCTAAAATGTACAGAGTTGCTTTTTTCTTAAATGCTAAATAAGTTCTTTTTTTGTTCTCATTTTTGTTCTCTTCTGCTAATAAAGTTTTTTTGTTACAGTTTTGGCCTAATTCCTGCTCTGAATATATTGTTTTTTCACTAAAAGGCTTTTTTGTGTGTAATTGATGACTCAAGTAGCTGCAGATTATGTCAGTAATCAATTTGATTAGTCATAATTAATCGTTTCAGCCCTAGAGAAGAGTTTATGTTTAAATCAGTGGCTGCAAAACGAACCTTTATGCTTGAATCGCTGGACTTTTCTGCAGATACTCTGTTTATTTTGTGCTGCACATCACAGTTAAACATCTTTACTTTGGTCTTTCCAAACATGAGTCTCGTTTCAGTGTTTTATAGTGAAATGTGTTAAAATTAATATTGTTTGAGTTTATTTTCTGACTGTCTTGTCATTAACGTTAATCTCATTCAGCTTTGCACAATCCGACCTCTGGGTGAACTTCCTCTGTGTTTGGATGCCAGAGACAGACACTGTACACCATTACACTGATCATTTATCGTAAAAGTGCTGTTGAGGAAATAAAAAGACTCTTCACAGCTGGTGTTTGAAAGATTTAGCAGTTCCAAACCCAAACAGAACTGTAAACGTTTCTCCGTTTGGGTTCCAGAGAACGTCTTCAAGATATTTCCTGTTACCTTACATGGCGTTCTGCAGTTTTTACGACTTGCACAAAATGTATCTCAACCTAAAAATGAAACAAGATTTTATTAAGTTAAATGTCGATTATTAATTGTTTCCATTATGTATGAAACACTATTAAAATCACATCTGAACAAGTTTGTAAACACAATAAGTAATTTAAAAAAGATGGCGCGCTTTTTCTTTGTTTGGCGCGGGGAATCGCTTTTTCAAAGGTTTTTTTTTTTTTGTTTGTTTTTTTTTTTACACAATGCAGCGTGAGAGAGAACCTCAGTAGCTGAAAATGTAGCAAACGTTGCCACTTTGGTCTCTAAAGAAACCGACTTTTCCCAACTATCAGGCGTGAAAACCCCCAATGCTAACGTTAGCCTCCATGTTGTGTGTCGGCAGGTCGTGGCGTACTTCAACGGAAGCAGTAAAGAAATTATTTGGTCGCAGACGGAGAAGATCCACTGGCCCAGCGGTGGGCCGCCGCTGGACAATCCGCCGTGTGTGTTTTCCACAGACGACCCTTCCTGCAACGATGGTATGGTGTGATGAATGGACGGTTAGGAAATTGATGCACGCAACATAAAACTGTAGGGAATGCTAATGCTTCATTTTATCTGTAGGAAGCTTAAAACTGGTTTTGAAGTTAGAAAAAGTTATTTTATCCACATTTTGTCCTTTCTGTTCACCTAACTGAAGGTATTTAATTGTGTAAAGAAACAAACCACTAACACACAGAAATGGTTTTCTAATAAAACCATATAAAATCTACTAATTGGCTTATAATTATTTTCTATAACATGGTGTCACAATTCAAAATGTTGAAACTATAAAAAGCTGTGACTATTTACATAAATGTGATTTTGTCATTTTTGTTTAACAAATTAGCAGAAACTGTTTTCCACGTTGTCATAATGGGGTATTTGTGTGTATAAGTTTGAGAAAAGAGATTAATTTGATACAATTAGGTGACAATAAGACTTCAACAGCAAAACTCAGAAAAAATGAAGCCCAGAAAAAAATGAAGCCTTCAATTTAGTTTTTGAGAACTGAATTATCTCCGAAATTTCTTTCAAAGGTTCAAAACTAGAGATTACATTTTCTCTCTTGTTCCTTTTTATTCCCTGCATCTTTTAAGAAATTGCCCCTAATCTTCTTCCATATGTCATGACTTATGGCCTGTGCAGTATTTTCTAATCTCTGCTCAGCATGGACAGGGTTGTTTCAGATTGTGTGTGTGTGTGTGTGTGTGTGTGTGTGTGTGTGTGTGTGTGTGTGTGTGTGTGTGTGTGTGTGTGTGTGTGTGTGTCTCACTGTTCTCCACTGTGGCGGTGTGTTGCAGATGGTTTCTTGCTGTACAGGCCGGTAAACCGAATCTATGTGTGAAAATTCTGTGTTTTATTGCGGCTCTTCCCACATTGTGAACTCCACCTAAATTCTGCACGTATTTAACCTGCTGAAATATGTAGATTATAATCTAAAATCCACAGTCGGCTTCAGATGGCAGTAAATTAAGACAGTAAGATGGGGTGGGAAAAAAAGAAAAGATTTTCCATAATTATGGCTATCGGGTTGTGCAGTGATTTACTGCGGGACTTAATTAGGGTTTTAAATGCGCATCAGGGATGTGAAATGGTTGTGCTGTTTGGTGGTTTGACAGACGGCTGCAGCGGTGCAGCTGTGATTTTTCTCAGCACACATATTTCTCCCTCAGAGTTCTAAGAAACCATCATGGCCATCTGCTGCACACATGAGGCCGTGACGCTGTTATCCTGCTTGTTTCCAGGTCAGCTCCCCGTTCTGGGCATCGTCGCCGTCGGTTCTGGATTAGCGCTCATCATCTTCGGGATCTCCAGTTTTCTCATTTACAGGTGAGTTCGACGGCACTAATGCTGGCTTAAAACTTTCTTTCCTGCAACTGATTTAGTGCAGTTTTATTGAAGGTTGGGGGTAAATACAAGAGTTTGTTTGAGGCTGGTGTGTGTTTATGTAATGCAGCTCAGCAGGTGACTTTGCAAAATGCAGAGATGAGGTTTGCCTAAGCTGCCAGGTGAGCTCATAGGCTGGCCCCCTAAAAGCTGCCACTCTCACTTAATGATCATTAACATGTTTTAAAGGCTCATTTCTGTCCCTCTGGGGTTAAAAAATAAAAAGCTGCTTGTTTGAGAAACATGGAGACTGAAAAGCATTTGTTTTTAAAGGGGACCTGTTGTGCAGAATTCACATTTTGCTCGTTTTTGTACTTCCATTTGGGTTTCTCAACCAGCCCAAACTCTTAAGAAAACACTTAAGTTAATCTTTTTGGTATCTGGAAAAAAATCATTTCAAGTGTAGCAACTGTAGAGAAGCCCAGCCTGTTACCAAGCAACTCCAGTGGAATTCTGCCTGTTACCTAGCAACCCAGCTCCTTTGGTCAGCTGGTTTTACCACTGTACAATGGCTGCTGGAAAAGACAATAGTTTTGTTTTTGACCTGTCATTCAGAAACCACTGACTGCATTCTTGTTGGTTGTGCAGGAGGCTCCACTTCTGGTTTTCGAAGATGTACTGTTGTATAGTTGCACATCTGTTTGAAGCCATTTTCACATGTGAATATAAACGTTGAGTTGGCGGCAGCAGATTATTTGGATTTAAAGTGACAAGACGCCCTAAAACAGCTAAATAGGGGTAGAGCTGAGCAGACTGAAATCTCATTATTTAAATCAATTTGTGCAAAACGGGATGAACATAGTTTATAGAATCATCCTGACCTGATCAAAGAAGCATAATAGATCATCTTTAAAATTAGTGAAATGAAACCTTATCTTGCATATTTTTTCTACACCTTTCAATTGCAGTTAATTTAACTCATTTTCTTTCTTCTTAAATACAGATAGAATTAAAAGCACAGGTTTTGTAAAAACTTCCTACAGATCTGGAAAGTAGCTCCTCTGTTCCCGTCTTTGCGGCTAACAGTTAAACGTGTGAACTGATCTATGATGAAAATTTTTATATTTTTTATTTATATATTTTATTTATATTTTATAAATCAGATTAAGAATATTGCAGAATATCAGGGTTGGGCACCGCTAACTAAAATATTAGCTGTGCTAACCCTAACGCACTAATCATAAACATTAGTTTTGCTGATGCTAAACCGCTATGCTAATAAGATAGTTAGCTGAAGCTAATGTTAATGCTCTAACTTCAATTTAAATTACATGTCTCCCTGAAAGACTACAATGTTCGAGAACCAGTTTGATTTTGACATTTTTCTTTATATATCACATATTTCCCTTAGATACTGTGTTAATGTTTATGTTGTTTTCTGCTGTCTGTTTATTTTGTTCCTGTTTGTTTTTTTATTTATTTAAATAAAGTTATTTAAGAGAAAGTGAGGAGAGGAAATGGAACTTCCCACTTCAAAATAAAAGCATGAATATAAACATCTAACTACTTCAATAATTAACGGTTGACCAAAGCTTTTACACATGTCAAACTTTACTCAACTGAAAATTCACAAAATAATCAAGTAAATTAGTGTTTAAAATTGATCTGGAAAATTAATTTATGTGTTTTAAAAGTGAGCTAAAGTGCTAAATGAAAAGTTAGCTCTGCTATTAGCACACCTGGAGAATATTAAATGGAGGTTAGATGCTAACTGCTCATCACTACGTGACATAACCACATTTAAAAAGACGAAAACAAAACTAAGTGCTTCAGGAATCGCAGAATTTAAGCTAGCTGGCTAAATTTAAGCGTTTGTACCCGACTTCACTGACCTGCAGACTACAATTAGTTTTATGCAGGTTAAATTTAGAAATGATTGTGTCCTGAACGTTAAGTGATTATGGTGTTGAGCTAAGTGTTTAACTAGCGGCTGCCGCCCCCGAGCTGTTCAGTTTTATGTGTGTGTTAAAGGAGAAATAAAAGCTGGTCTAATGGTTTTAACTTTCTGCTGAACATTCAGCTGTAAAAACAACGGAAACAAAATAGGTTCAGTGTCCCAAGTGGCACCGTCTACATCTTTATGTCGTAGCATTAAGCCTTATTTAATTACACCCTCAGTAAATCATGCATGGTCCAGGTAATTAAACTCCTGGAAGGGATTTATAACCACTGGGGTTAATGTCATGGGTAATATCTGCAAACAGAGAAGGAAATTAGTTTTTTTTTTTCTTCTTTTGTTGCTTTTTCTGTATTAGACGGTTTTACTCTGAGCTTATAACTTATGCACCACTGCACACCTAACAAATCACACCGGTAATCTGATTACTTATCCAATACTGACCATTAACACAAACAAGTGTTAATCACCAGCCAATCAGAATGGATTTTGATCAGAGGAGCGGCGGAGGAAAGATGGAGGAGCAGCTGTCCACGCGAGGTAATTCCACTAAACATAAATCTGACTTAATTGCCCCCCCAAAAAACAAGTAATGAAATAACTAACATTTAATTTGATCCAGAGAGTGTGCTTAACTCTCAGTCAATTAGCTCTTTCTTCTTTTTTCTCCTCTCTTCAGCTCACAGTTCAGCAAGCGCTTCAAGGTTTCCAAACTAGATAGTTTTCCTGAATGCTTGTCTGGTAAGTTTTACTCTCTTGGTGTCCTTTCAAAATCCTTGTAACTGGTGCCAAAAAAATTTATTGTCCCCCTTTTTAGTTTCTTCTGTTTTCTTCTGTTTTAACTTCTTCTTAGTCACTTTAAAAGTTTTTACAACATCCAACGAAGACAGTTATGAGTGTTGATGCAGTAAACTGTTTTCTAACGAGGATTTTATTAATTAATTGGGAGGAAAAAACACAAAGATATGGATAATAAATGGTCACCAGCATTTTACTTTGCTGTGAATTCATTTTTCTTTCTGAAATTTATTTTTCGCAGAAATAATTGTATTTTTTTTAATCTGAGATTTTGTTGCTAAAATATGATTTAATTTTTTTTCCTTTTTTTTTTTTCATTTTACTGATTAAATCCAACCGCAGCCTGACTTGTGTGTGAATGGTTTATTACTCAAAAAAAAACAATTGTACAGAAGAAGAATGTTGGCGCCGAACTGCAGCAATCTGTTCACGAAGTAATAATAGATGCCGGCATTTATGGATCTACTTTAAAGTTTACTCAATAATGAGAGCCGACAGTATTGTCACAAATTCATAACGTCGGAGCTAAGGGTGACCAAAACGTCTTTTGTAATTTCATCATCATGATCTTCAGCCATTGTTTACATCCAGATGTATTGCATCTGATTTATTCTGGTCCCGAATCATGATGCATGTGTAACTTTAATGACGTAAAAGTGACCGTTCAGACTGCTGACGCTGTGAAAACATTCAGATTATTGTTTTCAAAGAGGCACAAATTGGATATTTTGGGGTGAAACGATCAGATTCTGGTGGCTGATTGAACTGAAATCTGAGATGTTTCATCGGCTTCGTCTCCTGAATCCGTCCTTGATGCACCTTTGGAGTAATTTCGATAGGTTGGCCTCTGCTGGGACCCGTTTTTCATAATGTCAAACTCCCATTTCCCGCTGAAAAGTTACTTATAAGTCAGTTTTGTGTTATTCTAAGTGTAATAATAAATTTGCTCTAGAAAGAAGACAAAACTACTTGGTAAAATTTTGTGTTTTTGCAGTGAAACATTTGATTTTAATTTAGGATCAATAAAGTATCTTTGAATTGTCAATGTTTCACTTTTTACGACTTTTCGTTTTGACAGGAAGTTTAATCTGTTAAATAGATTTGATTTTGGTATCTGTAATTAAAATCCTCGTTAGAAAACTTATGTTTAATACTTTTATCACATCTCTGCATCTGAACCTAAAAGCAACAAGTTTCTGTTTGCGATCTGGAAATTCTGGCATGTATTTGTAGGTCTGACCCACATTTTGGTTCTTTCATCTCAACTGCGACTATTTTTAGACACTTTTCCACAAAACGACCGAAATCTGAACGTCATTCATGTCATTCGAGGGAACTTTCTGTTTCCTGCCTGCATTAAGCTGAGATTTGTCGTTTTTCTGAGCCTGAAACCAGAGACTAACAGATGGCTTCCTGTTTTTGCAGGCGGCAGCGCGGGTTTTGCTGATGGACTGAGCGGCGGACAGCAGAGCTTTTAGCAGCTGCCTTTAACGTCAGCCAGCTGCTGCTGCTCAGGCCTTTGATTTCTACAACTTGACCCACAAATATGCCACTAAAATGTCAGAAATGTTCTGCGGTTCCCCAGAACACAAGATAAGCTTCTCAACCTCAAGGTGCAATTCATATATCTGGGAGATATACGTGTTTAATTTCTATATTTTTGATAAGAAATAAAATTTTTGTATAATTAAAAGTGTATTTACTGCTGTTTTGATGCTGTTTTTCTTGAATATATACAATTGTGGTTAAAAAGTAAGTACACCCAAGAGTTGTTCAAGCAGAACCTCAAATATACAAACTGTCTTATTTATTGAACAAAAATTAGTTAATTATAACATTCGCTCCTACTGCAGTACTTCAGTCTGGACTTTGACTAGGTCAGCCATTTTGTTTGAGATTTTCAGTTTGGATTATTGATCCACTGATGACATTTGGTCACAGTTTAATCTGCAAATATTTTGCATCATCACAACATTTGATGTCAGGTGTTTATGGCGATTTTCTCGTTTTTTTCTCATCTATCCAGAAAAAACATGTAAACAGAATTAAACCTGTTTTTTTTTGTTTTTTACTTTGTTATATAGTTCAGTTTTAGAACAAGTTACTGAAGTTTCTCTCTAGCAACTTTTCCAGGCCATCATAGGAGATTTGAGATGTTTGAACAAGAAATAAGGGCTGCAAGTAACGACTATTAGTAATCAAGCCTACCAATTATTGTGATGATTAATCAATTAATCAGATTAAGAAGTAGCCACATTCTACAGACTCTTCATTTTAAAACTTACAATGTTAAAATACACAAACAAATAATTCAATTAATTTTCCCCTAAGAAAGTAAGTTTTAATTTTCTAAAATTAAAATTTCTTTATTATTCCTTTTATAAATCTGCAATAAATGAAGGTAATGCTATACCGATTGCATTTAAAGCACATTTAAATGCAAAATGTTGGTTACTGCTCTGATTATGTTTATTTTCACCAAATGGGCATTTTTTGACTTTGTATAATCCAGTTCATGATTAATTGATTGCTAAATTATTAGTTGACTATTATGTCAGTTATTGATTAATCGTGATTAATCGTTTCAGCCCAACGAGACATTTTAAATATCTCTAGAAACATTGTTTTGGAAGAAGTAAAGCTTTCAAGCAAGTCAGACTATTTTTTTAACGCATAGTTTCATGTAGAACTTAAAGCACAAAATGTAGAAGTTTGTGATGCTGAATATTTTGGTATTGAGCCACCAATATTTGTGTTTAGATATCATCAAACTTTTTACCTTTTAGGTGTTTTGTGCTTTATTCCTTTGAATTATTTCACTAAAATCTGGGACAGACTTTTTACGTTTAAAAGGGACTACAAAATACTATGTCAAATGTATTTTTATAGAATTTACACATTTTTGCTAATTTTTACACATATATTTGGGTCTCTACTTCCTCTAAAAACAACCGACACACTTAAGAAAAACACTCAGCTGGTTTTTTGGCAATAGGTTATTGTTTTTTGTGTCTGGTAATTGAGCCATTTCAAAAACCGGTCAAATATCAAGTCACATTCATTGGGCACTATGCCGTTACCTAGCAACCCCAGCCAAGCTCTGCCCGGTTACCTAGCAACCCCACCCATCTTTGATTCTATGGAAGCAGCAGGAACTCAATAAATATTGACAGTTTGAATCTGTGCCTTTTTGCATATTTGAGGTTAGACTGAAAGAATTTCAGGACCTGGTGACAGGGTGTACTTACTTTCAATCACTATTGCAGCCTATGATATCCGAAGGAATGTTGGTTTGAATGATTTGTACCTATTTTATATTAATTCTGGTGTATTTCATAAAGGAAAGTGGTAGAATTGATGATTTAACAAGATTCTCCTCTGATACACAAAGTGATGCTGTTGTGAAATGAGAAACTTTGATAGAATATGGAATGAAATAAAAGGAAATATGTGTATTAAATATTCTGTTTTCCTTTGATTTGTTCACCATGTTGAATTGGAAGTAGGACTGAAATGATTAATCGCGATTAATCGACAATTGAAATAATTGTAATTGATTAATCGTTTACTGGAGTATAAAGATTCTGAAAAAGGTCAGTTTCTGAAAGAACATCACATTCGGAGTTATACTTAGGCTTAAACTGCACAAAAAATAAAAACATTTTTTTATAAATATGGTCCACCCAGAACTCTTACTTAGCACATTTTCCATCTAATTAATAAAAAAATAATAATCGCAAAACCAGAACTTTACTGAAATGATGTTGGGTCAAACAGAATGAGTTCAGTTTTACACATTGGAAAAACTTTTTGACTGCAGATGAATCCGTTGCTACAAATAATCAAGCGTACACTAAAGGAATACTGTTGCATTTTACTTTCTAATGCAAGATGTTGCAGCTATTAATGTTTTCTGATAAAGAAAAGATATTAGTGGTTAAATAAAAAAAATATGTGGAATTTGGCCATTTTTAAAATCTGATTACAATCGTTTACTAAAATAATAGTTAGTTGAAAGTAAGTAAAAGTTGGGGTTCTTTTTCCAGAACAATTTTTATAATCGAAAATGTGAAAAAGTCCCTAAAAAACACAGATTTTCTCTATAGTAAGTCCTGAAATGTGCCTCTATATGACATATGTGCATTTCTAATGCATATTTTTGGGTTTATTGCATGAAAACAACCAAATTTCTCAGTGTAAATCTGTACAGAGTGAAGGCTGGCTCTCGGACTTTACATTCAGGCAGGTTGACTGTCTGGTGCTGTGAGTTGATTTTGGAGTCTGCCGGGCAGCAGGAGTGTGAGGTGATGTTGAGCAGAGTAGCAGTGACTTTGTTGTTTTAATGGAGGCGGGTTTGGGGGTGAGGGGGTCGGTCCCGCAGGAAGGTATTCACAAATGGGAATGGTGAAACAATAGGCCCAGTGTGGAGCCCCACACTTCGCCCCTCTGGCTGCCAGAAGTCTCTAAACAAGACCCTTTAAATAGAAAATTGGTGGTGGTGGTGGAGGGGCGCTGGCGCTTTAATGTCCTCCAAATGCTCATGTCTCATTTAGGCTGCTGGATTGCACAACAGTAAAATTAATACTGGTGACATAGTGGCAAAAAACTAATAAAGAAGCCACTTCTGGGGCCAAGTTGGCTGGACGGGAACAACGGGGCGACATGCTAACGCTGTAATAATTTCCTGCAGCCATCTGGAAGTGTTTTACACCTTTCGGATCGCCTTGGCATGCCTCGTCTCTGCTCGTTTTTCACGTCTAAGTTTCAAACCATAAATAAAACCCTTACTTTTTCCTTACAACAGCAAAAAAAGAAAATGGGAAAGAAAATAAAAACAAATCAAGAAAATATGCTTTCTAGCTTTCTGCAGGTTTCATTTCAGATTTTTTTTCTGTTCTTGGGCATGACTCTTTCATGTCAAGCAAGCAGCTGCTCTAGTACGATTTTTAGCTGTGATGTGTTGATTTGCTGGAATGCATCTTCACTGGAGAGACTGCCAGTCAGACGGGTGCTCAAAAATAATCCTCAAACATGTCAGAAGCATCACTGACAAAGAAAATGAGGAGATGAATTACTCTGGCTAAGCTGTGCAGACATGTGGGCGCGTTTGTTTTGTCATTGTGGAGAAGCTCACATCCCAATCTGCTGAAGTTCAACCACTAAACTTTAAAAACACGTGTCTTACAACTGATACTTCGTTAAGCCTGTTGTACTGGGTGAGATATTTAATATTAATATAATCCATAATTATCAAAAATCTGTCAAAAAATCAAAATTCAATCTGAAGAATAACTTTTTTTCACCGCATTCAATGATTCTAGCACTCATTAAAAAACAATATATATATCTATATATATATATAGATATATATATCTATATATATTTATATATATATGTATATATATAGATATATTTATATATATATATATATAGATAGATATAGATATATATATATATATAGATATATCTATATATATATATAGATATATCTATATATACATAAAATCAAATAAATTAAGGTCTTTACATTTTTTTTTATTTATACAAAAGGAAAAATAACAACAAAACAAACTGATCCTAAAATCTATTTCATGGAAAAGTGAACAGTTTCAAAATGTTATCAAAAGTTCTGGTTCCTTTCTGGAGTTAAAAGACTGTAAAACACTGCAAAAAGACACAATTGTATAAAGTATTTTTGGTCTAGTTCATAGTTCAAATACTTTATTAAACTTGAAGTAAGACAAAACTAACTTACAAGAAACAATAAAAATCATGTGATTTTTATTGTGTTTCTTGTTAAATGGAAACAAGTAAGTAGGGAACTAATTTTGATCAGTAAATGTCTTCTCAAAGTTAGCTAAAGAGCTAAGCAAAGACTTAGCTCCACTATTGGCGCATCAGTGGAAGTGTGCCCTCTAATATAAGCAGTTAAATGTGTGTCAAAGGTCAGAGCTGGTGTGTCCCGTTAGCTACATGAGTTTTCATCTCTCTGGTGCTTTTAACCAGATGCAAAGGTCTTCATTCAGTAAAACCTCCTTTCTTATCTCTTTATTTGCCTTCAGTTATCATCTATGTCTTGTTTATGATCTTCCTAACATCTGTTAAAGAACAAGCTGAACCGATAGTTATAAACGCTCCATTGTCAAGTGATGAAGACATAAATCTTGACTAAATTATAAATTTGTACCGTGTTTTTATTTCAAAGAACTCCTTGTTCTGGACCATAAAGCAGAAAACGCAGCAAAAGAACATGAGGATCAGGGATATTAAAATCTTAGAAAAACGCTCAAATGATTAACACAAAATACTGGATGTGACGAACGTCACCATCAGATCCAGATGCTTATCTCTGAACATGGGAGGGCGATCAAACATAACCAAGCAAATGTAGCAAATCTGGTACCGGTTATCAGATTAAATCCATGTTGCTTTAATTCTCCAACCCAGAAAATTAAACCATAAATTCAGATTTTCTTCCATTTAAACCCATCTGGTGCTGTTGCACCCATTATTATTTCAGAAATTATCCAACTTACCTCCTCCAGATCTGATTCGTGTGAGAAAATAAGTGAGTTTAACGAGGTGCTCCTTTATTTCTGTGCTTTCACCAGGAAACTGAAGCTGGAGAAGGAGCTGGCTGGAATGCTGTGGAGGATTCGGTGGGAGGATCTTCAGTTCGAAAGCCCCAATAAATACCACAAACGAGCCGGCAGCAGGTTGACCCTCTCACAGGTAAACAGACTTGGACAGATTGGTGTGCAGCAGTAAAAGCCAATAATGATGCAAAGCACATAAATGAGGCGATACCCACTTGATCTCACATTAAAAGCTTTGTTTTGGTTTTTATTGAGCTGTGCTACCATTTTGAACTGTGTTTGATTTAATCAAACTGGATGAAATTCAAAAAGCTGTTTTAAAGTTTCATTTAATAAGGGGAAAACCAATATTTAAACCAAGAAAACAGCCCTAGTTAAACCACAAATTAACCAGATTTGTTTGGAAATCTGAGTTCAGTTCTGCAGCTACACCCAGGAATGATTATGGTTCATCTCTTAATAACTTTTTGGGTTGGTCTAGTCAAAGGCAAGGCAAGTTTATTGGCAATTCAAAGTAATTAAATATATTATAGAGTGATGACTGCTAAATAAAAGTAATGGGAACGTGAATACAGATTAAACTCACGATGTTCCAGTAATTGTTAATCAAAGGCAACTTTAAATAAATGGGGTTTTAGTCTTGGTTTAAAGGAACTCGGTGTTCTGACAATTTTTCAGTTTTCTGGACTTTTGTTCCAGACTAGAGGAGAATAAAAACCGAATCTGCTTCTCCATGTTCGGTTCTGGTTCTTTTTAGACCAGAACCAGGAGACCTGAGAGGTCTGAAAGGTTGATACAGCAGCAGCAGGTCTGTTCACAGATCTGCTTTAAAGTCAGTCAGAAAGCTGCAGCTGATTATAAATCACTGTTGCAATGATCAATGTGACTAAAGAGGAACGTCTGGATGAGTTTCTCTAGCTCTTTCTGGGATATTTAATCTTCAGATTATAGAAGGCCGACTTTGTAACTGTCTTTATGTAACGCTGAATGTTCAAGTCAGAGTTCATCATTACAACCAGAAAGGGAATACCGAACAGAGCAGCTGAAATTGTTTTCCGACGTTGTTTTTGCCAGTTTATTCATGGTGTGTACTTGTTAGCATCAAGCTAATTTGTCTGTGAATGCAGCTCACCTGTTTGGGCTCATGGAGGGCAGGAGGTACATAAGTTTGAAATAACTAGCTCAGAAATCGACCTCGTCAATCTCAAGTTGTGATGTCAGTCGCTGTTTATGGACGTTGGAACGCTGAGCTACGAGTTGTTGTCTAACGAATCGAGATACATAAATACGAAACAAAAAGAAAAGCCACTTCAACCGTTTACTGGACTCGCATTCTCTCCTGATGTGTTGATCAAATTACCGACTTTGCCTGAATTCACACCACATGATTTATGTTATAAACGGCGTTTCCCATTAAACCGGAGCTGCATTACAAATGTACAGAAGACGAGATGCTAACCAGTTGTTTCCATACATGCTAGGCTACATGACGGTGCAGCACTGTCTCCATGGTTACCAAGCAAGAATACAGTTGTAATAGAACAATATAAAGTCAAAATAATGGGAATAAAGCGTTAATAATATAAGAATAAAGAAGTCATAACATATGAACTAACAAAAATAACTCGAGGGATGTTGATCATCTTTCGGTTTTACAGATGAGATGATACTTTAAATTATGTTAAGTAGAATCTTCTTTTCATCATTTTAAGATGTTTTTCTGGTAAAATTGTCTTTATTTGCTAATATTCTCATAGATTTTCTCTATTACTTCATCTTACTACTCAGAGAAAGGATTATTGAAATAAAATCCACTTTTTGAAAATATTTTCTGTCATTTTTAGAAAAGAAAGCAACAAAATCTGTAATATTGCATGTGAAATTATGATTGAACCATTTCTTTTATCTATTTGTTTTGCTCCAATCTGAGCTGCAGTCCTGAGAGAATCTCAAATCCTCTGCGCGTTTACACATTCCTGAAAGCTTTTCCAGCGGTTTGATCCAAGGTGGCTGGGCTTGCAGCGGCAGACGCACATTAAACGGTCGTTAAAGTAAGCCCTGGGTCTGGCCCCGCTCCTCGCATTCAGGGAGCGAAGCCCCTTGCATCTCCTCTCCCACACGTGCAAGCGTTCATGAAAATCACAAGCACACACCTTCCTAACGACGGCGTCTCTGTCTTGTTCTGATAGTGGAAAAGGCCGTGTTTTTCCAAACTTCTCCGGCTTAACGCTTTTCCATTTTGCAATCATTACAAACGCAGACTTAACAGCGGGTTTTCAGGAATCCAGAAACATAATTCCTGTTGATTTCTCTGATGTGAAACTCGATAACAGACGTCTGTTCTTCATCTCTGCTCCTCTCCATCTTCCCAGAGAGGATCCAGCTACGGCTCCCTGATAACTGCCCATGGAAAATATCAGCTATTTGCAAAAACCGTCTATTTTAAGGTAAGGCTTAGTGAGTTCTGACATTTTCAACTCCTGCACACTCCTTTCCCACCCACACACATGTGCAGAGAAAGAAAGCCGGAGAGCTGGAGAGAGGCGAGAGAAAGAGAGAGTGTGTGGGCGAATTTAGGTAGTTGGTTTTAATGCGAGCTGCAGAATGCGTCAGTTTGCTTTTCTGTTTATTTTATTTTTTATTTGTGTGTGTGTGTGTCTGGTTCTGTAACTCCTTCGGTCTGAACACAACCTTTAATTTGTTGCTGCTAATTTTTTCTGTGCTACATGGAGAGGGTGACACAAAGAGCTGTATTTAGCAGAAAGATGTTTATTTTTGTTTAAATGGAGACGCAGATGAACTTCTGAAGTTCTCCTTGCTGACCTGAGGTGATTGAAACGTGAAGAGAGAAAACATGATGATGTAACATCCTTGACAACCTGCAAAACTTCAATACAAGGTGTTTTCTCTGCAGTGAGACACGATTCCACTGCATGTTTCTCAAAGTCAAATCTCGATATTAAATCAGACCGAGCAGCTGGCCTTGCATTGCTGCTACAGAGGCAGCTTATTTTTTCCTTTCCAGTCGGTCGCGTCTTCGCCGCTGAGGAGTTTTATCTCTAGTCTACAGGGAAGTCTGCAGACCTGGATGTTCTGTCTGCAGAAAACTTGTTTCACAGCTGCTTTTTATGACTTATTTGCTGTTTTTTAATCTATTAATCGTTTCAGTCCTAATGGCAAACAATTAATTGTGATTCATCAATTGTTGGATTGATCATCAGCTAATTTATTAATCGATTAATCATTGAGTGGAATTTCCAGGCCATTTATGTGCCTTTTTTTAAACCGATTAATCGTTTCACCCCATTGGCAATCGATTAATTGTGATTAATCGATTGTTGAATTGATCATCAGCTAATTTATTAATCAATTAATTCTTACTTCAAAACTGGAGTTTACAGGCCAGTTTTGCGTTTTATAAAACCTTAGGTTTGAGTTTTTTCAAAATTTTAAAGTTGGAGTTTCTTTATGTTTAAATAGTTAAAATTACACATACAGGTTCAAATATATACATACACCCCCCTAATGTATATAAGTCCACAAATATTCAATTATAGCTGATTATGGCTGACATGATTAATCCCGATTAATTGATTGTTAAAATTATTGTCCACTCATTTAATAATCGATTAATCGTTAACTGGAGTATAGAGTCTCAAAATAGATCATTTGGTGAAAAGAAGCAACATATTCAGAGCAGCATTGACATCACAGGTGTCAAATTTTAGGTGATATGTTTGTTTTCTGAAGTAAAAAAGCCTTTTCAAAATGTCTTCATATAAATAAATTTTAGCTCCTTTTTAAGACTATCAAAGAAAATTTGTCTTGAATTTTCTTCTATTTTTATGCAGAATATTATTGCTGATTTCACAGGTGTTTTGTGTTGCACACAGGGAAACCTGGTGGCCATTAAACATGTCAACAAGAAGAGGATAGAGCTGACCAGACAAGTATTAATGGAGCTGAAACATGTGAGTATTTATTTTATGAAAACATCCTTTACAGAAGTCAACGCTTTACGTTTCAGGATTCAGCACCAAAAAAACTCTCAGACAGAACATTCAGTCTGTTATAGTTTTAAGTTTTCAGGCTTGATGTTCATTTTTGATTAATAATAAATGATCGCTGTGGTAGATTAGCTACTGCGGCTAGTTTAGGTTAGCTAGTTTAAACACTGATGATGTCAGAATTGGTGTGCTTAAGTTGCCTTTTTTTGTTTTTAAATAAGCCGAAACACAAAGAATTCCACGTCACATCTACATGTTATGGTTGTCATAGTCAAGCTAGCGTAGCTGACCTACTTCCCACTCCCTCACTATTTTCTCTTAATTAAAACTTTTGTCTGACCCTTTCATAGCGCAGCAAAGCACTGCATCCCTTCTTCTTTTATATATCACATATACATTTAATATTTAACGTTTCACATTAATAGCTTAACAGCTAACGCTAAGGCTAGTCACAGTTAGTGAGCAGCTTTTTGCCCTGCAGCAGGTAGAAGGGGGCGGGTCGTCACGCTGGGTTTAGGAAAAACTGTTTCGTTTTGGGAGAAACTGAATCAATCAGAGAAATGCTTATTTGTCTTTCGATACTTTATTTAGGAAATCAGAGTCAGTATCAGCGATCAGCGTGTGAGAAAAGAAAAGCAAGAGAGAAGAAGGAAGAAGAAGTGAAATTTAACACATACAATTCTCCTTTTACATCTTATCAGTCACATACACGGTGCCTTCCACCCACCTCTGTCCTGTCGGGAGTTTCTCTCAGTTTCTCCCGTCTCTGGTTAATTGGTAGCTCTGTCCCTAAATCAAACATGGTTCAAAGGAGTTTTGGTTGGAAAGAGAAGAAAAAATATCTTCACTGAAAGCTGTTATCAGTTCCAGTATCAGTATAAATCCTGCTCAGAAACCTTCATTATCAGTTCATTCTTCCTAGTAAACAAGCAAAAGTTTTATTTTACAAGACGGCTGCAGTGGATCCATGTGTCAAATCCGTCTCCTCGTTTCTGTTTTGCTATTTTTTCAAAATCCGACAATTTGTTTAAAGCAACCAGTGTGGAGTCATTTTGCAAATTTCAGCCAGATTCACTCTAGAGGGCATTCATCAGCTCCCTGGTTTTCTGAAATGTCTGTGTATAAATAAACTGTCTTGACATTCAATTAAAACAGCTGCAGTCAGAGGACAAAATGTATCCGTCTTCCAATCGATTCGCCTTTATAGAAGTTTGAATCTGTTTCTGACTTAATAAACCTTTTATTTCCCTCCTACCAACAAATGAAAGTCTGGCTTTTATCAATACGTTCGAGCATTGCTGAGTCTTGCTGCTTGTTTGTTACCTAGAGCGTAATTACCTTAAACCTTCTTTTTGACACAAACGGCAGCAGCGGCTAATAGAAAGGCCCCTCCGGCTGGGAAATATTTACGAGTAAGCGATAAGAAAGCTAGAGGAAAGACAAAAAATCTCACAACTTAATGTGGTTTGGTGATGGAAACTCGCCGTGGCATCGGGGGAAGCCATAACTTGGAAATTACACTGGCAGACACGAACAAGACGGATGCTTGTGGCTGTTGATCATTCTTGTAGCCTGCAGCTCTCATAGCTTTAGCTCTGCGGTTCGGCAGTGAATTTTGGGTCATTTTATGCGAAGCTGTTTCGGAGAGGACGGGTTAGTGGCCGTCGGTCTGAGATGCCCCGCGGGCCTGATGGCCTGTCAAACCTCAGCTCAGGGGAAGGAAAGAAAGCCAGCCAGATGGGGGAGACGGCCGTGCCTGCCAGTGGAAACTTAACCGCTTGTGTTCCAGGGTGCAGCACAGGAAAATAAATGGGGCAAAGGGTAGGCTAACAGCGTCTCCCGAGCCGTGAAACAGGAGCCGCTAACGCTCGCCGTTTGCCGTGAGAGCGGCTGTCACTCACCGCGGCTCGGAGAAGAAAAGAGCGCTGTTGAAGCGATGTTCTTTTGAAGCTGGCTGCAGGTTTTTCTGACTGCTGCCTCTGTCAGCGCGTTTACCAGAGCGTCAGGATTGTCCCATTTGCTTCTACAAAGGAGAAATTCACACCTTTGCATGAAAGGAACCTGGCAGCAAATGTTCCCTGTCAGAACCTCAAACATCTGCATTGGACAATTATTGTTAAACCAGCGTTTGATCAGTGATCATGTCCAATGTGCCTGGCTATGGCTGAAATGATTAATCACGATTAATCGATCATTTAAATATAATATCTTTGTTATCTTAAAGATGTTAAAACAATATCTGAAAAATAAGATTTGACAGTTTTATCCATTTAATCGTTCAATTGAACGATTAATTGTTAAATTGAACGATTAATTGATTGCTAAATTAATCGTTAGTTCCTAGTTTTACTCCACTTTGATATTCCTGCCCAACACGACTTGTTAACTTTTTTTAATCAAATCCTCCTCAGCACACTGGCCCATTCATAACCTCTTGCAGTACATGCACATGCGTCAACTTGGTTCCCTCAACACATAGAAACGGAGTCGGCACAACCAGGTCCACTGCAAACAGACTATTTTGATGAAA
Source organism: Poeciliopsis gracilis (assembly GCA_911649635.1). Lineage (NCBI taxonomy): Eukaryota > Metazoa > Chordata > Actinopteri > Cyprinodontiformes > Poeciliidae > Poeciliopsis > Poeciliopsis gracilis. The sequence continues at coordinate 56,771 of CAJVRI010001322.1, forward strand.
AGCTGGCAGCGTTGTCCTGAGAAGTCGGTGCCTAAATGAGCCGTCAGTGCTCTGTTTCCGTGGGGTTTGGGAATGTGATGTTTGGAAAGAGTCGGGGCTCACAGCCGCCGCGTGTTTGTGCGGTTATTTTCAGATGAGAGACGTTCAGTTCAACCATCTGACCAGGTTCATTGGTGCCTGCATCGACCCGCCCAACATCTGCATCATCACCGAGTATTGCCCCAGAGGAAGCCTGCAGGTAACTTCCACAGCCAAATCACTCTTCACTTTTTGACATGTTAACACCACAAACTTTTGTTTATTTTATTAGGATTTCATGGTAAAGACAGTAAGAAAATGCTACGTATTTGTGAAGCGAAAGGAAATTGTAGAAAAGTTTTAAATTGTTCTTATAAATTAAACTGTTCCGCTTTATATTCTGATACCAAGGGGTAAACACAGTTCTGATAATACGCTAATACTGGAGCTAATTTTTCATTTACCTACCTTTGAAACTGAGTTTGCAAAGTTTTTTCTAAACTAAAATAATGTTAGAAAATTCTAGAATATAAAATTAATCTCAAAAAGAGAGTTTTTTTCTGGAACATTTTTGAATTCCTAAAGTCAAAAATGATTTTTTCTAGAAAAATCTTGGAATTTTCCAAATTTTTCTCTCAAATTTTTGACTTTCATATTTTGATAATTATTTTTTTGTTCTGAGATTATTCTAAAAATGTCAGTTTTTTAGCAAAAATTTTAAACTTTTCAGGTCAAATAATTGCTTCTTTTTTTCTAGAAAAAATTTTGAGACTTCTCAAAATTTCAGAATTTTCTTGCACATTTTTCATTTTTAAAAATCATAGATTTGCTTTTTTTTGCTAGAAAATGTCTCTGTTTAATGTGAACATTTCTACATTTTTTTCCCCCACATATTTTCGACTTTTGGATGCCAGATATTTCTTTGACTTTTCTAGAAAAATGTTCAAAATTTCTGAATTTTTTCTTGCAAATTTTCAACTTTTGGAGGTCAGAAATTTGATTGTTTTTCGTAGAAAAATTTTAAATCCAAATATGTTAGGTTTTTTTTTTTTTCCTTTCTGTCTCCAGTGTCTCTAATACACCATCAAACTTTTGTCTTAAATACTCCTCCGATAAGAAAATGCTTGATAATCCAACTTGCTCTTGGCCAGGACTCTTGACTTTACATGGAATCTGTGATAAAGCTGAACTTTAACGTTTTTATTGGGGAAAATAAAAATGTGTCTAAGCCAATGTGATGTAGCTCCAAATTCCAGGAAGCGGGTCAACTCGGGTAAGCTTTCACAGTTATTCATTAATATCCTTCATCATGGAAGATGAACAGAAAAGGAAAAAATGTTGATTCTTTGCTTCATCCTAATGTAAACTTTCAGTCAGCTTTGGCAGATGAAAAGTCACGGCAAAGTTCAAGTTGTTTATTTTGTTTTTTTCGATCTGCTCTTGCTCAACCAGGACATTTTGGAGAACGAGAGCATAAACCTGGACTGGATGTTCCGCTACTCGTTGATCAATGACATCGTGAAGGTGAGTGGCCGTCAGGCTGCAGGCACGGTAAACACATGAACCAGACGTCAAAGGCAGAAAATTGATTCATGCGTTTTCGCCTGGGCACCAGCTAAAGGTTGCTCGTTGTGCCATGCAGATATGCACCAATCTTTCTGTGTTGCCATGGTTTCACATGGAGAAAAGGAAAATCTGCTTTAAAGTTTGTTATTGACTTGAAGTGGTTGGGGAAGTGTAGGTAACAAATGAAATTTCATCAGAAACTCTGATTAAATGTAATCATGGGAACAATTTAGAAAATTGCTTTTAATGACAAGTCTCTGTTGGACTGGTTGCTTAATGAAGTGCTTCGGCTGAATCAGTTCCACATTTCCACAAAATATGAAACGAGGTTGATTTTTTTCCCCCAATGGAATGATTGAATCATTTTTAAATATTGTCAAAAGAAGGGGAAGAATGTCCAGTTAGAGAAAATTATAACAGTTCATTAATATAATCACGTTATACCAAGATAGGATTTAATTTATGTAAAAACTAAAAAAAGTTGTATTTCTTGAATTAAAAACACGTTAAATTTACGTGCAGATGAAACTTTCTGTCTTTTCCTGTAACAGTTTTGTTTAATTTGTTTCTCTTTCTAAATCCCAGCTTCTCTTTAGCGTTGAAACTTTTGTCGACCATAAACTATGTATCTTGGTTGAAAACAAATAAATGTTTAACAAATGACCCATTTTAACTGCTGTCATATTGTATAAACATCTTACTCTATTAGTAAATGTGGCTTCTTTGTAATAAGAGGCAATTTGTTTATTTCTCAGTAGCTAACTTAGCGTAGCTTAGCTTAGCTTTGAAGGTTTAAATTCCATTAGCTGAAAATGACGAGAAGTTTCCAGAATGATGCCATCAAATAGAGCATTTTATTCTGAACTCAGGAGTTGTATTTCTGTACTCATTTGCAAACTTGTTAAATTTTGTTATTTTCTTACATCTGGATTTCTTTGAATTTGCTGTTTTGACGTAGAGAATCAAAAGCAGACAGAAAGAGAAGCATGCTAACGCTTGACTCCTGTTCACCAGGGAATGAACTATCTCCAAAACAGCTACTTTGGCTGCCACGGAAATCTGAAGTCATCTAATTGTGTGGTGGACAGCCGATTTGTTTTGAAAATCACAGATTATGGTTTGGCTAGCTTCCGCTCGTCTTGCGAAAATGATGATTCGCATGCCCTCTATGCAAGTAAGTCGGCTTTCCAAAATGCAGTTTCACAAAAGCCTCCACTTCTGTTTTATCACGTTGTGTGTTTTCTTCCAGAGAAGCTGTGGACAGCTCCAGAGCTGCTCATATACGACCGGCACCCTCCTCAGGGGACCCAGAAGGGTGATGTGTACAGTTTTGGCATCATACTGCAGGAAATAGCTCTGAGGAATGGACCTTTCTATGTGGAAGGCATGGACCTCAGCCCTAAAGGTAAACACAGCTGCCTTTTACGAGCCTTCAAGTGGCTCAATTAGCAAAATTAGCAAATAAAAGAAGTAACCTAAAAGGAATTCCACCTAATTTAAACAGACAGAATCAAGAAAATATTTATTTTTAGCGCCATGTTCCATGTTTTCTTTCACAGTAACATGACATGTTGGCCAGATGTCATCATGTAGCTGAACATCATGTAACGGAGAGGAAAGGACAGTCGATCCGACTGCAGAAACTTTAATAACATTACAGAACAACGTTCCAGTCAGTCAGTTTACACTTTTCAACCTCAACACTGACATGAAAACATTGTTCTTTCACTTCAATTTTCTAAATCAAGAATCGTTTTTGAATTAAAAAGATTGTAAAATTCTTACTTTTTCAAAGCTGTGTATCTTTGAGAAATGTCAACATCAGAGGGAAACCTTGAAAGGATCATTTCTGACAAGCTTTTAAGATGGAAAAAATTACTTTTCCAAAACCTGAAAAGATGTGAAAAGGTTAGCTTTTTAACTCTGCAACAAAATGTCTGCCTCACTCTGTTAGCTTAGCTGAAAACAGGGAGGATTAGAATTTTTTTTCCTAAAATATGAACAATTTATAAATACAATTATGACACAGATGTCCTGCAGTAAAATATTTTCTTTTTTGACCTAATGTTTGATTTGGACAGCACCTTTAAATACATATTTCATTCTAAGTGAAACATATATAAAGCTGAAATGTTGATATTCGTAAAGCATATTTACAATACAATATTGATTAAGTTTTTACAATATTTATATGTTTTCTTTTACCAGAATGATCCGGTAAAATTCTTTTAATGACCAGTTTCTGCTGGACTTGGTGATTTTTAAAAAAAAAACTGTTTTTCCGTGACTGAGTGGAATTGATTTCCATGTGGATGGATGGATTTCTCCCCTAGCAGTCGTCGAAAAACAGCTTGAACAACAAGTCCAACTCCTCTCCATAGGGGAATAAACCATTTCCAGAACAGCTACTTCAGTTGCCATGGAAACCTGAAGTTCTCTAATTGTGGCTGGTCAGTTGTTGTGTTTTGAAAATGACACATCAAACCCAGAGTTGAGCCTAACAATATCTGGAAAGTACAATTAATAAATGAAAACATGAGAAGAAGATGTTGGATCAAAGTTTTTCCTTTTTAGTCTTAATTTATTGGGTTTTTTTTCTTACATATGGGATGCACCTCACACATTAAAAAGTAAAATATTACAACATGACTGGGGATATTATTGAATTTAGCCAAAATGTGTGCAGTGAGGGTGGCAGGTTTTAACTTGAATGTAATAAATCGCCTTCCTGAGGAGCTTCCTCAACCTGTTAACCTCGATTAAAACCTTTTATTCAGAGTCACGTTTCCTGCTGCTTATGTATTAACAGCCTGAGAGCAGAAACCTCGCGTTCACGCCACAACATTTCCACTTTGACGAGATTCTTTAAAAAGCTTTTATGCGTCTTTTGTCATTGGAGAGGGAAAAAATTGAATAAATAGTTTTATAGAGCTTTGTTTTGTCTTATTAATCAGAGGGGAAAAGAGTCCTACTAAAGAAGTGATAAAAACTTGGAGTGCCTTGGGAAATATAGTAGAAAATTAGTGTTTATATTTTTAAATGTTGTGTTTTAGCTTTTATCTGCTGCACTTAACGTCAAAAAGAAAAATGAGAATTTGTTGTAAAAGAAATTAGCAGCCATGTTTTTGCATAATCGACAGTTATGGCTTGATTAAAAACAAAATTATGCAGAAAACTGAAAAAGAAAATTTAATCTGGGTACAGATTAGATTTAGTTTTATGTTTGCTTTTAAAAGTTTGTTTATCAGTGTAAATTTGCCAACCTTAACTTCATTTTTACCACAGCTAACACACTTTGACCTTTATATCTTTCCATTATTTCGAGACACACAACTTATTTTAACAATTATAGTTCTTAAAATAAACCCTTAACAAACTCAATAGTGAAATTTGCTGATTTATAATCTGTTTTTTGTCGTGTATGTTTGACTTGGTTTTCAATAACCTGGAGTAAAATATTTTTAAAATAAAGCCATAAAAGGACCTTAAAGTCATAAATGTGTGCTAATACAAAAGGACATAACTCAACAAATTAAGATATGAAATTCAAAAAAAGTTTGATATCAAGAAAACTGAACTAAGGTTTTACATTTTGTTATTATTTTTAGAGTTTTCTTGTTGTTTTCTGAGTTTTTTCCAGGTTAACTTAACAACTGCAATAGCCGGAAGGTTGTTTTCAAATGTTTTGCGTTTAAAAATTTTCTTTTTGAAATAAATTTTCTATTTTTTCAAACTAGTGAAGTAAAATCAGGTAATGCTACTACAAAAATGTACACATAAACAAGAGCTTATAATGTTATTATAAAACCCTTCAAATCAACAAACTGGACAGCTGGTATTTTCATTTAGGCGCTTTTGCATTTTGATTCTGATATTATTTGATATTATTCATCATTATCCAATCAGACACTGAGGTGTGTTTTCTTCCACCCTTAGAGATCATACAGAAGGTGAGAAACGGCCAGAAGCCATACTTTCGGCCAACGACAGACAACAGATGCCACCCGGAGGAGCTGACCATCCTGATGGAGGGCTGCTGGGCCGAAGACCCGACAGAGAGGCCAGACTTCGGTCACATCAAGATCTACATGGCAAAACTCAACAAGTATGTCCAACATGTTGCTATTTTTCCTTTAAATGGTAACAGCAGAAATCTCTTTAATAAATGTAACCACAGTTATGTGTTTGACTTTATTTTAACTTTTGTGGGCTGATTAATTACGTTAAAATCTTAAAGGGACCTATTATGGAAAGTTAACCGTTTGCACAGTTTTATGTTTCCATTTGGATCTCAGCTTTTTCTGAAAACACCCAGATGTTCTTTGACAATAAGTTCATGTTTTTTGGTATCCTTAGAAAATGTAGCAACTTCAGGGAAGCCCAGCCTGTTACCAAGCAACCCCGGCGGAATTCCGCCTGTTACCTAGCAACCCAGCGGAATTCCGCCTGTTACCTAGCAACCCCGGCGGAATTCCGCCTGTTACCTAGCAACCCAGAGCTTCAGTATGTTTGGTCAGCTGATTTTACCGCTCCACTTCTGCTTTTCAAAGATGCACCGTTGTATAATTGTGTATGTTTGCAGCCATTTTCCCATGCGAGTGTAAATGTTGAGTTTGGGGGCGTGGCCAGCAGCAGCTTATTTTGATTTAAAGTGACAAGACGCCCTAAAACAGCAAAAATCTCATTATTTAAGAATGATTTTGTACAAACAATGCAATAAATTTGTTTTGTATATGTAAACCTATCCTAAGCTGTTCAAGGAGGAAAAATAGGTCACTTTTAAATTAACATTGTGTTATATTACCATTTTCCTCTTCAGACCTCAAATATAAAGTTGAGACTGATAGAAGGTAACTTTTTGTAGTTTCTGACGGGTCCAATGTATTGGTGTTGGGATGAAAATACAAATAAAAACTGAACATCAGTTTCTGATGAATGACAGCCGGTTGTTAGCGGGAAGCGCCCTGTGAAAGCTTCGGTGTGTGTTTGAGTAACAGAAGAGTTGGAGTCCATGTTTCTGGTATTATTTTTGATGATCTTATGAATCATTTATGTGCATATTTTGGATAGAGTATTATGTCGATGCAGGAAGCATGTTTTCCCCTGAGAGTGGAGCATCTGTCAGAAAGAGTTACTGTAAGGATCTCTGCTGAAACAAAGTGACTCTAAAGCACACACATGCTCAGAAACCAGATACACTGCTGGCAGGTTGGATGTTGGAGAAACTCTGCAACAGTTCTGTCATGGGAAAAAAATCAAGACACCACATGAAATATTCAGTTCTTTCACTAGAAATGTTCACATATTGATATATAAACTGTGTACATTTTTATTTCAACTTTAAATATCCACATGCAGCTATGGCACTATTATGCTAACATGTAGCACACTTAACTTCTCCTAAATTAATTTTGCCACATAAATTCTAACATGCTAATTTTCTTGGCTGTTTTGTAACTTTTAGCTGAAGAAAGTTATGTTGATGTTTTGGCTATTTAAGCTCATTTTGAAGTGAGCAGACTGTTATGACAGCTATGTTTCCTCCTCATGTTTTCTCTCTTTTTTACCCAATAACATTTTTTAAAACAAGAAACATAAAGGAACAAAATGAAGCACCGACCCTAGAGAACAAGATGTACATATAAACACAATATCTAAGGGTATTATAGAGGATGTAGATCATAATGTCAAAATTAAATTGATGTTTCGTAGCGTTTCAAGGGAAGACAATTTGAACTGAGGTTAGCAGCTTAGCATTAGCGGCCAGTAAATAGCGCATTGCGATTTAGCATCAACTTCTGCTAAATACCCTTTTGCTGTAGCGATGTAGCATTAGGCTGTGCCAAATACCATGTTGCTATAACGTTTTAGCATTACTCTGTCCTTCTGTCCAAATGTGTAAGAAAACCGTACCAGTTGTCAAAGGTTTTTGTTTCTTGTGAGTTTATTTTTTCAGGAATAAAGTGGTTTAATCTGGTTTAATAGTTACTAACCACCTGAATTATGAAATAAAGTTATCGATTTAACATCCGTCTTGCATTGGATGGAGATGAACCGTTTTAATAACTCAGTATTTAATGCATTCCTCAGTTTGGATGATTGTGTGGGATGTTTGATCAGATCTGACAGTGAGTGAAGAGTCATTGAACTGCTTAGCCCTTTCAATCGTTACCTCATTATACTTCATTAATAATTGAACTAAATTATTGGTATTTTTCCCTTCTGGGAAAAAAAACTACACAAATCTTCTGTGTTTGCAGCAAGAAGCTAATGTTGGAAATAAGCTTTAAATTTGTTCCTTTAGCTTTGAGAATTAGCATTCAGCCCATATTTACTGTGTTACTTTCTTTTGTTAAGCTCCTCATCAAGACATGGATCATGCAGTCCTGCGTGTTTCTACATGGTTTTGCCCAGAGACGTGATAAAGAAGAGCTTACATTCATCGTTGGTTCAGCGGATTGAGTCTCGGTGAATGCGGCGTGAAGCTTTTACAGGTTCTGACTTTCTGCCTGTCAGCTGCGATCAGTGGTCACGTCCTCCAAGCTGTGGCAGGAATATCAAAATATGGGTCACGCTTCGTTAGACTGAAACCGACTTGGAGATTTCTGACTCAGCTGGAAAAACAAACTGTTAGGTTGTGCTGTTTTCATTGCAACACCTGAACACTGTGAGACACCGTGAGACCACATTCAAACTTTGGAAAGAGAAAAAATGATCCATACAGCCACATGAACTCAAAAGTACTTTGGAAAATCAATGTCACCCGAGGCAGCCCTCCCTCTGCTGCGTCCAGCAGGGAAACTCGATATTGCGTAAGGAAGGAGGAAGGCATAAATCTCTGAACAGAGCAAGTTCTCTGGGAACAAGCTGGATAAAAATGCAGGCGACAAGTGTTCTGCTTAAAGACAGGTCCAGATTTAATGAAAAGCACAGAGAGCGGCTGATATAAACTAAGTTAAATCCAGCCTCTGCCATGATCTGGTGGAGAACCATCGTTCTGAACAACAGAGATGCTAACGCTGCTTATCATCAAAGGGAAATCTCTCACGGCCGTCCAGAACGAAGCTGGAACAGAATGCCAGCAGTCCAGATGTGTCTCATCTGACAATGTGGGAACAAAGTAAAGCGGAGGAACGATTGGGAACGAGTTTTAAGAGGAGCTCAGAGGAGATGAAACGATATTAGAGCAGGAATCCAAGATGGAGGAGATCAGAGTCTGGAGCAAAATAACGACTTAAAGGAATTAGAAACCATTTCTCATCGGATGGATGGAGAGATGGATGGATTACTGAGTAGCTCAATTCATTTTGCTTGCTGCTGATTGGCTGACCATGGGTGTTAGCTTCTGCGCTAGTTTCCACTGAGCATATTACAGCATACTAATGAATATTTTGTATTTGAACAGTTAAAATATGCAGTTAGAAGCATTTCTAGACGATATCTCTAATTGCTCAAACCCATCAGTGAGATAAAAACAGCCATATTGGAGGTGATTCTGTAACAGATTGAGTTTTTCTTCTCAGCTCAACCTCCCCTCTATTATCCGTGTTTCTCCATATTGGATGGCTCTGCTCACGTTCCGCTCTGAGTGGTTTTAAGTGGAGAGGTCCTCATGATTGATGACCTCCGAAGCACTCAAGGATGCTGTTGACAGGCGCGTCCCTCCACTCTTGTTGGCCTGGGCGGCCCGTGCTGCAGCGCTGCGTCTGCTGGTTACTCTCATTAGGAAAATGCTTGTTGTTGACGTGACGTGATGGATGGGCCGTTATTTTGGGAGCGAGAGTGAAAGGGTGTCCGGCGACAAACGGTTTGGTTTGAACCCACACAGGGAGTCTAAAGCTGGCTGTGAAACGCCGACCTCTCACTGCGACCATGAAGTCTCCACATTGTTCGTCTCTGAACACATTCGCTCTGATTCACTGGAAGCTTTTATGCATTACTGGAGGTTCAGACGGAAAGTATAAATGCTTTTTAATTCTAGTTTAGATGAATTGCAGCAGATTTGATTTGCTATTCAACGTTTCCCCAGAAAACTTGCTAACCCCATCGGTTGGGCGCTTGGCAGTCTTTCACCCAGCGGCCCGTCGTGTTTTTGAGTTAAAAAAATGTTTAAAGTTGGCAGAACATTTGAAAACATCACTTGATAATTATGTGTTATTAAAAGATTGGAAGATTAATACCTGAATATTAACTATAAAGTCTTAAAGAACACAAATATTAAAGAAAAACAACTAAAAAGTAGCAGCGCTAAGCCTGGTGGGGGCACAGATAAAGCCTGGTGGCCCGCCAGGCTTATAATACACAGGGAGAAACCCTGTTGCTTTTTCACCAAATGGCCTTTATTAATCGATTAAAAATGCCCTTATTCTGTTTTTCAATTCAGCTCTTAGAATAAAACTTAATGGAGTCGTATTGAATTTAGTTTTATTTAACAATTATTTTAGTTATTGAGTCGTTGTCTTGATGAGTTTTATTTGATTATTAACCTATTAGTTAGACAATCGGATAAAAAGTTGCCAAATTCTTTTCACTTAAGACTTTTTATACACTCTCTGAATTACATTAGAAAATGTAAATAAACTAATAATTCATTTTTAAATACAGAAATTAAAATAACAACATAGCGTTCCTTTTGTGAACTTTTCTGCTTGACTTGGCATCAGTGCTATGTAGAGCTAATCTGATGACTATTTTTGGATTAAGTGAATAATAACTGGAAAGCAGAAGGAACTTAGTATAAAAATAATAATAGTTTCCGCATAATTCAAACCAGATGAAGCTAAAATTACATCACATGAGGAGTTTTGGCTAAAACATTTTCACAGACAAATGTTTCTTTTATTATAATGTGAAATGCATTTATTTTTTGTACTCTTTCAGATTATTTTCTTCTCTGAATATCTTTTTTATTTCACCAAATGGCTTTTTTGAGTCCAGTTAAGGATTAAATGTTTACAAAATTATTTGACAATTAGTTCTACAATCGATTAATCACGATTAATCATTTCAGTCCTAACTCTACTTTATGTAACTTGTCAGTTTTAACATATTTTTTGTATTTTCATTTCTGCATTCGTCATACTGTACGTCTGAATTTGAAATACTGGGCGCGCTAATCTTTGTGTGACCTTTTTCGATTGAACTCAGAGCCTCGTTACTCATTAGTGGTCCATGTCTGATATTTGCTCCTTTAAAGATAAACAGCGTGTTGGCGTCTGTAGGCTGCTATGACCCAGTAGCTACTGGGAAGGTGCCAGACATTGATGCTTTTAGCCTCCATGCTGGCGTGGATGACTCACCTTCTCGCTCCGTCTGAGTAACTGAGAGCGTTGGGTTGTGTTTATGCCTGAGCATATGATTGTAGAGCATAAACATTATGCAACACATGTAATTAGAAAACCTATAAGACCAGGCATCAGCTTTTAGAGCTTCAACGTCTATAAAAACGCCACTAAATGCCACAATTAGCGGCTAACATTTGAGGATAGAAGGTCAGTTTTACATCTGCAGGATTAGTTCTTTGTACGGGACACCTGAAGTGACAAATTATAATACAAAAAAAAATTTAATTAACATGATTACAATGCAAATTTTTAACTGATTTTCCAAATCAAAGTTGTAAGTATAAAACTAATGTTTACAGTAGATAATATCTGTAATATTTGTTCTTCCAGTGACAACAGAAAGCAATAAAATATAGAAAAATGCAAACATATAAATGGAAAATGAAAATAAATTAAAAAATCTTAAAGTAAATAATGACATAAAAATATAAAATGGAAAAAAGATTTGATTAAAACTGAACTTCAAAAAATGCAAATTAAGATAAATAGAATTAAAAAAAATAACGAAGTGAAATTAGAAATAATAAAAAAGCTACAAAAAATGTAAGTAAAAACTACAAAAATGGAAAAAAACAAAATATTATAAAATATATTTAAAAATGGAATTAATACAAAATAAAAAAACAGAAAATGTCATTTGAAATTACAGAAATATACAAAATACAATAAAATAAAAAATACAAAATATTAAAAATACCGATAAATGAAATTTTACTAATACATGACAAAGAACAACACTTCTTTTAAACTTATGTTAAAAGCATTCTAATTTCTTGCTCTTCAGAGTTGCTACATGTTTGTGTGTGTGTGTTTTGTACAGGGAGGGCAGCACCAGCATCCTTAACAACCTGCTGTCCAGGATGGAGCAATACGCCAACAACCTGGAGAACCTGGTGGAGGAGCGGACGCAGGCCTACCTGGAGGAGAAGCGGAAAGCCGAAAACCTCCTCTACCAAATCCTCCCGCAGTAAGGAAGGAAAAAAACCAAAACCACCAATTAACTGGAGTTCAGCTGATTGGACGATCCACCGCCGGCTCGCAGTGACACTCTGTCAGCGGCGCTAAACCTCTGTATTAATTAAAGACTCAAACACATTTCCCTGCAGTGCAATCTCGCTGCAGAAAAAAGGGCAGTAGAGGGAGGACAGGAAGAGCAAATCCAGCTTTGCTTCATCGTTTATCCTCTTCTTCCTCCCTCATCATGTTGAAATTAGGCAGACAGAAAAAGGGCCTGAGAGGAACAGAAGATCTGATTTCTCACCGCGCTCCAGATTTAAACAAACTGACCTCTGCCTCCGAGATGTTCCTGCCTTTGGTATCGTTTGATTGAAGGGAAATTAACATGAGCAGAGATAAACTGACATCTGGGGAGGATTTTAGTGGCCAGGCGTTGAGCCAGAGCCCAGAGCTGCTGGATAATAAGGAGAAAACAGCTGGAAAAACATTTTTCTTTCACTTTTGAGCCTCTGCCTTATTTACTGCACCAGATAATTCAATATTTTACTAAATCTATTGCAGGTGGATACCAGAACCTTACTTATTCCCACCTTTGTTTTAAAAAAACCCTACGATAAAAATAAAGATGGCCGCCATCGTCAACAAAATGTGGCACGAGATTTGCTAACATTTATCACAGATAAACACATTTAATGTCAAATTTTACATTAGACCCTCAGAAATCATCTCTACTGATAGTTTTTCATTTTTCAAGATGGCTGTCATGGAAAATTAGATAAATCTGTAGCACACAAACAAATTCGCAGTTGCTAACATTAAACTGATAAAAACATAAATACTAATACTAAACTCCTAAACAAAACAATTAAGCTAAAGCTAACTGCTAAACCTATAAAAATCAGTGCAAGCTAAAGCAAAACTGCTAACACTAAACAGCTGAACACATCAAAAAAGTTAGCAGAATCTGACATCACTTCCTGTCTGCCGACACATCTTCATCTCCTTCAGTTGACGACTGGCGTGAAACTAGCAAACATCAAAGTCCTCAGTTTCTGATTATCACTTCAACATTGGTTGAATGTTGAAAACATGACAGTTGTGTCAATAATTGATTAAAAAGGTGCAAAAACAGCAGCCATCTTGAAATTAAAGTGGCTAACGGGATTCATTAGCGGTTAGCATGCTCGTTCTTACAGTGCTGTTTTTCTGTGTGTGTGTGTGTGTGTGTGTGTGTGTGTGTGTGTGTGTGTGTGTGTGTGTGTGTGTGTGTGTGTGTGTGTGTGTGTGTGTGTGTGTGTGTGTGTGCGTGTGCAGCTCGGTGGCGGAGCAGCTGAAGCGCGGCGAGACGGTTCAGGCGGAGGCCTTCGACAGCGTCACCATCTACTTCAGCGACATCGTCGGTTTCACCTCTCTGTCTGCGGAGAGCACGCCGCTGCAGGTACGCTTCCCGCTCACACCGCTCCGCGCCGCACCGCGCTGTCGTGATCTCCAGCAGAGAGAGAGAGTGTGTTACCCCACACACACTCTGTGTGTGACTGGAAATAGATCAGCTGTTAGATGGGAGATCTTGACGCAGAGTTGAGTCACTTTATCTAGACAGATACAGAATCTGCTCTGTTGTGGTGGAGATAGAAAGTTAGTTTCAAGTGTGCTAAGATATTTAGAAACTCGACAGAAATACTTGTTGCGATCAGATGTTTTTGCAGTGCAGTTGTTATTTACAATTATTATGGGTCTGTAGGTTTTCTTGGACATTTCTTGAATGAGAAGCATTTTGTAATCATTTTGTTTTGTGAATACCGTAACATGTTTAATCTATATTTATATTCTAAAATTTCATATTCATACAGTAAAATTTTTATATTTTACAGTATTTGGTAAAATTCTTTGGTATTTCTACAGACATTTTTTACAGTGTGGTTTTGTATTTTCTTGTCCTGCTGGTTACTTTAAAAAAACAGCTTGAATTAAATAAATAAAATCTATTTTTCCCTGCAGGTTGTCACGCTGCTCAACGATCTGTACACCTGCTTCGACGCCATAATCGATAACTTTGATGTCTACAAGGTGGGTTTGGGTCACCGGTGGGTCTAACTGGGACGTGTCGGTGGTGAACTGGTGCTGAACCGGTTTGTGTCCGGTCTGCAGGTGGAGACCATCGGAGACGCCTGGGGGGCCGGTCCGGAACGGGAAGCTCCACGCCAGAGAGGTGGCTAGCATGTCGCTAGCGCTGCTGGAGCAGGTCAGAACCTTCAAGATCCGACACCGACCCAACGACCAGCTCCGGCTGAGGATAGGCATTCACACCGGTGAGTCTGAAGGTCACAGCATTCAGGTGCTGGGTCAGGGGTCAAAGGTCAGAAACGACTTGTAACGCAACAAAACCGCCTTCAGTTAGAAACTGAAGCAGGAAGAGCAGAAAACCAGAACTCTGCTGAGTAAACATCCGACTGGATCATCCAACAAAACATCCAACAAATCAACCAACCATCCTACATTCAACCATCCATCCAACCATCCGTCCATCCGTCCGTCCATTAAACCGTTTATTTTATTTATTTGGATCATGATACAAGTTTAAAATCACACATGAACAATAGACGTATTTTCATCACTATAATCTTAATCTGGTTGAATAGAAACAGGAAGAAATAAAAACCATCCAAAGTTTCTCTGCACCACAATAACTATCAGTTGTAGACATTGACCAGTAGCAGCATGAAGTTGATGAAGTTGATGAAGTTGCTAGTTGCTAGTTGCCAGTTGCTGGCAGCAGCAGTATTATCTGCGTTGTGTGTCCCGGCCCTCTGACTGTCTCGTCGGTTCCTCAGGTCCGGTGTGCGCCGGCGTTGTGGGGCTGAAGATGCCGCGGTACTGCCTGTTCGGAGACACCGTCAACACGGCGTCACGCATGGAGTCCAACGGAGAGGGTGAGAGCTGCTGACATCACTTCCTGTCTGCTTTAACCAGGGAGACGTGTCAGAAACCAGCCTGTGCTCTGGAGATATTTTAATAATATTTGATTTAACTATTATGCTATTTTATTTCTTTGTCTTGTGAATTTGTGCCTCATTACGACGCCATATTAGAGCCACGCTGAGAAAATGTTTAGTAAATTAATATTACAATAATAAAACCAAGAACACTGTAATATTTTTTTAATTTCCTGTAAATAATATTTCTAATTTTAGGAATATTCAGGAGATAAAAAAAACTAAAAATGAGACGATTTAGTTCCTCAGTTTGCTGCCTCATTGTGAGTTGTGGATATTTTCCAACTGGATCTTCAGAAGCATTGATCAGCTGCTGAGTGTTTTCCTGTATCGGGTCTCCTCTGGTGAATAATTGATGTTTCTCTCAGAAAAAAGCCGTAAACTGCAGCAGGAGGGAATCGTTTCTCCTTCGTTAACTAATTAAACGAAGCAGGTTTTGCTCTGAGCTGCTGGTTTCTGACTCTCTGCTCAAAATGGGTTTTATTTAAGAGCTGGAGTTATTTAAATTCCAAACTCAGAGCTTTTTTATTTTATTTCTGCTCTGCTTTTGGTTTTCCTCGCAGCCTTAAAGATCCACGTTTCCTCTGCCACCAAAGAAGTGCTGGATGAGTTTGGTTACTTTGACCTTCAGCTGCGAGGAGACGTAGAAATGAAGGTAAGATCTGATTATTTCAGTCTATTTTTATTTCTTTCTGTAGTTGAGTCGTTTCATACAAGGTTGTTTCCTCTCCAGAACACAAGAGCTCAGAGTTTCCTGTGAAATCGATTTAATTATCACTCAGAGATGGTTTAGAAATGTGAAATAACTGAGAAAGCGCTTGAAATTTCCCAAAATTCAACTCAAATTTGCTTTTTTAATCCCAAAAAGAAGCTAAAAGTTGAGCGCTGTTGGCAGGAAGCGTTTCCTGTAGCAGTCTGTGTCACAGAACAGCTGATTCGCCTCTGGCCAAAGATGAAGTGAAACATGGTGGTGGCAGCATGATGCTGTGGGGTGCTTTTCTTCACTTCAGTTTCCCAGGATAAAAGCAATAATTTTCTTTCTTTTTTTGTTACTTATATAAATTGTCAGTTTGGTTCTTTAAACACCAAAATTTCCACTTAATTTGATATTTTGGTTCGTTTGATGAGGTCAGTTTTAAATATTAATGATAATTTGATCAGTTACTATGTACTTTTTTTTTTTTTTTTACCAAAAACTACATTTTACTTGAGTAAAAATATGTTGAAGTTGTTCTACTCTTACTTGAGTACATTTCTGAGTATTTTACACTCTTCTGGTAACGAGTAGTAACTTGTTACATTTACTTGAGAAACTTATTTGGGGAAAATTAGCTGTAGAAATCGTTTTGCTCCATTGTGCTGCCCAGAAATTGTTCTCCTGATAATAGTAACATCACTCAGTATGTTTTTCTCAACAAAAAGTATCCACACAAGAAGTTGCTCAAGTAAAAAAGTATTTTTGTACAAAGATCCGATTTGATCATGACTGAAGATATAATAAATAAAAACTCTTCATGTTCTTCCCATTGATAGGGATTTAAATATCTTTTCTGTTCCATCTTGGTTTTTTCAGCATGGTGTATTTTTGTCTTGTGTTTTTTTTTACCGTCCCTTTAATTGAGCTAATCGGACCTTCTGGAAACAAAATGGCCGCCGCAGTCGAAGCCTCCTTCCTGCTGCGCTGGTGTCATCAGATCCTCGGTGTCGGCTGTTATCCAGGCCCAATCAAAGCGCTGATGCGTCTCCATTGACGAACTGATTGATTTGTGTTTTTTTTGTTGTTTTTTCAGGGAAAAGGTAAAATGAGAACATATTGGCTTCTTGGGGAGAAGACCGATGTGTACGTAATCTGAGAGGCCTGCTGACGGCGGCGCGCCTACTTTATTTGTTCTAGAATAAGTCCTTAACTGTGATTTCCAGCGAAAACAGACAGAAACAAGAGGGAATCCCAGGTATATTTATTACCTGCCTAACTAAATAAAAACAATAAAACAGACAGAAAAGTTGTTTTTGTATGAAGAGGGTGCTTTTCACAGATGAATCCTTATTTTTTTGTGCTTTCTATATTCAGATTTGTAATAACGTGTTTGAAAGTCGACAATGTTTTAAGTATTTTTGGAAAGATTTACAGGCACAGAAAAGCAATCGTTGCCACTGCAGGGGTTTGATCAACCGTTTAACACAGCTGATGTATATATGTATATCCAAGACACTGTAAAATATTTTGTTCAATAAAATGAGTGAAGCACTCTTTTTTCATTTATAAGTTGGAATTTGTTGTGTTTCTTTTCTACTTATTGACTTTTAGGCAAGAAATAATTACAAACATGTTTCACCTTGAACATAATTCTGCAATAAATACCATTAATATGGATTAAGAAGCAGATAAACTCAAAATGCTTAAATTGGACCTAGAAATTATGTTATACATATTTTGCGTAAACATGTTTATTACTTGGGCTCAGTGCTGCCCTCTTTGGGTGGAACGGCGGCGGCTGCAGTAGAATTTTCCCATTGGGTTTTATAATTGGGTTTCCATGGTAACACTCTGAGACTTTTACTGAAAAGTTTAATTTTCGGCAACCAAAAATGTATTAACCCTGGCTAAATATAGGAAGTGTTTTGTCTCGAATCCTGAGAATAAATTTTCTTTTAAAACGGCAAATATGGAAAATATGTTTAAAGTTTTTGATCTTCGCTGAATTAAATTACTTCTCTGGGTAACAGTAACTAATTACTTGATTTTATTTCATTTTTTATTATTTTACTCTTGACTGGATAAATTTGGCCTCCATGACAAAAAGGTTTAGACTCAGATAACACTGACAACCATCAAGTACGGTGGTGGCAGTATTATGCTGTGGAGTACAAACTGGATGGACGAATCTTCACATGAAATCAAAGGCAAAAACTTGCAGTTTAAAGATAAAATAGAAATATTTCACTCGTGAATAACGGAGGTTTTAGAGTGTAAATGTTCTGACGGATTGGATAAAGAGCAGCGTGTGTGTGTGTGTGTGTGTGTGTGTGTGTGTGTGTGTGTGTGTGTGTGTGTGTGTGTGTGTGTGTGTGCGCGCCCCGCTCAGCCGGGACAAACCCGAAATTAAACGGCAGAAACTGAAAATTTCTGCATCTCATTTCATTTGAGATGTTGGGTGCAGATCCGCTGCGGGGCCGCGGCGAGATTCAGCAACAAATTGGTTTTTCCTGTGAGATAATGAAATGTTTGGAGAGAAAAGCTGCATAAATAGAAGCTAAAATTACTCGTCTCCATAGCGACCGCCTACTAATCCCCGCTGAAGGCTGAGGACGGATGAGGAATCGTCCTCTGACTGACTCCACGTGTGTGGATGTGCAGCCGGCTGCAGGGACGCAGCTCCGTCTTTTCGGTCTTCAAGGACAAAGACGAGATATTCACCCGGCGTGGGAGGAAGTTCTGTTGCTCAACATCGGTTGCACTAATTGCAGGTTGCTGCAGAGGAGAGATAATGATCCGGGAAGTATCAACGCTTTCAGGGACGTTTTGTTCTCCAGCAGGGAAAACATCTACAGTTGCTTCTGAGTCCAACTGTGTTTATGTTTAAGCTGAATTAAATGTATCGGGTCAGAAAGGCCTTTTCACGACATCATCAGAATCACCAATCCGCTGATCTGCAGCCTAAAAGTTATAATTGGTTCTACGGTGGCTGACGAGTTCAAACGGCTAAACGCGGAAAAATACTGGAAACAGAAAATACAGCAATTACAGAAAAATAAAAAAAACAATTACACATATTGCTACCTAAAAAAATATTGCAACAGTAAACAAAATGTTACATTAGATTTGTTTGTTTTGTTTTTGTTCTGGTTTGTAACAAAATAATCTGAAAAAGTCAAAGTTCTGCTGAGATCCTGTGTTTTTGTTAGTCGTGTGAATTTTCCAGTTTTTGCTTTAACGAGGCTGCAGCTGTTAGGTTAGGAAAAATAAACCAAAACCAGGCGGGCTTTATTATCTATCGGCGCACCTGGTGGACAGGTGAGGAACTGCAGGAGGAGCTCAGGCGTCACGGCTCCTCGTCGTCCAGCCGGTCCTGGATCCTGGTGCTGAACAGAGACGACTTCTTGAAAGGATCGTTCGGGTTCTTGATGGCCGACACGCGCTGCCCACCATAACAAACGAAAACAGAGCAAAGGTTAAATATGACGAGAAGATTTTAATTATATTCAACACTGAAAATCCTCAGAGATTTAAGTTCAGATTATATTCTCATATTAACTGTTTATCAGCCGCTTTCACCAGTTTTAAGTACGGAACCATAAATATCACCAGATGCTGTTTGCAGATTGGGATAGAAATTAAAATAAAAACATTAAAATTGTTGGACTTTTGAAACTCCAAAATTAATCAGAACATTTTTCTTGCAAATTTCCAACTTTTGGAGCTGAGAAATTTTTTTCTGTGAAATTTCTGAAATTAATCTCATTCTGAATTTTTTTCTTGAGATTTTAGTTCATCTCATAATTTCTGACATTTTGGCCTTTCATTCTGTCTACAGCGGCTCTAATTTCCCCCAAAATGAAAAGCGGTTTGAGCCGCGGCTCAAGTTCTGAGTCGCTCTCAGTTCATGATTATTTATTATTAAGGTATGAAAACATGCAAATGTGATCAAACCCACACCTGGATCTTCTGGTAGTTGTCGCTCCAGAACGTGATGGCCTCCTCGTTTCTGTAGTCGTGATCCTGAAAGCGAGAGGAGAGAGGAGAGACGTTGAAATCGTTCTGGTTCCTCTGGTTTAATGGGAGCCAACTGGTGTCAGCATGAAGTCCACCACAGGTCAGGCAGTTTGGAGCAGAAGCTACACGAACCGTCGACGGTTTCGGTCTGCTGGGGACGAATCCTGGAGCGCAGAAATGCCTCTGATGTGTGGTCCCGTATTCTGGCAGATAAGAATCTACCGGCTTCAGCTCGGCCAGAATCTTCTCTCTGTGGAGGCAGGAGGGGAGCCGGTCAGAGGGAACCGATTAAAATAAAACAGTTCAGCTGAAACAAACCAGGTTCACATTTGAAAGGAATAAAGAATCTGACTTTAGTTTTGTGGAAAGATTTGCTCACGTTTTCTTGCTAAATCTGGGTCAAATCTGGATCAGACTAAACTTTTATTACTGACAGGTTCAGGTTTCTGACTTTTGTAGCCCAGAATCTCTCATGAAAATGAACAAAAACATGTTCATTTATGCTCCAACATGCAGCAGTATTTACTGTTTTTGCACCTTTTTTTTTTTTTGACTGGAAAACTGCATTCTGTTTATTCAAGTTCTGTTTATTGAAAATGCGTTTTACAACCTAAAACATCCAAACAGTCAAAATAATATATTTAGATGAGTAAATATTCCTGTCTGCATGTTTAACTCAACATCCAGAAACTCTGAGGTGAATCAGCAGCACTTAGAAAAGAAAGGAAATTGAAGATACGGCTTCAAAAGCTTTTCAGCGATCTCCTCAGATTCACAAAGCTTTTTATTCCCTCTGAGCTCTAAAATGCAGCAGGACATTCATTTCTATGGGGGAGCCCTTCATCAAAATGACTGGACTCCATGTAAAATAACACCATAAAGTCTGATTTAACCCAGACGGGTAAATATTACCCCATTTCCCCTGCACCGCTTTCCAGAAATGACATTTTCCTCTCCAGGATCAAAAGCGTTGTGTGACTCACCGCATCATCTGGGATAAATGATTCTCCAGCAGCTCCTTCCTGACGCCTGCGCCACCAAATAAAACACAAACCAACGCAGAGAGCACAGAAAACACCATAAATAAATAGGAGACAGTCGTCAGCGTATGTGTGAACGCTGGAATGTGACTCTCTGAGGAAGGAGCATGGAGGCGCTGACCTTTGACCCTCACTCCTGGACCCTTCAGAGGGATGTAAGAAGCACCGAACAGAGATAAAGTCTCCATTTTACAGCCTCGGTTTATGGTGATGAGTCCATCGTGTCCGTTCAGCCGGATGCTCTTCTTCTTGTCGTCGATGTTGAGAGCAGCCACCGCTCTCTGGAGGACGGCAGGAAGTCAGAGACAAACTGAAACTTTAACATAAGTTAAAGTAGGGCTGGACGATATGTTTCATATAAATCGACATGAATAATTATTGATTCAGTTCTTTCTAAATATCTGAAATATGGCCAGATTTGTGGCATGAACTTGTTTTATTTACAATTTTCACCTCACTTGTTGTTTGTTTTTTTTTATTTTATTTTAAAGCAGTTATGAGGCACGGAAACCTGAAACTGCTGCTGCACAAGTTACTCAGGCAGTTGCTAGGCAACCAGAGTGAGTGTGTTGCTAGGTAAGAAAAAAGAGAGCGGGGTAGTTGATTCCACCAATTTTGCTCAGCTAATCATGAGAAGTAGAGCAGTAAATGTTTTTCCTTTGCCTACATCTCCCAGAATGCCGTGCGGTTATCAGGCTTATTATATCTATTGATCACGTCTCGATAGCGATGTCATTGATGTATCGTACAGTTCCAGTTGAATGGTATTAAAAAGTCCAACAAAAAGCTAACAATCCCTCTACAGTACCTGATCATATCTGCAGTTTGTTAAAACCATTTTAAGTTACCAAAGATCCATGGCAACCAGGTATTGTTTATATAATCAGGAACAGCTGATTAGTATCAGTAACACTTGAACAACCCCAAGAAATCCCAGCCATGAAACGTACCTTTATTAAATCCTGTCAAAAGTGCTTTTATTGCTCTGATATAAAATTCAAGTCCTAAATATTGTTTTAATTTGCTGTAAACAGATAATTATGACACATAACAGAAATAATGTTATAAGTTTACATAATGATTAGTTAAAGGCTGGAGTTACTAAAATGTATTAACTTTAATTTTTTTATTGAATGGGTCTATTGGTTTATTAGACTATAAAAATGCCTGTAATGTCAATTCAGTAAAATTAAATGCTTAATTTATTAAAGTACATAATGTATAGACTAATTACACTTGACTGATGTTTTCAAGCCTTTATTTCTGTAAATTAAGACGATTTTCTGAGAAAAGCCAATGAAAACACGCTGTTTAACATAACAGACCAATATATTTAACAAGAGAGATGTAGGATTAATAAATATACCTCGTTTAATGTGTATATTTTCAAGAGGTACGTCTATTTTACAGCCCATTTTCTGCTTTCTGCTTGTTTCTCCCTTGTTTACACCAGCAGTTAGCCGCTGTCATCCCCACCATGACTTATTTCCGGGTTATTTTCCTCCACCAGCGGGTCATCCAGCTCACCTCCTCCACCCAGTTGCCCTTCAGGATCCCTCTGGGCTGGGTTTCCTCAGCGACCGGCTCCTCGGCCATGGGGACACAAAATCAGCTGCTAACTCAGTAGCGAAACCACTCAGAAGTTTTCCTCGGACTGCCGTTGCTCCGTTTGGAAGTCTCCCATGACAACGGGCAGCGCCTCGCGGAAGTGTTGTCATAGAAACCGTGGTCGACGTATGCTAGGCTATGTTAGCCCGTTGTTTGTGAACAGAACTGGGGAAATACTGTACAGAACAACTGAGAGGACTCCACAGAGCATTCTAGTAGAAAACTTTGGGAACACTTTCTATAAAATGAGGTGCTGGCATGACATAACTCCTGTCATGAACATGAATGTTTGTTGTCATAAAGTGTCATTGCTTAATGACATTTTTAATGCAAAGCTGTGTTGAAAGTTACATTAAAATTTCCATTAAAAGTGTCAACTTTGCATTATTTGGTAAATACTGACACTTAAAGCAAAGTTGCCCTAAACTTGTCCATTAAAAGTGTCATAATTCACCAAATGACACTTCATGACAACAAATATATGACTGCTTTCATTAATGTTGAATACAATGTAGTTAATGCTAAATAATACATAGTGCTTTAGCATTAGCTTCTGTTAAATACTCTGTAGTGTTTTAGTATTAGCATTTTGCTAAATACCATGTTGGTGTAGTACCGCTTTAGCATTAGTTTCCATTAAATACTGTGTTGTTTGTGTAGTGCTTTAGCATTGGTGGAGCTAATGTTTATGATAAGTGGTTCAGGTTTAGCATGGCTAACATTGAATTAGCAGCACCCATTACTACAAAATCCAGTAATTCTTCACAAATAATACATATGCCTCAAATATATTTATTTAATTGGCATCATATGTGGGAAGATGTTGAGATAATGTTGGTTAGCTTAAAGTTGCATTAGCTAAAATTACATATAGAATAACCAAATTTGTGTTTGTTGATTAATTTGTGATTTTATATGTGCATTAGTAAAGATTATTAGCTTTCTTAGAAAATCAAAACCAAAACAACCTAAATAATCTAATTTTTGCCTGATTATAATAATATTTTTGGTGGATTTCACTGTTCTCTGAAATCCACTGACAGTCTTCAGGTCTGATTTCTACCACCTACAATTGAGACGCCTGAAGCAAAACATCACTGTTGTTCTCTAAAAGGTAAATTCATTTTACATCCATGTCAAGAAACATCACCACCTTACAACCTCCTTCCTATTTCTCAGGCAACCTTGATGAATCACTGTATTTATTTATTTATTCATATCAGTGCAAACCCGGCTAAATATAACACTCTGTGCCGGTTACTGTGGAAATAAAGCCCAGAAACAAACCTCTGTTGCTGAGAAACAGCGAGTAGACCTTTCCCTGTAGCGGTCGCCAGCAGCTCAGCAGGCAGCGTGGCTGAAACAGAGTCAGGCTGTGAGGATGTCAGGAGCTGGACTGAAACACGACCGTCACTTTCACAGCGACGGGGGATTATTCCAGCTGGAAGTGACAACATATCCTGGA
Organism: Poeciliopsis gracilis; assembly: GCA_911649635.1. Classification (NCBI taxonomy): domain Eukaryota; kingdom Metazoa; phylum Chordata; class Actinopteri; order Cyprinodontiformes; family Poeciliidae; genus Poeciliopsis; species Poeciliopsis gracilis. The sequence goes on from CAJVRI010001322.1 coordinate 80,476, forward strand.
ATTAAAGCAGTAAAATGGAGCCAAATGTAGCAACACTTTGGAGCTTTAGGAGTTTTTAAAAGCTGCAGTATGTAACTTTTATAAAAAATTATTCTTTTGCATGTTTGTTGAATAATATGTGAAAAAAAAAAAAGATCTCTTTTGCCTTTTCCCTTTAAGTAGAAACAACCAATCAACAACCAAGTGGTCTGGTCTTGGCGCTGTCAATCACAATCCCTTTTGTTGCTTCCCCTTTGTTGCTGCAGCTAGCAAAACATGTCTTGAATGCTAAGGCTAGTTAGCATAGCCACTGATGACAGTACTTAAACAGTTTTCCTGTATCAGTAAGTTGTTTAGTAGCCAGTACAGTGTTGATTGACAGCGCTAAGACCCTCCTCCTCCTGGCTTTGATTGGGTGTTTTGTCTGATTGGGCCAACCAATTAGAGACAAGCTTACCAGTGAAATAAGGAAGAAGAGAGAAGCAGAGCTAAAAGACCAAATCCAGAATAATTGAGACACAGGAACAGTCAAGTTTCAGCAGACAGGAGCTTTAAACACATTTTATCTAACTCTAGAAGTATTTATAAAACAGGATTAGGGTCACTGGAAAGAAAATGTCTGACTTTAGTCTCAGAATTCAAACATTTTTTAGATTAAAGTTAGAATTTTGAAATTAGAGTCAGAATTTTGCATTCTTGATATTTATGTGCTGGATTAAGAAACGATCCGCAGTTTTTCCTTCCCAATATATACCTGACATCAAACTCTATGTTAGGTTCTGGTTGACCTTTATTATGCCGTTATTTTTCCTTATTTTTCGAACCAAAGAGCCATTTAAATTGAAATGATGACATGGTTCCATCTGGGCCCGGCTGGTTCTGGTGAAACGTCCGGTCAGGTGGTTGAGCTGTGAGGCGTTGAGGGTCGCCGAGCGTTTTTGGCTCACCGCCGCCATCACACACATCCTCTATCATCGTCTCCTTCAGATCCCCACAGCTGTTACTTCTGAACCGCTTGGATGTTGACTGGCCGTTGCCATGGCGACCAGTATCCCTGCAGATGTATTGATGAGGGATAAATCTTCGCATTCAGCGCCAGCCCTTTGGCCAGGAGTCACTTCCTCTTTGGCCAAATTACTGAGAGGTTTCAGCTTTCATCTTCTTCACTTTCATCCTCCCCTGAAGTCACAAACCGACCAGAACCGACCAGAGCCGGACCCCCCACCGGGAGCCGGTCCACCGCGATGCTGCTACAACAAACTGCAGCATCCGCCTTCCATCTGTGTCACTTCGTTATCGGGTTCAAGGTGACGGAGAGGTCAACCGGATCAGCTTCTCCTTTTCAAGTAAACGAGCAACAGGCAGCAGCGACATTCTGAACTCTGCTCACAGATTTATGCGTCAATTTAAAACCGAAAAGATTCTCCAGGAACTGAAAATGGAGAAGCTGCAGCTGCAAGAGCCAGAATAGAAACGGTAAAGACTGTCCCCTAACGGCGCCTTTCTGTCTGGAACCAGCAGGAGTCAAAATCAAAGATCAAACTGTTTCAGGACATGGAAATTAAATATTTATTTCTGTATAAATGGAAACTCAGCCTGATGGAGGCTTTACAATAGATAGAAACAAAGAAAGTAAGCTACTGCCAAAAATCTCAGAAATTTTTGTGGTTTTGTTCTGGGAAATTTCTCAGATTAATCTCAAAGTTTCAGTTTCAAGTCAAAAATTTGCTTAAGAAAACAGTAAAAAATGTAGAGATTAATCTAAGAAAATATCTTTAAAAAGAAAAGGACTTTTGTGAGTTTAAAAAGTTGAAAATCTGCTAGAAAAACTCAGAAATTTTAAAGAATGAAACATTTTGAAAAATTATCTGATGTTTTTACATTCATGTCAAAAACGTGCAAGAAAAAAAATGACAGAAATATTTTAGATTTTTCTTTTCATTTTTGAGTTTGAAAATGTTTTTGTTTTTTTTTACTTTTCCTTGTTTATTCTAGAATACTTTCTTATTTTTTGTAAATATTTTACTGGTTTCTTCTCTCTACGTGGCTCCAACTCGCTGTCGTAAGGGTTTATTTTAATTTAAAGTCATACAAAGACGTCATTCTGCCACAATCTGTAAATATTCTCTGGATGAAAACTGTACCAGGATTAAGATGTTTATATAAAATGTTCATTTAATTACGATTAATGACGATTATTGACGAAAAATGTAATAAGTTACAGTCAACTGCTGCAACAAGATACATTCAAGTTTTTTTTTTTATTGTTTTAAAGCTCATAATGTGATCGACCCAAACAGCCAAACTGTCCAGACTGATCAGAACCAGAACGTCTCGTTCCTATTGGGTGACCATTTAATTCAGGCTGCGGCAGGAAAATCCTCAACCTGTCTGAGTGATTTCAGCCACTGAGCCCAAAGGAACATGTTCTCCAATCCAACATAATTTAATTTGCTGCTGGATTTTCTCTCCAGGTGGAATTACGCCGGAGCGTCGGCCTTGTGGCGTTCAGGTTGGCACCCAAACTCAGAGATTTTGAGCTTCGGCTGCAGTTTTAGGCGTATTAACATGTTGCCTTTAGAAAAACCTCAGTCTCCAGTAACTAATTGCCTGAGAAACACGTCGACCTTTCGCTGACAGCCGAGGGCAAACATGGAGAAACGTTTGAGCAAGAATGAGGGGAAAGTTATCGGTTCGTTTATTAACACAGATGGAGAAACTGTGAAGGAAAACAGGTTCAGATTTATTTCTGCTACACAAATAATCCAAGCTAAAACAAACTATATAAATATACATATATATCTGCAGCGCTGTAAAAGTTACTTTAACCTTTACATTTTAAGATAAATATCTGTAGTTTCTACTCTATATCTTTTAATATTCCAGTAAAACATTTGAGCCACATTTAGTTGTGTTTATCTTCTACACCACGTGTGTCAAACTTGAGGCCCGTGGGCCAAATCTGGCCCACCGTAGCTTTTTATGTGGCCCTCTAGACTCCAAATGACATCAAGAATTTCCCCCAGTTTTCACAAATAAGCAGAATTTACACAAAGTCAACAAATCTCCACATTTTCTTTCTAATTTTACTAAAAAATTTCTCAAAAATGGTCAATAATTATTGAGTTTAACTGATTTCTGCTTCAGCCTCACTTGATGTTAAGTCATAGTCTGCAGCTGATACAGCGAGTAATAAAAAGTCACATTTAACATCAAACATTGGTAAAAATATTGTAAAAGTTTCTTACAAACATTTTTAAATCTGCAATTTTGATTGCAAAAAATAATCCCAAAATTCTGGAGGAACATTTATTTATTGATATTTTAACAGCTTAATTTGTTTTTTCTGGCACAACTGGCCCTTTAAGAACATTTAGATATTTGACATGAATGCGCTGTTCTACTCTTTAAGTCAAATAAATTCAGCAAGTTTTACATTTTAATGTTTAAGTTTGGAAAAGATAAAGTTACAATAGTGAGCTGTGTTTACGTTTTATTAATTTTTAAAGAGTTGAATAAATTAAAGTTATTACTTTAAAAATTTGAAAAAAGAAAGAGAGGAGTTGGAAATGTTTCCCAGAAAACAGGACGACAGACATGTTGTATTTTTGGATAAATAATATTCCTTATGCAAAAATATTGAGTTTTTCTTGTTGCTAATAAAACAAAAAAAATGGTCTAGATTAAAAAAAAAAAAGAAAATAATTTAACATATTGGCCTTTCTTTGAATATTTTATAAATAAATTACAACTTATAGCCAAAGTTTGACAACAAACAATAAAATAATGCATGTTTGGTTACAGTGCAGCCAGGGCTGAGCTGAAGAGGGGAATCAAGAAGGCCAAACACCACTACAAAAGTAAGGTGGAGGATCACTTCTCCAACTCCAACCCCCGACGCATGTGGCAAGGCCTTCAGATTCTCACAGATTACAAGAACTCCAACACCTCCACTGCCTCCGCTGATGCCTCCTTCCTCAACGAGCTTAATAACGTCTATGCTCGTTTTGAGAGAGGAACACTACAACCGCAACTAAGACAGCCACCACCCCAGATCAACAGCCACTGACTCTCCTCTCCTCTGATGTAGAAGCGGCTCTGAGCAGGATTAAATCCAACAAGGCTGCGGGTCCTGATGGCATACCTGGTCGTGTCCTCAGAGCGTGCTCTGGGGGAGCTGGCAGGAGTGCTGACGGACATTTTCAACCTGTCCCTGGCCCGCGCCGTGGTACCGACCTGCTTCAAGTCTACCTCCATCGTCCCAATTCCTAAGAATTCCAACCCGACCAGACTCAATGACTATCGTCCGGTAGCCCTCACTCCCATCATCACCAAGTGCTTGAGCGGCTGGTCCTAGCACACCTCAGATCCTGTCTCCCCCACACTGGATCCCCACCAATTTGCATACAGGCAGAATAGGAGCACAGAGGATGCAGTCTCCATAGCACTGCACTCTGTTCTTTCTCACCTAGACAACAAGAACACTTATGCCAGAATGCTGTTCTTAGACTTTAGTTCAGCATTTAACACTGTCATTCCATCACAACTCATTACCAAACTCACAGACCTCGGCATCAGTTCACTCATGTGCAACTGGTTGCTCGACTTCCTGACCAGTCGACCCCAACACGTCCGGCTGGACAATCACTTCTCATCCACCATCATCATAAACACCGGAGTGCCACAAGGCTGTGTGATGAGTCCCTTCCTCTACTCTCTCTTCACCCACGATTGCAGACCTGTTCATGGCTCTAATGCCATCATCAAGTTTGCCGATGACATCACGGTGATCGGCCTCATCAGAGACAACGATGAGGCCGCCTACAGGGAGGAGGTGGACCGTCTGGCTGAGTGGTGCGACAAGAACTACCTGCAGCTGAACACCGAGAAGACCAAGGAGCTCATCGTGGACTTCAGGAGGAACGCTGACCTCCACCCACCCATCCACATCAAGGGAATAGCGGTGGAGCGTGTGAACAGCTTTAAGTTCCTGGGAGTCCACATCTCCGAGGACCTGACCTGGACTACCAACTGCTCCAAACTCATCAAGAAGGCGCACCAGCGCCTCTTCTTCATGAGGACCTTGAGGAAGAACCACCTGTCCTCAGAGATCCTCACCAACTTTTACCGCTGCACCATTGAGAGCATCCTCACCAACTGCATCACAGTTTGGTACGGGAACTGCTCTGTCTCCCGACCGGAAGGCGCTGCAAAGGGTGGTGAAAACTGCCCAGCACATCGCCCGGGCATCGCTTCCCTGCCATCAATGACATCTACAGGAAGCGGTGTCTGAAAAAGGGCCGGCAAAATCACCAAGGACTTGACTCACCCTGCACACACACTCTTCTCTCTCCTGCCCTCTGGGAGGCGTTACAGAAGCTTACGGACCAGAACCACCAGGCACCGGAACAGCTTCTTCCCCACAGCTGTCACGCTCCTGAACGCCTCCTGACACAAACTATAAGGACTGTACCCCCCATCCCTGGACTGTTCCCCTCACACACATACACATACAATCTTTATATAATCTGTAAATCTAATTTCCCATTATTTATCCTGTATTATAAAACAACTAATATATATACAATCCATTCTTCATATTCCTGTATATTCTGTATAATCTGTGTAATTTGTATAGTATGTACATAGCTCTCATCTATATTTATATTGTACAAAAACATTTTATTTATAGCACGTCAATATTATTCTGTTTATATCTTCATACATCTGTTTATAAATATTTATATCATGTATAGCACTTCTGGATAGATGCAAACTACATTTCGTTGCTTGTACATGTGACATTGCAATGACAATAAAGTTGAATTCTATTCTATTCTATTCTATTCTAATTAACTGTATTTGAACATTTTTCAGTTTTATCGTCTGATGATTTTGACCAAAATTAAAAATGTTTAGACATCCAACAGACTCTGGAGTTCAACACAAATTGAAGGTTTTAGAGGTTTTATAGTTTATATTTGACTATCAAAGCTTTTTAACGTACATTTCCTCTATAATTACATGGATGTAGAAACCGATTCCAGTTTCCCGACTCGTTGACACGTCAACAGATCTGCTGCTGAGAACTCGAACACGTCAACACGTTTGTTTGCTCTTCCTGTCATTAAGCTTTGGCTCTAAATCCCCTCTTGACAGTTTCTGCAACAAAGCTTTGGGAAAACTGGTTTCTTGGTGAAGTATCGACCACCATAAGAGCATCAGGCGGTTCGTCCGTCCCTGTTGTTTTAAAGGGCGGCCATTTTGGATTAAGAGCTTCCACGTTTTCATGTTGAAGTGTCTAGAAGGAGCCAACACACCAGAGGTTTTAATCAACTCCCCTCCACTTCATCTCCACCCAACTGTTCTCTTCATCCTGACAAACAAAGGACGACGACGTGGCCGGGTTTCTGAAACCGTATAAAAGGCGACGATGTCCGAAGTCCAAACCAGACCAGAGAGACTTCCGAAGAAAATCCAATCCAATAAAACGCCGTCGACCGGTCAGAAGATGAGGCGATCCCTTTTGTCCATCACTTTTGCTGCTGCCCTCTTCCTCAACTGCAACGCGATTCCCATGGGAAAGACTGAAGACGGGTCGCTGGAGCAAGAGGTCTTCACCTCCATCCTAAACGACGAGGCGATGGAGGGCGGCCTGGGCGACGTGGACCTGACCTCGGCGGCCAGAGCGCGGGCGTCCAAGGTGATCGTCATCGCCGCCGACCCGACGATCTGGAGGGACCTGAAGGTTCTGCAGAACGGGATGTCCGTCTACAAACGGAGGGCCGACGACAGCAACCAGGCGGGCGACCACGGAGACGGCGGCCAGCAGCTGAGCATCCCCATTCTGAGGAGGGACAACATGAGGTGCATGGTGGGACGGGTGTACCGGCCCTGCTGGGAAGTCTAGGACTCTTCAATCTGCTGCATAAGGCGACCAGATGGAGGAAAGCAAAGAAAGAAGTCGCTTCCTGTCTCAAGAAATGTGTCTCTGAGTGTTGAAATCACTGCAGATCTGTGAATAAATAATATTCAGTTCTGCTTTATGTCTGCTGTTTTCTTAAAGGTGGTATTTTATTCAGGTTATAATCAGACTATAACATGTCCACTGCATTTTCTGAACACAATTATTAACGAGATTTTGGTGCCTATTATGAGATGCTTTAGAGCCTCTGTCACTTTAAATCCCAAAAAGCCGCTGCGACCACATTGCCCACATTTACTCTCAAATGTGAAAATGGCTGCAAACCTGCTCAACTATACAACCATGCATCTTTAAAAAGCAGAAGCGGAACCTCCTGCACAGCCAACAAGAATACAGCATGTGGTTTCTGGACGGTAAGTCAACAACAAAACACTTTGTCTTTTCCAGCAGCCATTATACAGCGCATGTGGAGGGAAAACCAGCTGACCAAACCTGCTGGAACTCTGCTTGGGTTGCTAAGTAATGTGCAGAAGTCTGGTGGGGTTGAAAGGTAACACACATTTGCTGTGTTTGCAAAGTTTTGATGATATTCCACAAGTGTTGAAAAAACACAATTTTACAATTGTGCCAGTTTGATTAGTTTAACTCTACAAGTCATTAAAAAACACGCCGCACCGTCATCCTCCAACCACTTCCTGTTGTCTTATTTGTTGTTTCCAACAGTAGTAACATACGGTTGTTGATCACATGATGCAAAAAAAGTCTTTCAATTGCAGTTTCACCTCATTCTAGCACCAAGGTTTATTTCAAATTTGTCTTGTTTCCATTGAACCAATTTATTTTTCTAATTCCAATTTGTGCCGGTTTTTGGTCAATGGAAACAAGGTGTTAAATTTACCCAGCATTCATGTCATTTTTAAATGTAAAAACACGCCTAGAGAAGAAATTTGTCCCGAAGACCAAAACCAACAAACGGCTAAGAAACCCAAAAATAAAGTGTTTAAAGGAACTGTGTGTTTAAGGATCTCGGTGTTGTCGTTCTTGAGTTGCTCCATTGTTCTGACAGTTCTGACTAACACGGCACTCATCAGATCAGCTGACAACACTTTTACATCGGATTGTGTTCAAGTTGTGTTTCTGCAGCAGCAGCTGCTCCATCTTGGCCCCTGGCTTCCTCCCTGGAGGTTTTACTGGCTCTAATTCAACCAAACATCTGGGAATAAAAGCTTTGATTTCGCCGAGTTGCTGCTTGGCTAACTTCTAAAATCACAGTCAGATTTTCACAAAGTTTTTCCACGTCAGATCCTGCCTACTAGTAAATTACAATTTCTTGACGGCTCGTGTTTTCGGGAAAGTCTTAAGGAATCAATTAGGTATTAGTTTCCAAAAGCGAATCGTCTAATGTGATAATGATTTCCTGTTGTTGTTCAGGTGTTTGCAATGAATCCTGCACATCTGTGTGACGGAGCATTTGGGTCAGTGTGCACAGAAAAGAAAGACAGAAAATGTTTTAATTTATTTTCAATATAACCTTGGAAATTCAGAATTTTAAAAGTAAAAAATTTGCTCAAAAAAACTTTTGACTTTTGGAAATAAAAAGAGTTTTAAAATTTTAAAATTTTGGAGCTCAGAATTTTCCTTATTTCTTTTTTTTTTTAATTTCTGAGATTAATCTAAGAATTTCTGAGGTTTTGTTGCAAATTTTCAACTTTAGAAATTCAGAAACTTTCCAAAGGTCTTTTTTAGAAACAGAATAAAAAAATTTTCCTAGAAAAGTTTGGAGATTTATCTCAAAATTTTGGATTTTTTTCTTACAAATTTTCTAATTTTGAAGCTCAGAAATTTTTCAAAAGTGAAACATTTTCTTAAACGTTTTTGGTTCAAAATCTACTACATGTACACATACATATCAATTCATATAAATAATTTCTAATATGTAAAAACAGATATTTTCCTTGTATTTCATTTGATTGTAAATTATACATGTCATAAATAAAGAGGCCAAAGGTAGGAAATGATTCATTATGACTTTTCTTAGAGGTGTTTAAAACTTCAGAGAGACAAATTATTTTTTTATTTAATCATGTCCTCAAGTGAAAAAGTTAAATCTATTATAGTTATATATATACACACAGATTGTGTTTAAATTTAGATCTTTTGACGTTTTAGTGAAAACATTTTTCCTTTAGTTGGTTAAAGTTTGTAGTCATTTAGTAGGAATGGAAAAACTGTTGAACATTCAGGCTGAGCCTTCAGAAATGTTTCTTCTGGGAATTTCTTTTTCTTTTTTCTTTCACTATTTACTACAAGCTTCTGGTTGGAAAAACAATTACAGTTAAAACAGTGGCAGATATCCACAATGTGAAAAATTTAATTCTGGGCCATAATTACCAACACTGTGGTTTTTAATACTGTCTGACAACATGAGAAAAAATTTTATGACGTAAAACTCCTGCATCTCAGAACCAACTTTATGACAACCTTTTGGTTTTCAGGTTGTAGGAACAAGTTTAAATCGACGGACGTTGTGCTTTTTGTCTTGACGTCACAACGCTGTGATGTGATTGGTGGATTTGTGTCAGAGATTGAAATATTTCCACAGGAATTTGAAGCATTTTCATAAAACTCTGATCCCAGGAGGATAATCTGTAATAACTCTCTGGTCCCTTCAGGTTGTTTCTGCTCCACTTCAAGGTCAGTTATTAAAATTATGCTCTCCTTTGATGGGCGAACAACATCCCAAAGTTGTTACCACCTAAACTAGTTCGTTCACCTTTTCACTTGGAGTTAAAAGTTTATTTCTGACAGATTGTAACAGTTTTATGACACTGTGAACACTTTGTGTCCACAGGTTGAAATGCCAAATCTTTTTGCCCTTTTAAGCCTCGAATTACACGGGAAACCTTTTGGCATTTCCACACATCTTAACACAGTGCAGATAAATGGTTTATGGGAAGGTGTTTTGTTTTCACTGATGTCAGGGAGGAGAAACATCACATAAATATTAAAAGGTTTAGAGACAAAATGCTTATGTCTGCGGATTAAAATTTGGGTCAATGTTGATATCTGACACTATAAAACAAACATATTAGTTATAAAAGACTCGGTTCAATTCAGGACTAAAATTGCAACATTTGTTATATTTTCTGCTGCTGCGTTTCTCTTTGACTGCATTGAGTCAAACGAACCAAACCGTTTTAAAGTCTGTTCCCCTCCTCGCCTGTGGGGGCGCTGCACCAAGAAACACTGAAGGAAATGACACAAGGAATCTCCAAAGAACACAACTTCCTTCTTCACAAAATGTGAGTCAGGAGAATGTGACATACAAAGCATTTCATATCAGTCAATATCAATAATTATTTATTAGATTTTTGTTTTTGTTTAATTTTGCTCTATTAGACATATCTCGCTTTGATAAGCTAAAAAATAAAATGCACACTCTGGGGTTTAATAGGGAAATTAAACTTTTGCATCCCAGAGCAAAAACCTTCAGTTTTCTCAGGAGAAATCCACAGAAACTAAAATCTAAGGGTTGATAATCCAAATATTTCCACAAACTACACAACAACAACAACTTTATTTCCTTATTTCTGCATATGGGATGGAAATTCATCCTTTTTGTAATAATAAAAAAAGATGAAAATAAGTAAAAAAGTTCAGGTTTTTCATGCCTTCATTGCCCACAACTCTCAAGAACATATTGCAGTTTAAATATTGTAATATCCCATGTTTTACACCTTCATTATACAACTTCTTTACATGGCAGAATATGCCAGCCTGGAGAGACTGAAACGGCTGAATCAGAGAAAAGCAAGCGAACAGATGACGTCTAATTATAGCAGAAAAAAGAAAAAAATCTGTCCTCTGTGTGTGGTTTCTTCACGTTTATGTTTGCTCAACACGACTCGTTTTGCACGGCTTACAATAAACGAGTTTGCCCTGAGTGGGGCAGATTGAGAGGGAAAAAAAAAACAACATATGGAAGCCATTTTTGACAGAGTGATTACTCTGTCTGGCCTGTCAAGATAACCGTCTCTGCAGACGTTTTGTACACTGCAGCAACTTTATTTTGTTATTCTGCTAAAATAAGTTAAATAGTTCCCTATTTTAAAAACTAAGGTGAAATATTAACTGTAGGTCTTGATGCCTTATGACAGAAATGCTTAAAAGCTTGGATTTATTTTAACTTGTGCAGCATGAGTTCACCGCTGACCCCGGTATTTTCTGGATGTTATTTCACCATGGAAACAGAAAACAACTACTTACGTCTCCTCACAGAAACAAATGAAATAAGAGAGCATTGCACAGTGCTGGAGGGTCTGCTTTTATGAACAACCAGTCCAAAATATTTCCAAACCTGATCCATTCCCTGTTTGGTTTTCATACCACAAAGCATAACAACAAAGACCCTCATTATGCCTTAATCTCCATGATCTCAGATAAAATAATACATTTCTGGAAATAATTAAGATCCTCTTCAAATGTGTGATTTTCTGTGATGTACTTGGTTGGTGATGCAGCCAAGTCCCGGTTCTCAACAATGGGCCATTTGAGCCGGGCACGGTGGAAAACTGCAGTCATGGTTGGGCTTATTGATCCCTGAAGACGAGGTTAACTTCCTTCGTCCTGGATGGGAGCAAGCAGGACGGGAAAAGGTCAAACATTTGCCGGAAAAACTGCGGTCCAGGAAGGTCCCCAGGGTCCAGCAGGAAGTGACTCATGGATCAAACGTTGGAGGTCTCTGCATGGACCGTTCCAAATGTCAGGACCTCCACACATGATTTCTCAATAAATGTGAAAAAAATATGACTTTTATGAAGGAATCTAACCCAAAATGTTCTTACTTTATTTTGAAAAAATACCCACTGCTGATCTGAGTTTTTAAATTAATGCCTTTTCTTTGATGGATTTTGTAGAGCAGTGAAATCAAACTGATTGACAAACTGATAAAAAACAATTAAACTCTGATTCTCACAGTTAGAAATATTCTTTTCACTGCCTTTGGTGTCTGGAAGTTACATTACATTCCACTAGCACTGCGCCGTTACCTAGCAACTCCCGCCAAGCCCGGCCTGTCGCCTAGCAACCCAGGCAGCGCTCCAATGTTGAATTGAGGGGGCGTGGCTAAGCACTAATAGGAAACTGTTAAAATATCAATAAATAGCTGCTTCTGCATTGGATGATTACTTATTAAAGTTAATTAATGTTGAACATCTTTTCCTATTGATGTAATTTGGCTTTGTACAATTAAAAACGACGTTGATATGATTGATAAAATATTATTTAATCACCATTTATGCGTCCCTTTTGAAGCTGGAGACATTTCGACTCTCAGTCCAGATAAATGAAACATATTTAAAGCCAACAGTGTTACATGAAGTTTTGAAAAAAGACAATTTGTAGCTGTAATTTTGGATAATTATCTAGAAGATAAAATAACAACCATTTTATTTCTACTTTGTGTTGTAAACTAAAGAAAAATTTTACTTTTGATAAAAGTGCATAAATAACTGAATATTTGTGGACAACTACATAAAACAAACTTAATGACAAGAGAAAGATCTAAAAATACTTTTTGTATTTTTAGTGTCATTATTTAGTTGAAACTTAAAGCAATTGTCCATTGAAAAAAGATCAAACTGAATTTTATCAACAAATATTTCAAAACATTAGTTGATTTGTTTTTTTAGCATTTCTAGCCAAAGTTATTAAATAAATTGTAAAAAAAAAAATATTCAAATTAAAGTATTTGAATATTTGAATTATGCCTGTTTAAAATGTATCTTAATAAGTAACCTTAGAACTTGTTATAACCTGAGCTAGTGGCAGCATGTATGATGAGCATCTGGATCGAACCTTGAGGAACCGCATGGGATTTCAGCAGAACGCTTAAAAGTGTTGAAAACTGTTTCCCCTGAACAAAAACCCAAACCGTCTCCAGTTCATATGTAATGAAGTTTAACAAGTTCATCTTCACAGCCAGGGATCTTCATGAGTTTAAAACAGTGTTGGCTCTGTCAGAGTCAGCTGAACGTGTCTGGAAGCATGTTGCTAACTGGTGCGTAAAGCTGCACACAAAGAGCTGTTAGACTGTTTGATTGGACATTGTTGTTGCTTCCCCTCTGATACTGCTCCAACTCACTAGCCCAGTTTTTGCATAAAGAGCGTCTTTGCTCCGTCTGCACTTGTTTACGTCTAACTGCAGCATACCAATGAGTTTCCAGGAAAAAGAGTTTTGATCATAATCAGATTCTTGTAATTCCTTTTTAGTGTAGCAATAATTAAAAATTTTCTTCATTCTTTGGTGATTGCGTAGCATTCATTACATGTCTACAACTCATTCAGAAAGTCTCAGTACAATAAAAACTTATTGTACAACTTCGTAATGAGAATAACTGCTCTAAGAAACAGTATTTTGTGATAGTAAGGAGGAATGTGGATAATGGTTGAGCAACATTTTCTTTGTGCTGATTTGTTGTTATGGCAACCAGAATGAGAAATGAACCGGTTTGTGTGTCCAGAACCTTTTAATGTGTTTTGCTGATGGAAGTGAAACCCGGTCATTGAGTAAAAGGTTACTGTGATCTGCTGCCTTATTACAGTATCTGTTTTAACCGAAGCCAAGATGTTTTCAGTCCATTAACCTCCAAGCATTTCATGTCAAACAACGTGAAACAGCAACTGAAACCAGAAATGATGCTGCAGACGAGTTGCAATCATGTCTATTGCTTGAATTTTATGCAGCGTCTCAGTAGGTTTTGAATGTTGTATGGCAAAGTAGCTCTTTTCATACAGTCAAAAGGCTATATAGTCTACTATGCTCCGAAATGAAGGTAAATTAACATACAGAAAAATGACAAATTTATAATGTATCTCATGCTGGGTAAAAACCTTCAGGGACACTAGCATGCTACCAAATTTAGCTTCAACTATTCTGATGTCAGTATTACTGCAAACTAGCTATATATAACCTATGTTATAAAAGCAATGCTTATGCTAAACTAGTCGTGGTTTTAATGGAGTACAAATTAACATATGTTTCCTCACGCCACTAAACAGGATCTTTTACACTAAATTTACATTTTGAATGTTTTTATACTTACATTTGGGTCTAAACTGCTTCTCAAAAAAAACTAGCTAATTTTCCAAAAGCCAAAAAACATTAGCTATTTCAAACAACTCCTGATTGTTAGGTCACATTTGACTGGCACAGTGCCGTTACCCAGCAACCCCAGGAGAGGTACGCCCGTTACCTAGCAACCTAACTAGAGCTCCAGGAAGTTTGGTCGGCTGAATGCTCGGTATAATGGCTACTGGAAAAGACAAGGGTTTTGATGTTGATGTAGCGTCCAGAAAACACGTAGTACATTCGTGTTGGTTGTGCAGGAGGCTCCATTTTTGCTTTTCAAAGATGTACGGTTGCATGGTTTTGCATTTGTTTGCAGCCATTTTCATCTGTGAGTTGGGGAGCGTGGCCAGGAGAAGATTATTTGGTTTTAAAGTAACAAGAGACTCTAAAATGCTGGAAATATGATAGACAAGACTGAGCAGACAACAATCTTACAAAATTGCACAAAATCATTCATTACAGATGAAAAAAATGTAAGGAACATGTTTTGTTATATAATAGGTCATATTAAAAAAACTGGTGAGATATCCTGGAAATTATTCATATTATCAAATTGAGGTAATTTGGTCAAATTACAAACTTACTCTTTTCCCTCTGGACTATTTGTTTGTTCTCTCTCGATTGTTCCCAATGAAGAACAAACAAAGCTAGACTACCAGCCTCAAAATGTAATATGGGCTCGCAGCAAAACCTAAAATAGAAAATATCTTTAACGCGACGCCTGAACTGGATGATGAGATGGAAACTAAAGAATGTTGCACTTAAACTGTCAGCACTATCAAGTGTGACAAAGCATCTATGCTAACAGACTCTGCAGTGCCAGACACAGTGTTGGGGTCGGCCTCCGTTCTGGAACGTGTTCGAGTCATGGCGCTCGCGATAATCCAACATATTCCGCATTCATTTCAGGCTCCTAATCGTTCAGCCCTCTTGTGTCTGGGGCCAAGCTCTTTATCCATCCCAAATCCCTGCTTTAGTATTCCACACACAACCTCGTGGTGGCTTGCCACATGTTTGCGATCTGAAGACCTTCCCAGCCCTCATGAAGCCGACTTTCCCAGATGCTGGGAGTCGGCGAGAGACGGATGATTCTTGGCGTCAGGGATTCTTTGGCCGCTCGTGTCTCTTGTTGCCGGTCGTGTTGCTTTACCGAAGCGTTTTAATGTTTTTGCTGCGTAAACTACAATCTGAGCTTCCCAGAAATGAGACTGAGAAACAGCAGGAGAGCAGAAATACCTCACACTACTGTCAAAACAGTCGTAGCTTTTGTTTTTATGTGCTTGCAAGATTTTGATCAGCAGCAGGAATTTCCTCCTGCTTTTCCATTTGCTTCCATAATTTCCCATAAGAGCTGGAATATGTTGGAAATCAAGTCAAGTCCTTAACCTTTGTTGGAAGAAGACAATAACATGTCAACTCCAGAGAGAAAAGCTTTTTTTTTTTTTTCACTATCCTGCGTGAAAAATTACACCTTCATTTTACTATCTTATCTAACATTGTGAATTATTACATCTTGGATCATCTTACTACAAAAAAGTATTGAATGTTTTATTTATTGTGTTTTTTATTACATCTTTTCAGAAAAGATTTACTCTTGTGACAACATCAGAAGTTCTTTAGTGTTTATTTTGCCCAGGAGACTTCTGCTAACCAGTATCTCTTCTTTTTATTTTCCTTCAGTCAAAGACATGAAAGATTTGATACATATTAAATATAACATACGTGCAAACATAAAACTATAACTTAAAAGATATTTGACCTCGTAATTTAACGCCTTGAAATTGGGTGTCTGTCTCTTTAAGAAACTCCTGCTCTTCCTGAATCTCCGTGTTCGCAACATGGCTCCTCTATTAACCCTTTAACAACATTTATACCAGCATTTCACTGAGAAGCAGCTTCTATAATGAGCTCAGAGGTGTTTGCTAATTGCTACTGGCTATTCTGAAGGAGCTGAGTGAGAAAATCGTGAAAAAACTCAGAAGTTTGGAAACTACAGCTCGGAGGAGGAGCATCGTCTCTAAGGCGGGGCTACGTCCAACTGGGCGCTCTGTATAGCTGAATGGTTGCCATGGAGATTAAAGGATTTCTCAAACATGCATGGAGGAATCAAAGCAACACTCCAGGTTTGTTTTGATGAGAATAACATGACAGTATGATTCGTTTAGAAAGTCCAGTTTGTTTTAGAACTCTGTGAACGCCAAGCAGACCTGAGATGGCTCCAAAAACAGGAAGTGGACTACAGTGCAGTGCATTCTGGGTAAATACAACCAAAATAAAAGTGCTAGTTTACAGCTAGTGGGAGAAACGGCTTGTTGTTTCTTACCAAAAGAAAAAAGAGAAATCCTACAGGCGCTAAAATCTGATGATACGCCGTCTTGCTTACAGTTCATGAAGAAGGAAGTTGCGCTCAGTGTCGTCTTCGGAGGTTTTTGTGTCGTTTAATTCAATAGTTCTTGGTGCAGCGCCCCCACAGGCGAGGAGGGGAACAGCTTTTTCAAAGGCTTTGAGAAAGTGAACCGCAGCATTTGGTCCCCAATCGAACCAAATCTGCTGGATTATCAGGTGTGAAAAACCCAACGGATCCAGCAGACAACTTTCCATTGGCGGCTGCTATTTCTGCCAAAAGAATCCAATATGTTTTCCCTGTCAGTGGTTTCCAGTTTATTTTTCATGTAAAGGAAAGTTGCTTTCAGGACATTCAACCCTCCAGTGGATTTACAGAAATAAATATCGGTGAAAGTATTTTGAGATGTTTGATAAGTTCATCTCTCCTAAACTCTAGTCAGTAGCACTTTGCTCTTATTGCGGGTTCATAAGCCATCAATGCTGTTATATGTGATTCGTTCATATTTACAGTTTCCTCTTGACCAATCTGGTGGTAAAGACTTCCGGCAGACCTGTGGTCTTCCACGTCTGACTCTATCATCCACTCCCATGATGCCTTTGTGTGGCTCCACTGGGCCTGGTGAAATCACCATTAAAGTCCCTCCTCCTCGTTCCCATCTTCTCTGTATCTAATGGAGGCGTGGATCTGCTGAGGGGCCTTCTGAATAATTTAGGAGCTCTGGAGCACTTTATAACCCCTGCCTGCGAGGCAGGCCAAGACGTCCAACCATGCATGCATTAGTATAATAGTCAGAGAGGAAACTGGCCGTTATTGACTAATATAATCAATAACTGTGCCTCTGTGAGCTGTTGAGTCCCCAATGGATGCTGTCTGTCTCAAATGATTGAGCGAAAATAGTAACCTAATCATGCTTTAAGCTAAGTTTACCAAATCCAAAGGGATACAACGAGCTGAAATAATATTGGAACAAAAAGTTAGAAACATTTTGCCGTCGTGTTTAGTTTGGTCTCAAACTATTGGACATTTCTATAACCTCTGAAAGTGAAACATTTTGATTAATCAGTTAATAGTCAGAATATTTAATTTCTACAATAATTGCTTAGCTTCACTTGGTTCAGATTTACTGCCTAAAATGCTATTTTTGGCAGGAAAATGTTTCTATTCTTATTTGAAAAAGGAAGTGAATTAAATGTCTATTTGCATGTTTTAACGTCTTTCTCCCAAGTGATTTTTCACTTAACCACTTAAAAAATCTGCAGTGGTAAAGTGAAATATTTGCAGGTTGTGTCTGTTTTTACACGACTAATTGATTAATGTCAGAAGAATCAATTATACAGAATAATAAATTACTAAAATAATCATTAGTAGCAGCCTTAGTGCAAAGTTTAATTTAATTTTGTCATCATGGTTTTGTTTTAGTTTCACTTGGTTCAGATTTACTGAAGAACTGCGACAGAATTGCATTTTAGGCAGCAAATTGTTTCTTTTCCATATTTAAAAGAATAAAATTAATTGTTTACTTGCATGTTTTCAGTGCAAATCTAATACTGCATAAAAAGGTTTAAAAAGCATATGCCTCTTTTTTATGATTAATCGATTAATCGTCAGACTAATTTATTAATTGTCAAATTTTCAGATTTAATAAATCTCAACCAAGTGAAGCTAAAACTAAACCATGGTGATATAAAGCACCAGCAATAAAATTTCACACTTTGGCTCAAACTAACAATTATTTTAGTCATAGATTATCCTGACGATTAATCAGTCGATCGATTAATTAGATGTAAAAATTTGGCACATTTTTCATTTCACAACTTAAGTCTTTTTATACAGTATTAGAAATACATTAAAATATACAAATAAAAAAGAAATTTTTAAATAAGAAAATAAACATTTTAATATTTTTACTGGCTGCAATGCATCATGTAGTTTTTCTCTAGAGACGGTAAAACTAAACCACGATGATAGAAAGAATCCAGCAATAAAATGCAACTAGCGATTGTTTTAGTAATAGATTATCCTGACTATTAATCAGTTCGTCTGATGATTAATTGACTAATCAGATTTTTAAAAATAGTCACATTCTGCAGATTTTTCATTTAGATGAAAACTCTCTTTTTAAAAACATGCTTAATCAATTAATCGTCAGGATAATTGATCACCAAAACAATCGTCGGTTGCAGCCCTGCTGCAGAGTTTCATTGCTGGATGCTTTCTGTCGGTCCCCGTCTCGTTTCGGGGACAACAAAGTGACCCCAGAGGTTGATTTACATGGTGTCAGCAACGCGTCCCGTCTCCTCCTCCCACCACTCTGTTGGGATTCATCCCATGGCTGCCAGGCGGGCTGACTCACCGCTCCGGTCAGATTACAACACCCTGCAAATATCAAACGAGTTCGCAACAGATCAGCATGCTGAGTGTTTACATCACCTGAGACTACAGGGCGCCTCGGCTCATGCCATGACAGGTAAACTCACCTTTTTTGCTCAGGATGGTGGTTTATTCTTTCCTGGATTTGAAACAAAGACTCCAAAAAAACTGATAAACACAAACTGCAGTGTTTGAGAAAAGTACGTCATAAGTGTTATCAGTGAAATAAATAATGCATTTCAGAAAAACAGACCCTAATCACAGGAAAACAATGGTGCCAGACTCCATCTTGTTTTCATTATTGCTAAATCAAAATGCAAACACTGCCATGTTTCCCTCCAAGTGAAACCGTGATATAACCTCCGATAATCAGCTTTCCATGGCAACATCAGCTTAACGGTGACGTTAAGGTAAATTCAGCAGTAAACTATGGCAGCCCAATCAGCTTAATGGCGTATAAAGTTCAACTTCATGAGTGGTAATAAGGTTAAACATAGGAGCCAGAAAATGAAATTTCAAGAGTCTGAGTCTTGAAAGAGACGTTTGAGAGAACTGCAGCTCCTTTTAGAAAACAGTATGAAGTGTGCTGAATTATCTCACGAGTTTCCACTTTAAATGGTTTTCCTGGGGGAAGAAGAACCTTCAGGGAAGCTTGTTTACTTTACTGGCGTTCCAGAGAAGAAGCCAAGAGGTTAATTAGCCTCAGCTACTAAATTCCTTCTTCATGAGATGCTCTACCTTTTGGCTTCTGGCTCCATAAAAACTGGAAATGGAAACGAGAGGAACGAGGATTTCATGGATGCAGAGACTCCAATGGTGGAGCCGACCGACAAACAAAACACCGGGTTTGTTACCATGGTTACCGCAGATATGGTGGACTCTGGTCCACCAATCCTGACTTCAGTCCTCTTTCGTTCAGGCTGATATCCGTCCAGTTCAATCGAGTTAAAAATCTTTATTTAAAGTTGCCTCTGGTTGATTCGTGTGCTGCTGGTTCCCGTTGCCAGCTGCCGGCCTGTTCGCGCCTCAGCGCCGGGGCTCAGGTCCGCTGTTTGTTTGACTTTGTCATTATTGAATTGAGGTCTGCAGACTGGGTGAACCGGAGGTGAGAAAGGCCAGCCACTCATTTCAAGGGTCCACTTGTTAAAAGTTGGGCCGTCATGGACAATGTTTAGACTAGGGCACGCTTCCAAGTGGTGGACTTGAGGCGAGGAAGATTTGTTTGCGGGTTCGGGCCGCATTGCTGGAATATCAGCGGGTCTGAAGACAAGCCTGGCATTCTTTCTGGGCCTCAGTGCTGACTGGGGAGTTTTTAGTGCTGAGCCTTTGGATGAACATGAGCAGAAACATTTGGACTCCAAACTTGTTCCAAAGATAAATGAGAAACTTTCATCTGATGTTGATCATGTGTTTAATGTTCCTCTGGGTTTATAAACTCTGGTTTACGTATCATAGCTGCCATTTATGCTACTGACCGCCTTATAAGCAGATATACGGTATTTAACTCTGTTTAGTTTGACTTTCATACATGGATTTGAAGATTTCATGATGAGACGAGAATAAAAAGTTTATAGATGCTTCTGTTTAAATAACCAGCAAATCTAAATAATCCATCCATCCATCCATCCATCATCCACCCATCCATCCATCCATTATCATCCATCTATCCATCCATCTATCTATCTATCCATTATTATCATCCATCCATCCATCCATCTATCTATCATCATCATCATCATCATCCATCCATCTATCTATCCATCATCCATCCATCCATCATTATCATCCATCCATCCATCATCATCCATCCATCCATCATCCATGACTTCCTGAACCATCTCAGCTGGTTGTTTCCATGCAGATGATCAAATCCACAGTGCTACTTGCTAACGCTAGCTCTTTATTCATGTGGTGTACGTTCATCTGGTCTCGCTTGGTGACATGTGAATCCTGTGATGGGAAAGTGAAGGATATTTTGTTGCACCGGTTCCAGATGCATGGCTACTGTATTAAAAATATTCTCTTCTAATAACTGTCAGGCCACATTTTCAGTCAGAAAGACCCAGCGCCGCTCCAAAGAGTGTTTTCTTTGTAGGTTGGTATTGTAAACCGATACCCCTGGCCAGTCATGACCTCAGCCTCCAACTATGAAGTATTCTGGGTTTAAAAGCCCTGCTTTTACAGGATAACTGAGATTAATGATCATTTGTCTCAGTGGAGAAGGAAAACAGAAGGCTCTGAAAGGGATATGTGGCGTGGCAGTCTCCATATTATATCAGATAACAGATGTTCAGATTGGGGGTTTCAGACCAATATAGCCCAGAACATGACTCACTGATGTTTTCTAGGACGGCGGAAACTAAAATACTTGTTTTGCTGCTGATTTTCTGACGCTTTGGTTCACATTTTTGTCGCCCCTTTTAACAGCGGATGACTTTTCAACCTCTGCCTCTTCAGCAACAGATGTTCTCAAGCTGTTCGCCAAGGACTTCTGGCCTTACGAAGCCGACTCGCGTCACCCGGCTGGCAGGTGGCCCTAATAACAAACATCCACAGATCCCCCTGGAGGGCCTGGGAGGGCGGTAAAAGGCCCCTCCCCAGGGTCTCAGCTGTCAGCCGGTCACTGATAATGATGACCCCCATCATGCTGTGTCCATTAGCTTCAACTACTTGAGGCCTAATGTTGGAGCTGCTGTAAATACTTAAAGAATATCAGTTTGAAGGTTTACAAAAATTGGTACTCATATGAGAGTAGCACAACTTTTTTACTCAAGTAAAATAAAAAGTATTTGGTAAAAAATGTGACTCAAGTACTTGGTAATTGATCAAAATATGAATCATTTAATATTTAAAAATGACCAATAGACCAAAACTCATAGCTAGCGCTAGCAGGAGAAATGCATTGTGGTCTTTAAATAAAAACGAGAAATCATAAATCATACAGCCGCTTTTTGTTTCCATCTTGTGAAAAAGGAAGTTGCGCTCCTGTCTTTTCTTTGTGCAGCCCAGAAAATACTGTAAACGTCCAAAACACAACTATCCTTAAATACCTGCTAATGAGTCTCGTCTCTGCTGTTGAACTCACTACACTTCAGGCCTGAACACCGAAGCTTTAGGTAGAACAGATGCTTCTGTGGATTTACATCTAGGTATCTCCTAAACAGGTGTTTTGCTTGGTTACCATAGAAACAAGAGACTCAGGTACATCTTGAAGAACCATGTTTGCAAGAAGAGGAAAATGTTTCAAATTTCTTGTTAAAAAGTGGATCTCAGCTTCTTTAAAGCATTTCTGCGTTTACAGCCTGAGCTTGGACATCTTTGCTCCCGTCGTTACAACCTGAGAGTTAAATGCTTTAGTTATCCCATGAAACCCTAATTTGAATATGTAGTTTGTTCTGCAGGCAGAGAAAAGCTTTTTCCAGTCACAGCCCTACAGTTTGCCACTTTAAATGCTAAATAAGCATTTTAGATGTCCTTTCAGGATTTGCATTAGTTTTAAATGAGCTAGAAAACTGCAGTGCATATTTTTACTGAGGTAAAAATGTGACTCAACTACTTAGTAAATGATGAAATCATTTAATATTTAACAATGACAAACAGACCAAAATTAAGTCATGACTGTAAAATGGTGTCAAATGCAACTATGTGACAGATCCTTGTTGCTTTGCCTCTTTTGAACCATTTCAGCACAAATTCAATTTAGAATGACAAAACCTGGATTAAGATAATCCACATGTGATT
This sequence comes from Poeciliopsis gracilis, assembly GCA_911649635.1. Classification (NCBI taxonomy): domain Eukaryota; kingdom Metazoa; phylum Chordata; class Actinopteri; order Cyprinodontiformes; family Poeciliidae; genus Poeciliopsis; species Poeciliopsis gracilis. Next base: position 102,967 of record CAJVRI010001322.1, read on the forward strand.
AACTGCAAGCCCCCCCCAAAAACCAAGCAACTCGTTTAATGCATCCATTAAAGATTTTACTTTTCCACCTTAAACGCCAAAAACAAACATCTGGTCTTCTAGCTCCCTCTAGTGGCAAGTCAAACTTATAAGACAAAGTTCTGGTCAAAACCATTTAATAGAAGTTTAAAAATACAAAGCACATCATTTTAAAAGCATTGCTGTACACATCACAAAATAATCCCTCCCGTTAAACTCCACTGAACATTTACACAAACGGCCATCTTGAAGTGGTGCAGTGACCCTCGTCCTCTGCAGAAGTTGGCTCAAGACTTTAGATGGCTCAAACTGCGCAATCATGATGTAGATATAGTGTACGTCAACTAAAACAGAAGGACTTGGATTACGCAACTTCAGTGTAGAAGAACATAAAGCAAGATTGTTTGGACGCCAACTGTCCAGCTGCATTAAAAGTCTTTAAAAGATTACACTGTACAAGTCGGCACACTGTGCCGATGGGAGTCCAGTCACTGAGCAGCCTGCTTCGCTAGATCCTTAACCACTGAAGACTTGAGCTGGGGGATGTTGGCGATCCTCATCTGTTTTGAGGTGGAGTATTTACCTTTGACGGCCTGCGAGACAGTCAGCCGTTAAGGTGGTTTTAAAGGTCTAGAGTCATGATTGGTTGAGAGAAAGCAGACTTACCATGTGTTTTGTCAGACCGTCGTTCACCTTCACAACATTTTTGGCAATGTGGGCCATAACAGGAAGCAAACTCTCTGCTGTGTAGTTCATGTAGTGCTGCAGAGTGACATCCTGAAGGGTGAACAGAGTCGAGTTAGTCACCAGGTAAGATGTAGAGGAGAGTTAGGAGATTTGGTTTTGGAACAAAAAGTCAGATTTTCCACCAATGCACTCTTTGGGTTTCCATAGTAATGGAAGCAAGGCAGCCATCTTGTTTTACAGCCTCCATTTGGACTTTGAATTCAAGTCGACTGTGACAGGGATCAGGCTACAGTTTTTCCATTTTTAATCACAATGCAAAAAGTTAAAGTTTACAAGATGCTTAACATGTTTAGTTATTTCAGTTTTACAGCTAATCTTCTGTGTTATGCTAAAGTGTTTAAAGATTAAATACTTCAGCAAAAGTTCACGTGTTGCCAGGCATCTGCTTTTGATTGAAAACAAAAAGTTGCTAACAAAAAATTCAAGATGCCTGCCAAGGAAATGACTGCATTAAATTTGCCAGTATTTATCATATTACCACCATTTCAACCCATAAGTCACATTTTCAATGTCATGGAAAATTAATGCTTGCATTAAAAACGACCAGAGCTGTGTCAAAGCAGTTTTCACATACCAACCATTAAAGTGTAATCAAAGAATCTTGCTTGAAACTCAAGTCATGAAAACTGGTTATATTTTACACCAATCAGTTGGCCCTAAAATGGCAGCCATCTTGAAGAGGCAAGTGTTTAGAGTTGGTCACCCAGGCCTGATACTCACCCACTCTCCTGCATCCAGGATCTTCAGTGTGAGCGCCAGAGCAGCGCTGGCCACCATAGACGGTGGGAAGTGGATCATCTCGTAGTCGACCATGGTGAGCTCCAGTAGGTATTTAGCCAACGTGTGCTGCTCTGCGGTTACCTGCAGCACAAACCAAAGCTGCTCAACAACTGTACACCGTCTGCATCAAAGCGGTTTTAGAACCGCCGACCCACCTCGTAGATCTTTGAAGCCCGCCTGAGGAACTGCAGGGGCAAAGGTCGTCCCAGCTGGAACTTCAGCACCCGCAGGATGGTCATCTCCATGTCGCGGATCTGAGCGGTGGTGTAGGCCCGGTCGGTGACGTAGGCGAAGTCGGAGATCTCTGGCGGGTACATCTCCTCGTACTTTGAGGCGAGGAACATGGCGGTCACACCGACCAGCTGCAGCTGCTTCTTGGGGACTGGGTGGTCCTGTTGGTGGGCCAACCAAAGACAATTAGCAAAAAATAAACAAACAAATTGATAGGATGCGCCTTTGTAGTTACCTGAAGAAAGCGGTCAATGATCCCGACGGTCATGTACATCGTCTCCTGCAGGAGCCGGAACTTGAGGTTGACCTGAACCAGCCAGTCGATGAGGATGGCCCTCATGTTACTGGTGACCTCCCGACCTTGCAAGTAGTTGGGTTTGACGTTCTGCTCGACCTGAAACCAGAATTCATTCAGCACCGCACTTTTACTTTACAGAGAGATACCTCGCTCATCTCCCCAGGTTAGAGATCAACTGGTCATTTTGTTGCTCACCTCAAGCTGCTGGAGGTACTTGTAGATGTCCTTCACGTACTCGCTGCAGAGCATGGGGTTGTCGTAGTCGTCCGCGTCGACATCCCTGATGGCGGTGTCCAGGATGACGTCTGAGAAGGCCTGGCAGAGGTCAGCAGGCTCGCAGCCAGAGGTCTCCATTGGAGTGGGAGACGTTGGCTCAGGCTGAACCTGTAGAACCCAGATAGTCGTTTAGAAACAGACAAGTTGGGGTTTCAGCCACCAACATGTGATCAACTCACCTGAACTTCGGGGACGGGCTCAACAGCAATGACAGCATTTTGCTTTGGCTGCTTGGTCTTTTCAGCTTTTTCTGTGACTTTTGTCTTCTTTACCACATCAGTCTTGATGTTCTGAAGAACAAACTGAAAGTTAATCTACAGGAGGTAAACTGAGCCATGCGGACACACACGTGGAGGCCCATGTAGTAAACACTTCGCTCCAGATATTGCCCTCATTACAAGTCAAAACTAGCATAATCTTCATCTTGATATTTAGTGTAGGGGGGGAAAAAAAGTGCAAATTCAAATTTAAAATCTGGTTTATATGCAAGAATAACTCACTAAAAATTATTTTAAAAAGACAATTTATGAAGTACAAATTGAAAAACCTTCTATTTGTTTCATGCCTACAGACTTGTTCAGATTTAAAATGAGCAAAACAAATTCAATTCTAAAGCTAAAATTGTTTACGTTTAAATAAAACTGAGCATGTGGCTCCAATTTCACAAGCCCATCCCAGCCATTTTATGATAAGGTGGCTTGCCATAGGGTGGATGACTCACATAAGCTTTAAATCCAAAATACAAGCAGTACAAAGATTTGTGTCGATGAAGAGGGTTATATTGTTTATGATGTTAGTACTACTTAATGCAACATATTTCCTGAATGGCTGACAAAAAAAAAAAAAAAAAACATTTATAGAGCAATCAGATCAGTAGCGCCTGGGCTGCAAGCCTGCAAATAGGCTGCACTGAAAATACAGAGTTCTAGTCATTTCACAGCGTGTTATGACAACCATAGGATTGAAAATAGAGGATGTATGAAGAGTTTCACCTTTTTCGGGTTCTCTTTGTTAGCTGCGATGTTTCCGATCTCACCCAGCGCAGCCCGAGGCTTCAGTCCGGGCCCGGCCACCGAGCAGGCCTTCACCCCGCCGAGCTCGGTCCTGGAGGCTGCCAGGCGATTCTGCAGCAAAGAACAGAAAATTACTATGCAGAAAGCCTCGTAATGTTGCCCCAATGCACAAATATTTTTAATATGGAGGAATGATTGCTTAAAGCATGAAGGGAAACCCCGTGTAGCAATAAAATATATAAAATACCGCATTTCACATCTAAATATCAGCCAGAAGTAACTAAATATGGTCCTAACTACTGTAAACAATAATAAAAGTGCATAAATACTCACTCTGGTCACTCGCAGAGCCATTCTGAAATGTGCGTGGCTTCAGCAAACAAGCGAAGAGTCGTAATGAAAGGAGAATCTGGTTTGGTTACAAGTTCTGCAGTGTTGGTTTAAATCCTCGCTCCCTGAACGCTGATTGGCTGCGCGCTGGCTCTTCCGCGACTCTGGTTGGTCGAGCGCAGCTGCTTTAAATGCGTTCCCTGGACAACCGGTGGTGACGTGACAACAAGCCGTATTTCCTTTTCCTGTTACAGAGCGGCCAAAAATGGGACATTATTATCATAATATTATACGGGATGTGTTCCACCCTTTTTTCTTTCTATTCTTTTTGTGAAACAAATGTTTATTTATTGTTTTAATGTACTTTACTACGACTGATTGCCAGAAAAATTTCATAACAGAAATAAATAAAAGCTTGATTTTATATATCTATATATATATATATATATATATATATATATATATATATATATATATATATATATATATATATATATATATATATATATATATATATATGGGGGTTTGTGGTTTTTTTGCAGCAATAATAACTGGCAGCATATCCTTCAGAACATGTTTTCCAGGATCAACAAACAACAACACTGTTTCGGCTAGTGAACATTCCCTCCTTTAATTCTCAGCAACATGAAACTGCAGCCCAGAAAAGCAGCTTTGCTGTTTCGCAAGGTGTTGAAATCTTTGGTGGACGCCATCCAATCGCGGGATCACAATTTCCGTGACGTCTACTACCGGAAGTAGAAAGATGCCCAGGCAGTGTAGATGTGTCGGTCGTGGACGATCCGGTTGGAAATGCTAATTAATTTATATGAACAATTTCTTCAATTGGAAAATTAAGGCGGAATAAAAAAAAAAAGGACTGACTAAACAATTTTGCACCCAACGCAGTTTATATATATAGTCCAAGTCAAAGAGTCCAAATGTGAGCCTAGACCCATTTTACACATTAAAACACTAAGAGAAAAGAAGCCAGGCAACATGTAGGTAAAAAAATTAAACAATGTTTTTTTTATTGGACCCACATTTTCTATTTGTCTCTGATTTGAAATACTGATTTAGTAGTACATCACTAAAATAAATATAATTTATTGTAATGAGGAGGCCGAAAAAATTAGCCGTATCTTTAAAATTATCTTGGCCAAATGACTCGGATCCCGAAACCGATTCGTAATTCCCATCAGCAGAACGCCAACACGTAAAACAAAACAGATGCCAACACAGCGCCACAGACCGAGGGGCCGTCGATAACAAAATTAGCCACCATCCCCAAGGTGAGGAACGTCCGAAACGAAGGAAAGAAAGGAAAAATACTCACCTAGACGGCCCTAGTTAGTTATACAGCTAGTTAGCTTCAGGATAAGTCAGGTTATTTGGTCGTGATCGCAAAACCGGCTAAGAAAAGCAGCGTTCCTCAATCACAAAGGGTAAGTTAAAACCGTCCTGTTAAACATTTTCCGACCGCTTTAAACGTTAAACACATAAAGAATAATGTTAGAAATAGACTCAACGTGCGCGAAAATGCCCGAAAACGCAAATAAATCTTACGTGGAAAGTTGTTAAAGTAAAAATCAGTTTGGAGAATGGTTTGCTAGCACGTGTCGTCGGAAACTTTACCTGTCCGAATTGTGAGATTTAATTCTAAGAATAATCTATATTTCTGTCAAATACCAACTTATAAGCAGCAATAACCGTTACTAGGTTTAATATAAAAGTGACTACTTTACTCTTTTACATGTTTTAACTTGGCTAACGTTAATCTGCTAGCTGTAGAAAATGATTAGCTACCACTGTGGCTTACAAAGCTAGCACCATTTATTTATTTGGATAAAGTATATACCCAGGAGTATAATTTTAAGTTATTGCTTTTAGTTCAACATAAACCGTTCTTACATGAATTTAATATTTAAACTGTTGTCGTAATAACATTTATTAGGGGGTTTCTTCACAGCAAAGCTGTTAGCATCGGTCATTAGCCTGCTAGCATGACTCAGTGGATTTGTACATTTAAAACAGCTGTGGCCCAGAAACGAATCAGGAAACAAATAAAAACAACAAATTATGTCACTGATTTAATTACGTTTTACTCAACATGTTTTGGGGTTGTGATTTTTAAATTTTCTTTGTGATATAATCAGGTTTTCTCCATGCTAAAGCTAGGAGAGACTAGCTAGTGGGTCATGGAGTTCCTCATTAGAGGCTTTTGTCTCAGTGATCTCTAGGTGTATGGGTGAAATAATCAGTATAATTGAATTAAAAATGTCCTTTGTAATCCCAGACTGAAATTAATTGTTTTAACTTAGACCATTGTCTTTAAAGAATTGCTGTAGATATTAATTTCTGTGGGTATGAAGGATGTCCTGTTGCTGTCTATGTTACAATGAATCTGAGGAAGCCTCTGACTGAAGCAGCGTATTTTAAAGATTTTAATATATTTGGGTGAAAAAGTAACTGTATGAATCTACAAACAATACCAGAATTGTAGATTCTAAGTTAAAATCAAATTTGGCTTTTAAAAGCCACATTTCTGGAGTAAATTTAATTGAATATAAAGGAATTTAATTTTGCTATTTTTGAATATATAAGCCCTTTAAAATTTATTTCAAAATTTTCCTTTTTCACTTTTAACCATAATATTATGGTTAAGAGGGAACTCCATATTTCCACCAATTAAGTGAAAATACAGACTGAATGAAAATAATTTAGCAAAAGGGCTAAATTTATCTAGCAAAGTATGAAAATGCATTTTTATTGCAATAAACATACTAAACTATTGGACAATTTATGTCATACAGATTAAATGTAGAAACATTTTATTTACCCTTCAGTGTTTTCTGGGTTAGTGACAATAATTTGGTTTTAAATGCATTTATTGTTTGTTATGTATTTAATTTTTTCATTATTATTAATATTTTCTATGATAAACTATTACAAATTTTAAAACTGTTACATTGTCAGTGATGTCATCTATTCACTCTTTGAGTCACTTTCTAAATAATTTGTCAAATCTGTAGAAGAAAATGAGATAAATAGGTAAAATTTTGTTTGTAATTAGGTGAAAAGCTTTTTCTACTTTTTTTTTAGCTAGCTGACTTTCACTTGAAAAATGATAGAATGAATGAAAATAAGTAAAACAAACAATGTAAGCAGATTTCTGTCTTTTAAAACGTTTTTGAATTCAGTGTTTGGAAGTTTGTGTCCCGGGTGTCAAAAGGCACACAATGTACAGCCGGTTCAAATACTAGCAACCTAAATTTGGGTGCAACCAAATATGATGGTGCGGCTATGCTAACATGTGACTGTTTATAGGACGGCCATGATATTATGCCTCAGGACAGACTGTCTAAAAATGAACATAGAGCAGCAGGGAGGCTGGAAAAACATGATCAGTTTTTATTTATTTTCTCTTTATTCTCACATAAATTCATTCTTCAAATTTTATGACTGTATTCTCAAAATTTGACATTTAAGGTTTAGGTTGTAACGTTTGTTTCTCGGCTGGCCGTTCTGTAATTTCCCTGCGCGGTGACCCATCTGTCCTCTTTATTTTTCCTATCTTTGACGTGAATCTGTTTGCGTCTCCAGGATCTGTCGGTCGGTGGCGGACATTTTGCCATGGCCCAGGAGACCAATCAGAGCCCGGTTCCCATGCTGTGCGCCACTGGCTGTGGTTTCTATGGCAACCCCAGGACCAACGGCATGTGCTCCGTTTGCCACAAGGAGCACCTGTCGAGACAGAACAACGGCGGCGTCGGCTCTCTGAGCCCGATCGGTGAGAACCTCAGCTTATCTTTGCTCTCTGTGACCTGCTGTATATGTTTCCTCCATCATGTTCCTCCATCATGTTCCTCCATCATGTTCCTCCATCTTGTTCCTCCATCATTTTCCTCCACCAGGCAGCAGCTCCACGTCCGAGGAGTCCGCCATCCAGAGTTTAGAGGACACTTTGAACAACGCTGCAGCCGCTGCCGTCGCTGCCGCAGAGGAGGCAGCTGAGGCTGCAGCGGCGGCTGCGGCGGCAGCTGCCTCCGACACCACAGATCCTCTCAGGTGAGAACTTCCTGTTGAAGCTTTTTCACAATAAATTAGATCCAAACAACTTGATTTTGAAACTTCCCTCAAAAAGACACTCAAGAAATCAGATTTTTATTCAGTATTTTGATTATATATTCTGGTTGCTCTTTTTCAACCAGTTTTTTCTTCCACTCAATTTTCTCATTAAATTACAATATATAATAGGTCCCATTGAGTTTTATTTTTCTGATTAAATTTTGAAAATAACCTTTTAATCAGTTATAAAACATGTTTTATTAATCACTTATTTCTGTTTTTTCATAGCCACCTGTTATTTTTATATTCTACTTTTAAATGTTTTTATTAACTGAGAGGAAAATCATCATATTTACAGGAATAAAGGCTTTCAAACATCTACCCGTGTCATTGAGCTACATAATATTTTTCACATTGTGGTAAATTTCCTAAAATAAATGGACTTTTTAATAATAATCATGTATTGAGTGGGTCTTTAGAAATCTGTTTATTGTAAAAAAAAATGTGGTATGAAATTTAGTTTCTTCCTGGTCTGAACAAATTTAGGAAAATATTTATTTAAATATAATGCTTAAATGTTATAAATAAATTATTTTATTTTTTTTACATTCTAGTTAATTTCCAACTTCATTTTCTTAAATAAACGGAGGATTGAAATGAACAGAGATTCTGTTTAAGTGAGGAAACACTGAGAACATGAAACGCTTTTCTGAGTCATGATTCGTTGCTCTTCCTCCTCCTCCTCCTCCTCAGTGGGAGTTCGGCTGCCGCCTCCGTAACGCAGCAGATGACTGAAATGAGGCTCTCGTCTCAGGAGAAACCAGCATCAGGGAGCAAACTAGACGACACAGAAGCAGGTTGGTACCAGAAACAGACCAGCTGATTTTTAACTTGCACGCTCTTTTATTTTATGAAAATCAGAATCATGACTGTTTATCTTTTATGATTCGGAGCATTTTGAATGTGCTGTAAAGATAAACGTGGTTTAAAACTGTTTCTGTGTCTCCAGTTGTGAATCAGCCCCCCGGTTCAGTTCCCCTCCCCTCCACTGCTGGCAGTGAAGAAGTCGGACCTTCTGAACCCAACAAGCCCAAAAAGAAGCGCTGCTTCATGTGTCGCAAAAAAGTCGGCCTCACAGGTAAGAAAACATGATGGTTTCACTCCTAATGTTTCCTTAACGTTTTCAGTTATCTGTTTATATCTGTTTATAATTTACATTTTATGTCTTTTGAAACATTTTAGTTTATAAACAAGTTTCTTCAAGTGACTCAACTTTTTGGTCTCTTGCAGTTTTTACTCCTTTTAACATTTTACTTATTTTTCCAAAAACAAATGCTGCTGTTAGTACAAATTTCAAAATATTTCATGCATTAAAACGTAGCAGTGGGGATATGAGACCCTGAGTGCAGACATGTCACCGGCCTCCATTCAGCTATGAAATATCTTCACCCGTCTTCAGCTACATCTCTTTTCTTCCTTTTTCTTCACGGTGTTTGTCTGAACTCCTGATCCCGACCCAATAAATCCTCTGTCTCCCAGGTTTCGGCTGCCGCTGTGGGAATCTGTTCTGCGGGATCCACCGCTACTCCGACAAACACGACTGTCCGTACGACTACAAAGCCGACGCCGCTGCCAAGATCCGTAAGGAGAACCCCATGGTGGTGGCCGAGAAGATCCAGAGAATATGAACACGCCACTCTGTTGGACTTCTAGCAGATTTCAGAACACGGACCTGAACTCGGCTTCTCTTCCTTCATTCTCCCTCCGGTTCCGACCCGGTTCACATTTTCTGCTAACATGATTTTTCTTCTTCTTCTTCTTGTGATTTTTCTGTGGCGTTCGGAGCTTTAATGCTAGCTGAGGAGCAGGCGGGTTATGGTGTGGCTTCCCTTTAAAAACATCCTGCTGATTGCTCCGGTTTTTTTAATGAAATCTGCCCGGTAACAGCGTTACCTCGGACTAAAGGGCTGATATCTGCCGGTAACGGTATCAGCTCCGACTAATGTTCTGAAATCTTCCCGGTAACAACGCCAACTCGGACTATCGGGCTGAAATCTGCCCGGTACCGCCATCAGCTCGGTCTACGCTTGCTCTCTGCTGGCTTGAGTAGCAAAATAGATTCGTTCAACTCTCTGGATTTCTGCCCAGACACAAACCGACAACTTGGATTCCTTTGAGGAGACATTTTTGCCAACCTTTGTGCTTCACGTCCGGTCGCGTTGGGCTCCAGTGGAGTCCTCAAACCGTCCAAGACTGATTGTTGCCGTTAAATTAGCTTTCCTGAACACTAGCGCGTGTGCAGTTTGTGCGACTCGTTTTGGAAGGGGTTCATCTTTCACCTGTTTTTCTTTCCTTTAAGAAGTGATGTCAGGAAGTGAAGATTTAACTGATTGGTGGTTGAAAATTTTATGATTTCCATTCATTTTGTTTTGTCTCTTGCTGCTTTTTTTTAACCCCTCTTAGTTCTAAAAGTTTGTACATCGTATTTATATTCTGCTGTGTGTGAGTGTGTGTGTGTGTGTTTAATCTTCCATTATTGTATTATGTAAATAAATTATGTTCACAAATACACAAAAACAAATGTTTGGTCATTTTTTTTAGTGTGACGTACAATAACATTAGTAAATTTATTTCAAGCTGTTTTCAACTATTAAGACAGTTTTTCCTGCCAATCAATTTTCTTCTAACCCTACACAAAAAAAAAGAATCTGATTTCAGAAGCTAATTTCTTTTTGTATATTTATACCTGTGTATGTCTCCCTTTTGCAGTCATTAAAGTCAACATTGATCCTGTGTTAATGACCAATAAATGGAAACTTTATTTTTCATGTAATTGTTTAAAGGCAGATTATCAAAAGTGTGACTTTTACGCCACCTAGTGGCCAATCAAACATTTTCTGAAGGTGAATTTCAGGAGAAAAACTACATTTGAATTTGTTTCTTTAACAATCCCAGCTGAATATTTCTGCCCTCAGTTAAACCTAATTTAATTTATTTAGAGGAAAATTAACAGAAAAATAAAGCTTTTCGTTTAGGAAATGTTTATTTGGCTGACCTCACTGAGGTGTCAAAGGTCAGCTGGCTGTGAGAACAGTCATGGATAATGACTGTGTAATGGAGTCATTATCCGTGTGAAACATGAACTCTGCTTGGTTTTTAACGAGGCGTTCTGCAGCTCAACTCTCACCTTCCTCTTCAGGCTGATTCCTCATCCAAACAGCGCCAAGAGAAGAAGAACCGTTGGAAAGCCATGTGTGCCACAAATCAACACCTTTACCATGCATCTGTTTAGAAAGTCACAAAATAAACAGCGGTTTATTACTTAAAATTCTATAAAGTATGGCAAAAATCCTGTCAAAACATTGCATAATCAGGATAAATTGTGTGATTTTTTAAAATGTATTATTGCTGTCTTTTGTCATATTTTACAGTTTTCTGAGCAATAAGATGGATTTTTTTGGGGGTACTTTTTAGCCAAACTTAACTAGTGCAACTTGTGGCACTTTTGACCTTCCATAAAAATTCTCAGATGCATGATCAGTATAAACGGTGTAATTTTTAGACCTCACAACAGTGTAAAAAGCGTAGTTTTGACATCATTTTCACCATATTTTACTGCTTTCTAAGCCATAAACCAACATATTTTGCGTGACTTTTTGTGGTTAAAAACCAAAATTGCGATTTGTGGCACGTTTGGCCTTCCGTAGAAGCCTCAGCTGTAGAGCCACGTGTTCGTGTTTACAGCTGCTAAACGAGCCTCTCACAGGGAAACTTAAACCTTCATTAAATCTTTAAGATGGCTGCCGCTGTCCTCTCGGGTGACAGACCGAGTGAGAGTGTTTCAGACTCTTTACCAACTTTTTATTCCCAGGAAAGGAAACCTGCGCCATTACACCTGGGCAGGTGCGTCACCTCTTCACGACCCCCTGCTGTGAGCAATAAAGCAGACCTTTTATTTCATCACCTTTTTTTTTCTTAAATTAATTACATTTTTTGTAGATCTGCACCTCAAAACAGAACACCCTTTGCCACCTGCGTGCGGCCGTCGCCATGACAACAGAGCTATTAGACACCTGAGTTGGGCTCTGGCGGGAAGCCGAGAAGGATCAGACAGAGGGCGACCGAAAGAGAGAGGATCATGCCGAGGAGAAGCGCAGCGGCTGAGGACGGTGAGGCCATAATCCAGGAAATATATCTTCCATTTTAAATATGCTGCTTTTTGTTCTGGGAATATTTCTAAATTCTGAGTTTGGTTTGCAGCAGATTATTCTGATTTATTTCTTATTCATTCAGTCACTTACTAAATTATTTGTTGTCTAAAACGAAAATTTGAGACTAATCGCTGATTGTTTTATAGAAGAAATTTCTGAGTTTGAAAAGTTTAAAACATTTTATGACAAAAAAAATTACATTAAAAATAAAAAAATTTGAAAATTAATCTCAATTTACTGAAAACAATTCTGGAAATTTCTGAACTGCAAAAGTGAGAAAAATTGTTGAAAAAAAAACCCCAGAAATTTTGAGGTTATCTTGAGAAAATTTCTACATAAAACTTGGACATTTCAGAATTTGTAAAATAAAAAGTTAGTCCCACTTTCAGATTATTTCACTTATAAGAAGGGAAAATGTATTTTTACATGTGAAGTAATCTGCCGGTGGAAATGGAACTTTTTCATCGATATTAAAATATTTATGTAAAACAAGAAGCTCCATGTCTTGCTAAGATGTTACCTCTGAGTAAGTTTGTTCTTATTGCAAGCAAGTGTGATGAGAAATTTGCACCAGAAACTAAGCAAAACTATGACTTTATTTTTGCAGTTTATATTTTTAAACTAATTCTGCACACAAGTTTGTCAAGATTAATCCTTTAATAAATAAAACTTTTCTTTCATGCTCGGTTTTCCTCAGTCGGAATCGAGATCGATGAAGACGTGAGCGACAGCGATGGTGAGTAAAAAACTTTTATGTTGGATCAGAAGCTCAGGATGACGGCGTATTAAGGGCCATTGTAGATTTTTGAAAACGAGTATATTTTTGCCAAAAATAATCAGAAACTTTGACATGAATATAAAAATTTCAGAATTTTTAGAAGTAAAAAAATTGATGGAAATTTTTGTTTGAAATTTTTAAATTCATCTCAAAGTTTTATTTATTTTAGAAAAAACAAAGAAATTTTTGAGATTGAAAATCTACAAAAACATTTAGACAGAGATTTATTTTATAAAATTTGTAAAACAAAAAAAAGAAAAAAAAACTTGGAAACTTCTGAGTTTGAATTTGTTTAAATTTTGAAGTTTTTTTCATTTCTGAGATTCATCAAAAATTTCCAAGTATTTCTAGAAAATTTCTGAAATTAACTTGAAGTTTTCTGCAATTCTCTCCAGCAAATATTCAATGCTGAAATTTCTAAAAATTTCTGAGATTTATTTTTTTTTTTTATTCTGAAATTTGTCTCAAAATTTCTGAGATTCTTCTCAGATATTCAGACTCCATTTTTCAGTCTAAATTGGTTCTAATTTGCCTCCATAGCTCAGGATTTTATTTTGTGTTTAATGTGATTTAACGTTTAGATGGCGGCAACCGCAGGAGAGGAAACAGGAGGCCGGCAGGTGGACGAGGAGCAGGAGCAGGAGCAGGAGGAAGAGGAAGAGGAAGAGGAAGAGGTAAGAAGGCCGGCAGCGACGAAGAGGAAGACGATGAAGATGAGGCTCCAAAGGGACGAGGAAGAGGAGGAAACAGGAGGAAGCCCGTCGATAAACGAGGCGGCGGAAAGAACAACGACGATGATGACAGCGAAGATGAGTCTCCCAAGAAGAAGAGAGGAGGAGCAGCAAACCGGAAGAAAGGCGGCAAAGCCCAAGACAGTGATGAAGATGACAGCGACGACGGGAAAGGAAAGAGAGGAAAGAAAGGAGGGAAGAAAGGAGGGAAGGAGGAGGAGAGCGGGAAGGGAAAGAAAGGCGATGCCAAAGGAAAAGACAAAGATGATGACAAGAAAAAAAAGAAGAAGAAGGGTGACAGGTAGGAGAATGTATTATTATTATTATTGTACTACCTTCACCTCCCCTTTAATGAAACATACTGCCCTCTGGTGGACGATCTGAGTATTACAGGTGGTCATTTAAAGGTGACCCATTATTCCTCTCTGAACAGGTTAGAAAATACATTCTTAAAAAATGGGATTTTAGCTATACAACTTTACATCTTTAAGAAGCAAAAATGGAGCCTCCTGCACAACTAAAAAGAATGCATCAAGTGGTTTCTGATGGCAAGTGTATGAACATAAATGTATCAATATGACTGTAATATAGCTCCATACAAGTGTGCTTTCCTACTACAATGTATTTTCTGATCACTTTTATCAGACGTTGCTTTAAACTGGAAAGCGAATGTTTGAAATTTTTATGTTTAAAAACTAATTTGTCTCTATTTCTCTTGCAGTTCGTCAGACTCCAGCTCGAACTCAGACGAGGAGGAGTCCATGTCAGAGGGGGAGATGGCGCGGCTAATGGAGGAGGTGGAGGAGAAGAAGAAACTGATCGCCACCATCAGGAACAAGCCTTGGCGGATGAAGCGGAGGCTCGTTCTCTTAAAGTAACGTCATAAAAACTCAGATTGTTCAACATTTGTCTCTAGAGATCAAAGGTGAAAAATTTGAACAGAGCCGGCCCAATTCATATGCAACATAAGCAGCTGCTTAGGATCTCCACACCACTGGGGGCACCCAAGAGCATCAAGCTGATAAGTTGTATAATAACTAAATGTTATTACACATTGAAAAATGTTTTTGAACTTTTGATGTGCCACTGTTTGGGATATCAGTCTTGCTAACTTGTTTACTGTAAATTTACTGTTTATCAGCTGATGTTGCTTTCAAATAATTAAAATACTTACACATTGAAATCCCATTCTGCATCTCAAAATCCAAATGGTACTATTTTTTGTTTATTACTCCTGTAAGGTTAAAGTCAACAACCATAATAACACTGTTATAATGTAGGCTAATTACTAATATCGCTAATGCTACATACATAGATTAGCGTAGTAATGATGAAGGATCTGGTTTTTACATGCTGGTATCAGGGGCCCAAAAAAAATCTGGTTTGGGACCCAAAAATTCTGGCCAGCCCTGTTCAGGCAAAAATAAACCAACCACTGCATCATCTGCATATTGTTGGAGTTTTTTGAGTGTTTTTATGCTGCTCTGCAGGGAAGCTCAACAATTTGTGGATAAGTTTGAAGGTGCTTTGGGAAAAGGAAAAGGCAGGAAGTGGTATGCCTACAAAGTGATGATGACCAAGGTTTGGACAAAAAAAACAACACATTTTTGTCTTATTCTCTTTGATTTAGCTTTCGTTTTCAGGCTATGTGCTTTGTCATGTTTGTTTTAGAAATGGATTAAGTTTCAGAGAGATTTTGAGAATTTCAGAACAGCCTGCATCCCCTGGGAGAGGAAGATTAAAGAGGTGGAAAGTAAGTTTGGTTTAACAGAAAGCCAATTGGATTTAGAAGACACCACATTTTAAAATGTGTTTCTGAATCTTTAGGCCACTTTGGATCATCAGTCGCTTCTTACTTCATCTTCTTGCGATGGATGTACGGCATGAATCTCGTCCTATTTGGTCTCACCTTTGGACTCGTCGTCATTCCTGAGGTGAATTACTGCAGTTCAGCGTATCATTGTAAACATACGAAAAGGAGCAAATTTCTGCCAAAAAACTGCCAAAATTGTTTGATGAATCTCAGCAATTTTCTAATAAATAAGCTGAAAATCAAATGTAAAAAATTTTCAAGAAAATAAACTAAAAAAATTTAAAATTAATTTCAGAAATTTTCTAGAAAAACGTTGGACATGTCAGAATCTCAAAAGTAAAAAATTTGCAAAAAAATAATCTGAAATTTTGAGATTAATTGCTTAAAATTTCATTTCTTGAAAAAAAAAAGGAAATTACTCTGTTTCAAAAGTCAAACATTTTCAACTTTAGAAAATATAAATAAATAAATAATTTTGACTTATCAAACTCACCAATTTCCAAGTTTTTTTGCTTGAATTTTTTTTTATTTTTCTAGCAAATTTGACTTTTCAAATTCAGAAATGTTAAAAAACATTTTTAGAAAACTTCTGATTAATCTCAAAATTTCTGATTTTTTTGCAGCAGATTTCTGACTTTTCATTCTCAGAAATGTTTTTTTCAAGAATATTACTGAGATTAATTACAAAAAATTCAGAGTTTTTCAAATGAACTCTTTACGTTAAACTGTCCAGGTCCTCATGGGTCTTCCTTATGGGTCCATTCCCAGAAAGACGGTACCGAGAGCAGAGCAGGACACTGCTCAGGATTATTCAGTTCTCATGGACTTCAACGTGAGTATCAGAAAAGACGTCATTTAGCCTCTTTTCTTTATATTTTGCTTCCAAGCAGAAGGACAGAAGGACTGCCTTTATCAATGGTTCTCTAAGGTTGCAAAAGGTTTTACTTTTTGCTGCTACAAATGTCCAATGTGGGACGATTTGTCCCACATTGACGCAAGATTATTTGTTGCTTTATTAGATTAAATTTCACATCGGCATTCTGACTTACAGTGGTTAGTGCACAACAAAAAAGTTAGCGCTGCTAACCCTAAAGCAGTAATCAGAAGCTAACTCTAAAGCACTACATCAACATGGTATTTAGAGGAATCTAAAGCTAAAGCTCTATATTCAACTATGTGACCAGCCCAATTGGACAGAAATCCACTCAGTCTGGCAACATTTCCCAAATCCTGTTCTCAGAAAATGAGAAGACTTTGACTCTTCCTTTAGAGAAAGCTTCCATTACCACTTGGCCAATTCCCTGCCTGTCTGAAAACCCTTTTCTACCTTTTAGGGATACTGTAAATACTCCGTCCTGTTCTATGGCTATTACGACGACAAGAGAACCATTGGTCCGCTAAAGTTCAGGTTGCCTCTGTCCTACCTTCTGGTGGGAATCGGGAGCTTTGGATACAGCCTGATGCTGGTGATCCGGACGTGAGTCTCCAAAACATCATCTCATATTCAATGGCCAATGCCAATTAGTGGCAGCCTGTTTCTGGTTGGTTGTTTAGAATGGCTAAAAATGCTGACGTCGGTGGAGGAGATGGAGAAGAAGGCGAGTTCACCTTCGCCTGGAAGATGTTCACCAGTTGGGACTACCTCATCGGCAATGCCGAAACCGCTGACAACAAGTATGCCTCCATCACCACCAGCTTTAAGGTACCTCACAGCCTCTGAGATGACTTTCTCAGACCATGACTTTAACCACCCGCCAACCGTCAGCGTTGTCTCTTGGTAAGAACAGGAATCCATTGTGGACGAGCAAGAGAACCAGAAGGATGAGAACATCCACCTGCGGCGGTTTCTCCGGGTTCTGGCCAACTTCCTGATCACCTGCAGTCTTGGCGGCAGTGGGTACCTCATCTACTTTGTGGTGAAGAGATCGCAGGAATTTGCCACTAGAGATGACCTCAGTTGGTACGAGAAGAATGAGGTAAAGAAGTTAGATATACAAACCAGGAGAAAACAAAGACTAGTTTTGTTCTTGATGGCTATGCCGTATCTCTCCAGTTGGAGATCATCATGTCCCTGCTGGGTTTGGTGTGTCCGCCTCTGTTTGAGACGATTGCCGAACTGGAGGACTATCATCCTCGAATCGCCCTGAAATGGCAGCTGGGACGCATCTTCGCCCTCTTCCTTGGAAACCTCTACACCTTCCTGTTCGCCCTGTTTGATGAGGTCAACAGTAAGGTATGCTAGCGCTATCGCTAGCTGCACTTCTGTCATTTTGCTGCTTTTACCAAATAATGCAGCAGATAATTGAATGTCTCAGTAAAATCTTTCAAATGAGTATGCAACAAGGCACAGATGGTCCCAAAAAAAGTTAACCACTGAAAAATTAAAGATGGCCGCCACAGTCAACAAGGGAATTTTACTTTTGTGTTAATTTGCCAATATTTGTCACAGATGAACAAAAGTTGAAAACTTGCTAGAAAAATCTCAGAAATTTTCTAGAAAAAACTTAGATATTTCCGAGTTTCAAAAATTTCAGACTGTTTATCACAAATACTCAAATCACCGATTATTTGTGTAGATCACTGGATTATACTGGTATCCAGTTAATTTAGAGTTTATATCTGTATCCCTGGAAGTTAACTGGATTTGTTTGTCTGTATAATGGAGTAAAAGCGTTCCATGCAGAACATCAAATTAAAGGTTTTTGATGCATTTCAAACCTTTTTTCTGGTTTTTCTTAGAAACCTGACTGGGTTGTTTTTCTGTTCCAGCTGGAGGAGGAACAGTCCATCAAGAACGCCTCCATCTGGGCCCTGAAGGAGTACTACGCCAACTACTCACAAATGTTCAACGATTCGGACACCACTCCGCCTCCGATGAACCCGGCAGACGTCATCAGGGGACCCTGCTGGGAGACGCTAGTCGGCATAGTAACGAAAATCATGTTTATCTCATATTATTTTATCCTGAAAGTTTTTTTTAGTCAGAAATTTTACTCAAGTAAGAGTAAAAAACGTATTTAGTAAAAAGTCTATTGATCAAATGATCAATCATTTAATATTTTAAAAATACATTATCAGATGGATCAAAATATAAAGTTGATGAAAATGACAATAATTCATATAAATAGCAAAATCTGATAAAATAAATGTTTCCAAATCAGTTTCTTTCAATGAATGTCACTAATTATGACCCGACTCTGATTTTTACGCCTTTACAATGAAGAATCTCAGTTTTATATGAAAATAGAGATAAAATGTAATTTTTAAAAAAAAAACTTTTTGCTGTGCTGCAGGAGTTTGTGAAGCTGACCGTCTCAGATATTCAGGTGACCTACCTGACCATCCTGATCGGCGACTTCGCCCGCGCCGTCATCGTTCGTTTCCTCAACTACTGCTGGTGCTGGGACCTGGAAGCTGGATTTGTAAGTCACTGGATTTGCTTGTTTTTATGAGAAATGTGTAAAATTTGCATATGCATTTGACTGAAATTTGCATCAGATGTGGAATTAAACCTGGACAATGAGGTTTCAGGTAAAGTTGATCAGCCCCAAGTTTCTAGGAGGTTTTTGCTTTGAGTAAAAACTGGTAATCACGAGCAGAAGCAGAACGATAAATTGTCCAAGAAGTTATTGTGATAAATTATAATATTGTTGTTTTGAGACCATTTTCAAGACATGACACATTCTTAACGATAAATAAACCTTAATTTCTAATAAATATTTAACACTGGAACTGGAAGACATTTTAAATATCAATCAACATTTTAAATGATCAATTCATGTTTTGCTTTTAGTGACAGGTTAATTGGGCGATATATCACATATATAACCCTGATATATCGCAATATATCAGTGTTGGTGGATATAAAAAGGAGTACATTTCTGCCGAGTTTTTCTCAGAAAAGCTTAGAAATTTTCTAGAAAAAACATGAACATTTCTAGGTTTGCAAAGTCAAAAATCTGCTAGAAAAAATAAATATTTAGCTTAATTGCAGAAGATGATCAGAACTTTTTTTAATTTCTGAATTTTAAGAAACACCAGATGGTATGAGAAATATATTACAGTCTCACTTAAATTTCATGCCCAAATAATTCTCTAAATATGTTTTAAGGCACCTGGAAATATGTTAGGTGGAACCATTTCTCTATCTTGGTGGTGATTGTTGTCTGATCACTTTCAGCCGTCTTACGGAGAGTTTGACATCAGTGGAAATGTTCTTGGACTGGTCTTCAACCAGGGGATGATCTGGTAAAATCTAAAGACGTCGTCCTCTCCATGTTTCTGTTTCTTGATGCTGCTTCATTATGGTAAAGTCATTAAAGGGGCAGTATCATGAAAAATCAACTTTTTTCATGATAACACCATGTCATGATGTTATTAGCACATCAAAAACAAACCCTGAGTGTTGCTTTGATTCTTTCATGTTTCAGAAATCCTTTAATCTCCATAACAACCATTCTGCTGGGCAAATGCCAGGGTGGACCTAGCCCTGCCTATCAGGCATAGCCCCTCCCCCACTCAGCTTCTTCATACTAGCCAGCAGCAATTAGCAAACACCTGATGAGCTCTTTATAGGAGCAGCTTCTCTGGTAAAAATGCCTTTAAAGGGTTAAAAGAAGAGCCATTTTTGGACAACTTCCTAAAGGCGGAGCTTCAAAAAGAGACATAGATCCAATTTCAAGGAGTTAAATTACAAATAGTTTCTTTTCAGTCATATTTGATACACATAGCATTTTACTAACAACTGAAGGGAACATAGTTACTTGATTGTGCTATAAAATGATACTATTTGGTTGAAAAACACTTTAAAAACAGTTGCTGCAGACCGCAAGACGCTGAAAGAAGTCTCCAAAAAATCCCTAAAATATTTGCAACGTTAATCATGAGCGAGGTTGCATCATTTTTCGCAGAATTCTGACTTTAATCTTGAGTTTAAAGTCATATTTGCCTTTTTCTCTGACAGGATGGGAGCATTTTACGCCCCAGGGCTTGTGGGCATCAACGTGCTCCGCCTCCTCAGCTCCATGTACTACCAGTGCTGGGCCGTCATGGCCACCAACGTCCCCCATGAGAGAGTCTTCAAGGCCTCCAAGTCCAATAACTTCTACATGGGGCTCCTGCTCCTCATCCTCTTCTTGAGCCTGCTGCCTGTCGTTTACACCATCATGACACTGCCGCCGTCGTTCGACTGCGGCCCCTTCAGGTACCAAACAAAACCAACCAGACTTTGTGTGCAGATGAGAGCAGAGAACCAAAAATAATAAAAAATGAATATAAAAAATTATAAAACATATTTCTGAATTTGAAAAGTAAAAATTCTGCTTAAAAAATTTGTAGAAATTTTGAGATTTTCAGAGTTTCAGAAAAAACTTTTGGGAAATTTTTGAACTTGAAAATTAAGAAATCTCCCTTAAAACAATGAAATTCTGAGATTAATCTAGTCTAAAATGTTCAACTTTTGGAAATTTTATGAATTTGAACAGTTGAACATTTTGAATTTTGTAACTCAAAATTCTGGCATTTTAATGACAAAAATTCATATAACCAGAGTTCTGTATTAAGTAGTTACATTAACTTGAGTAAATGTTTTGAAAAATGTACCTTTTGGAGAAATTTTACTACTTTTACTTGACTAATTTTATTATGAAGTATTTCTACTCTTACTTGGGCAACATTTCTGGATTTTCTACCCACTGAATAAAAAACAAACATGTTCGAACTAAAAATTCACCAGATTCCCTGTTTGTGTTAAAGTTTCATAAGTTTTTTTATTAACAGAAACTCATTCGGAAAAAATTTATTTTGCCCGATTTTATTTTTGTTACTTGTATTGTCATTTTTGTCCTTACAATACCAAAATTTTCACTTTAGATTTTGACAAATGAAAAATTTTCTGGTGGATGTTTGGTTAAACATGTCTGTTTTCATTCAGTGGGTAGAAAATACAGAAGTTTTACACAGGTAATAGTAGAAATACTTCATAATAAAATAAGTCAAAGTACAGCATAGTTAAAGTATAGTTATTAAAAAAGTTACTTAAGCAAATGCAATGGAGTAAATGTAACTAGTAACTCTTGCTTCAGTAACTTCTTGTGTTGATATTTTTTACATGAGAAAAATATACTGAAGTCGACTTTCTTCATTGGGACTCTATTGTCAGTATAATTATTGGATTGTAGTACAGTGTAGTAAAACTAGTTCTAAAAGTACTTTTCCCCAAAAAGCTCTTTGTGTAAATGTAACTAGCACTTAGCGGTCTGTGTGTCTCTGCAGCGGGAGGGCGAAGATGTTCGATGTGATCATGGAGACGATCAGGCTGGATCTGCCGGCCTTCATGGGGACTCTGTTCAGCTACGCAGCGAATCCCGGTCTCATCATCCCGGCTGTGCTGCTCATGGTGTAAGTCAGGATGTCAAACTGGAGGCCCTGGGGCCACATCCGGCTCGCCATAGCCTTTTATATGGTCCTCTTACTAACTTACTAAAGAAACTGTTCTTTAATCCAGTTTATCTCTTGCAGGCTGGCCATCTATTATCTGAACTCAGTCTCCAAAGCTTACCAGAACTCAAACATGGAGCTGAAGAAGAAGATGCAGATGGTGAGTAGAGAAATGGCTTTAATGATTATGATTTATTTTTATCCAAACAGGAATCATTTAATGGCTGTCCAGTTATTAAGGAAAAGTTGTTACCTCCTAACTTGCCTTTCCATTATTGGCTAAGCGTTTAATTTTTTCATATTTCCCTCCGTCTCTTTGTGTCCATCCAGGCCCGTGATGAAGAGAAGAACCGGAGAAATAACAAAGACAGCACCAACCAGGTCATGAAAGACCTGGAGGACCTGCTGCCCAACCGATCCCTCAGTCCACCGCCGCAGCCTGGTCAGTCATACCAGAACCACAGTCATGCTTAATATCAGGGAATGTTAACAGCTAAACATTAGCTAAACATAAACACCTGCTTTCATCATAAATAATCATCTCTATCTAATGATTTAAATAGTTAATAATTGACAGCTAAAGCTCAGTTGCATATGAATAAGCAGAGCAACTAGTTGTATGCTAGGTGTTATAAAACAAAATATGAACGTTAGCTAATGGCTAATCATTTAATACATATTTACCTTGCTCATTTTCCTATTTAGCTTGCTAAGTAGCTACATGAGGATGAGCTAAAGATAACTCATAAGATATGAGTTAGCTAATGGCTCCTTGCAAATAGTCCTTGATTTGTTTGTCATTCTTATTGAACTATTATCTTATTATGAGCTAGTCAATAAAACTGTACAGGTATGTTTAACTGTAACAGGTGGTCAAAGTTGTGCTAAGATTGAGTCACCATTTAGTAATTACAATAAAGCCACAGTTGTAAAATATTTTCAATTTTCTTCTGTTTTTGCTAGCTTCTTGCAGTGTAGGTCACTATGTAGCTCCTTGGCTAATGGTTCATAAGCAGGTTGCATTTGATTTTTACTGACTTGGTAAAAATAATGTCCTTATTTTATGCTAATTTAACAATTTGAATAGAACTCCTTCAAAATGTTACCTGATTATTATGCAAGCATAATTAAGCTAGCTACCAAAATATAAGCTATGGCTAATTCTTCAGTAGCTAATTTTTATTCCTGATTCTAAAGTGTTACGTTTCACCCAATTTTCATCTTATTGGTATTGACTGGGAACCCATTAAGGTTGTAAAGCCAAGTTTTCCTTTGCAGAAAAACCTCCAGAACCGGAGGCGAAACCCACCAAAACCAAACCTGGTTCTGCAGGGAAAGGAGTAAACTTACAGAAGGACGTGGCTCTGGCTTCTTCCAACCCAAATGTTCGAGGGCCGGTCGATCGACCACCAGGACCAAGAGGACCCGGGCCGGGTCCGGGTGCTGGACGGGGCCGGGGCCGTGGGAGAGGAGCCCCTCCCAGTTAATATTGTGAGAAAACCACAAATAGAGAAAAAATTAGACAAAGTACATACGCATAAACTAATTTATTGTTAAAATTTGAGTGTAAATATGCAACATCCTCCACTGTAATGGATATAAAGAAAATAAATATTGCACTTTAATTGAAACAAACATTCATTTGTCCTTAAATTATGTTGATAAGTGTCACCCTGCATGATGATTGGCATAGAAAGTAAATTGTCTTGTGCCTTTTCTAATTAGTGATGTTTATACATTTGATGTCTGAAGATGTAAACTTCAGTCAAGAAATTAGGTTAATTAAACATGTCTTTTTTTTACAAATGTTTCTAATTGGCCCATTGACATGAAACAGAGCAGGCATGGACTTCAACCCAAGTTACCCACACATTCATGGTGGATATTGATTTGATTTAAACAAAGAGTAAATATATGTAGATATAAATAAAAAGCAGGTGCTAAATCTGATCATTTATTTTTGCAGTGCTTTTAATATTTCATAAATTTTAAAATTAACTGCACATACATTTTAATTCAATTTTTGGTTAGATTTCTTTACGTAAGTGGATTATTTGGGTTGTTATCAACATCTGGTGGGAATTTTCTGTCAGCATCCCCTTTTTGATTGTTTACTGGAAAAAAACATTGACATGATTAATACTTTTTTTCACTGTGCATTTTGTGTTTTTTGATTGTTTAATCTTTCAAACCGAAAAGCAACATGTTCACAAATAAAGACTCCAATGTATTAAGTGTAGTGTTGATTTAAAGGACTTGTATTCAAAAACAACTGTTTAATTCTTGGTGGACATGTCCTATTTTTGACATTTCAGGCATTCCATATGGAGAAGCTGGTTGATCATACTGTTTTTGTCTTTAGGTTCCAAAACTCATCTATGAAAGTAATTTTTTTTTATTTACATGAAACATTAGCTACGCAAAAAGCACATGTGAGCACAAATGCTAATAGCTTCAGTCCAGCTCTCCTTTAACACCAAAACTCTGAACAGAAGAATGTGGACCGTCTGGTCCAGCCGTTGTTCAACCGTTGTTCGACAGACAACATCACTGGGTGTGTTCATGGATTCCAGTTTCTTTCACTAGCTGTGTCGGCTTTTAGCTGATTCTTGAATCATTTCCAAGAATCCTAATCTGTTTGAGTTGAAGGGGTAAAAAGCTTAAGACTGAACAGAAGTGCTGTCACACCTGTAAGAAACGTGATAGGAAAGCTGACAGGTGATTGGCTGATGCTGTTCAGGTAAAACTACCTAGGAAAGGGTGGAGATGGGTGTGATCTGAATTCACTGCAACGTATCTTTGACTGTCTGGACAAGCTTTGCAACTCTGGTAAGATCCTAAATGTTTAAATCTGTAAGTTTTCTAAATTATTGTTTTGTGTTTTTTGCACTTTGTTTGCTGAGCTTTGTTGTTTCTCACCTGGACACAGGTGATCAAATTATGCATCAATGCCTTCTTGTTTCTTCAGTTTTTTCTTGTTTGTCAGCTGAGATTCTTCTCTACATTTATCTTTTGACGACCAAATTACTTACAAATCTCCAATTATTTTGTCCCTTGCAGTTTTGACCACTGAAAGTGGCTTTAAAAGTCGGGTAAAAATGTCTCTTTTCAAGAAGTTCTTCAAAGGTATCATCCACAACAGAGACCCAAAGGATGAAACTGTCAAGGTGGGCATACAGGTGCAGGTTAATACATTTAGAATAGTTCAATAATTCAGTTCAAAAAGTGAAACATTTACATTCAGTACTCAACATTTATAAATTTTGATAATCAGGTTATGGAAACCACAAATAGCTTCTCATAAAATTTAAATATTACACAAGACCAGTCCAAATGTCTACTTTGCTACTCATGTTAAATATTTTTAAACTATAAAATTTATTTTACCAAAAAAAAAAAAGCAGGTAGCTTAGTGTGTTTTATGCAAGTACGGAAAGCTTAGTGGAAGAAAAAAACTGAGGTGTAAGTTATATTCATCACAGTTGACACAGAAAACAGATGAAAACAGAATAATTGCATATGCAATTCACTTTTTGAACTGAATTATTGTAACAAATCAGTGGGAATCTTTGCTGACTACACAGCAAAGAGCTAATGGCTAATCATTAGCCACTAGCTAATGATTAGCCCAAATCATCTTTGGGCTTTGTCTTTGCCAAAGACAAAGCCCAAAGAGGGCCGACATCCTGCATGTTTTACTTCTCTCCCTGGTTTAAGATGCCTGGATCAAATGGTGGCTCATTAGAAGGCCTGAGAAGAACACTGACATGCTGAGAAAATTGTTTTTACTACCAGGGGGAGAACTAAAACGTGCAGCATGCCGTCCCTCGAGGACCCACTTTGAGGACCCCTGCTGAAAATCAAACGCGTCGATTATCATTTCCTTGAGCCTTCTTATGTTTTCAGCAGTATTTATTGTTTTGGTAATAATCTGAGTTTGGTTGTTTATGTAGGTGAAGGAGGAAGCCAAACCAAAGTTCTACGGGACGGTGACTCCGTATCCAAACTTCAATGCTAGCAGTGATGCATCGATCCTTCAGAGCGCCATCGAAAGTAAAAGTGTGTGACCAGAAATGTTCTTGATTCTGTGAAATGCATGTTTTAATTTTGACAAATTACTGAAAAACTTTACCATTTCAGGTAATTTTTGGTTTTCATTGAGGTTTTAGCTTGTAGAAATGACCATTTTTAGCAATAGTTGTATTTTTTTTTCTGTCTAGAGGTGGATGTGGATGTGATCGTTGCCGTTCTTGTGAAGAGGAACAACGAGCAGAGGCAGAAAATTAAAGCCGTTTACGAATCGTCCTCTGGAAAAGTAAGTTGTTGCTGCACAAAGATGCAAAAGATGTAAAAATGGCAGGTGGAGCAGGAGAAGATTACAGTTTTAAATAACTTAAAATGGCTGCATAGACATGTTTTTTTTAAAATGATAAATATAATACAAATTTAATTTAATTAAATGTGGGTTTAACTGAATAATAATAAAGTTCAGCAAGATTTTTGATCTTTCTTATTTGGTATCATTGAATACTACAATAAAATGCAATGTTATGTAATGAGAGCTACTACAGGTTTATTAAAAATGTCTCACAATAACATATTATATAAATAGATTAATAAATAGAGGCACTTTCATTTCTTTAGATTTGGTGGAATGTCTAATATTTTTGTTTAGCTTCATTTTCTGTTTTGGAGCCAAATGTTTTTTGATTAGTGTGTTAAATTTGACTAATAGGACCATTAATGAAACTACAGGAACATCTCAGTAACTTCACATAAAGTTTATTTAAGTAATTCAGGTTCAAAAGTGATTAAATAACTTTTGATGTTTTCATGTTTTCCAGAATCTGGTTAAATCCCTGAAGCCGGTCCTCAGGTCCGATTTGGAGGACGTGGTTCTGGCTCTGCTGATGCCTCCAGCTCAGTTTGATGCCTTCCTGCTCAGACGAGCCACCAAAGTAAACCGGCTCAGATTTACAATCCTAACTGTGATCAAGATGAAAAATACTGAATCATTTGTATCTGCAGTACAAATGAAACGAGTTTAAAATACCACTATCCATAATTATTAACATAAAAAGATGCACTTTTGTATTAAATATTAATATTTAAAGTTAATTCACATAGATTATCTAGTAGGGATTATGTAGAAGAAGTTCTCTGGATAATTGGTCAGATGTCTTACTTTTGGTCCAACATTTGGTGCCTTTTACCTCTTGGAGGGAATTTAGTTTAAATCATGGTTCTGTCTCTCTTTTTTGTCCTGTTTATACTGCAAAAATATAAAACCTTATCAAGTAACTTAGGTCTAGATTCTCATGCAAATGTCTTAGTTCACTTTAAATACTAACTCACTAGTAACTTCTCAGCTTGTTTTAAAGAAAATAATTCCTTAGTATTGATAAAACACTTTTAGTCCTATTGGCAGATAATTTCACTTACAACAAGTAAGTTTTTAAATTTATTTGAAACAAAATTCTCCATCTGTATCAACCATCATGCGCTGGCAGGACGATCTTGTTTAATTTCTGAATTGTTGTACGGGGGCCACATAGAATCAGCCCAGGGGCCACATGTGGCCCACGGGCCACACTTTGGATACCCTGTGTTTTTGGATCAACGTTGCCGTGCGTTGCTGATAAACGTCTTCTCCCTGTTTGTTGCCACAGGGTCTGGGGACAGACGAGGACGTCCTGGTCGAGGTTCTGGCGACGAGATCCTACGCAGAAATTCAGGAAATAAAGAAAGTCTTCAAACAAGGTTTTTATATGAGACCCTCAGTTTACACCAGTTCTCATGCGACGTCACACATGCATGAACTTTATGACTGACAGTCGGCTTGGCAGGCAGCTGCTATGACAACAGTTTACAAGCCAGAAGCTAGTAACTAGCTCTCGTTTTGTTCCTATCTAATTTATAAACAATAAAAGCTCATTAGAACGACTTCAGAACTTGATCCACCTTTGTGTAAAACTCAGATAAAATATCTGATATTTACTGTGGTACTTATGGCCGAGCAAAATTAGCTCATCTAATGTAGATTATCTATGTGTTTGTTACTACATGTTCTTTCTCTGCTAGTCACTTAAAGAGTTTGAGTCTTTTATTGATCCGTTTAAACACTGACTGCATTCGTCCATAGATTTCAGGAGAACTCTATGAGATCAAAACACTTCAAAAACACAAAATCTTATGACGTAATTTTGGTCTAATTTATATTGCTTATGGTCTAATTTATATTGCAAATATCTTAGTTCATTGCAAGTTACAACAAAGTAACTTGCAATGAACTTTTTAGCAACATCTAAGAGCGTGATTTAAGTAAATATTAAGAAAACTAAACTAGTTCCATTGGCAAATAATTTTACTTGCATGAAAAAAATTGTTCGTTTGCAAGTGAAAAAATCTGCCAGTTAAACTAGAACTTTTTAAAATCAATATTAAGGAATTGTTTACTAAAACCAAACTCATATATCTTGCTGAATTTGTGAATTGTAAGTTATTCTATTTCAAGTGAAATAAAATATTTACACTAGAAATTCGGCCAGAAATACTTAAGTATTTGCAGTGAGGAAGCTTCGTCTCATGCAGGTCGATCCCGCCAGCAGCCATTTTGTTCCTGTTTCTTTTTCATTGGTCCAGACTGTCCACTTATTTTCTTTTTGTTGGTCCTGAAGCCATTTGTTCAGTTTAAAAGTTGAACGTTTTGACCTGAATTTTGTGGTCAGAGTACCAGAAGGAGCTGGAGCAGGTGATTAAGGATGAGACCAGCGGTGACTTCACCGCGGCGCTGCTGGCCATGCTGAACACCAAGAGAGACCAGAACACTGCGGTCGACATGGAGCTGGCCAGAAAGGACGCCAAGGTAGAAATTAAATCAAGAAACGCAAATCTGAGTCATTCAACTTTCTATATTTTGTGATTTTTCTTTGTTATTTTGATGTGTTCAAGTATGAAAAAAACCATAAGTTCTTGTGTTGAAGTTGAGATTTTAAGACTTAAGTATTTCTGCTTTTATCAGGTGACTAAATGTCCTCATTTTATTTTTATGTTTTCTTGTCCAGATTTTGTTTGAAGCTGGTGAAGGCATCGGAAAAGCAAATGTGTCGACCTTCATCAACATCCTGACCATGCGCAGCGGCCCACAGCTTTCTAAAAGTGAGTCACAGAAACGTGTCAGTTGTTGAGTTTCATTCCAAAGTGACGTTACACCTGGACAAACAGGTGCAGTAGCACTGACAGGTGACCGGGTCACACCGGGGCACCACACAGAAGACTGGCTCAGAAATATTCAATGACCTGAACAAGTTATGTAACAAGAATCTGAGATAATATTGAGGCAACAAGTGGGGGTGAGGGGGGGTGTTCTGAGATTAAATTTAGGATTCTGATATTTTCATGGGAAAAAAATGTAAAAAGTGTGACTTAATATTTTCAAAAAGTCTGAGTTCTAGCTTTTTTTAACAGTCTGAATTCTGGGAAAATTTTGAATTCTGAGATTAAAATTGAAATTCTGATAAATCAAAAAAAAATTATTCTTTTTGCCCCCCAAAAATTCTGAACTCAATGAAAAAATTAACATATGAGGAAAAACAGAAATTTTGAGATTAAAATTAGGATTGTGAGTCTAAAGGTAGGATTTTTGACATTTTCAGAGACATTTTTAAAAATTCTGGGGAAAAGCCAAAAGTTTATAGATTAATTAGAATTTTGAGATTAGTGGTAGGATTCTCATATTTAGGGGAAAAAAGTCAGATTTCAGAGGAAAAGCCAACATTTTGAGATAAGATTAGATTGAACAGGATATTTTTAGTGGCCATAATCTTCTTCCATATGGTAAGTGTAATCCATTTCAACATTTACTCTCAGGTTTTCAAAAAAAAAACACAAATATAAGTCAACTTCCAATATGTATTCTCCTGTTTTTCCTCATGGATACAATGTCTTCTGCTATACAGCAGAAATGTATTTAAAAGCAGTAACATATATTCAGTTCATTTTCTCAGACATGAAATGAAAGTTCTGTTTTTGTTTCCTGCCAGCGTTCCAGCATTATGCTGCCATCAGCGACCTGACGCTGCCTAAAGCCCTGCAGTTGGAGCTGAAGGGCGACATCGAGGATTGCCTCATCGACATCGGTGGGAAGGCCTGTCACCAAAACACAGAAACCTCCCAACTAATAATATGATTAGTAATGGCTTATTAATGCACTGAAATATGCAAAAAAATCTTCATTTCTAAAGAAAATTTAACACTCCAACTGAAACATTTTAAATATTCAGAATACTAGAATTTTATGTTTCACTTGTTGAATTTGAAAAAAATTACAATGAATCGCTTCCACTAGTGGTGGTTCTAGATGTGGGAGCACTTATAAATCCAATAGTTTTCGACATTTTCAATCCTAGTCAAATTTTTTAACTTTTTACATTTCTGAGATAATTTTGGGGGGTTTCAGACTAGAGTGTTTTTCTTGAAAATGTTTAACTTTTTGGGGGGGGGGTTTCAGACTAGAGTCAAAATTGAGCATTTCTCAAAATGTTCTGAAATTAATTTAAAAAGTTTTTTCAAGCAAATATTTTTACTTTTCAATCTCAAATTTCTGCATTTTTTTGTAGGAAATTTTTGTAATTCATCTTAAAATTTTGACTTTTTTCGATAAAAAAATTCTTGGAGCTCAAGAATGTTTCTAAAAATGTGTGGGGGGTTTTGGCAGAAATGTGCTATTTTTTCTTTCTCTGCAATGGCCCTAGTATGTTGTTTTACTCTTAGACTTGGATCCCAAACTGAACAGAAAATTGCTTATTTTTTTGTTTGGCTTGAGTCCAGCAGTATCCAGCTGGTTTAAATGTTTTTCACCTTTTTGTTCATCTTGAAAAGTTTCTGGATGGGTTGAGCTGAACCCTGAAGCTCCACAGCTGGGAGACACAGAAACATCTGGACTCTGTTATTTTTAGTCTGTGATGGTGTTTTTACTTTCTGTTTCCTCTTTCATGTCCAGTGAAATGCGCCTGGAACACACCGGCTTTCTTTGCTGAGAAACTCAATCGGGCCATGAAGGTGAGTGAGCGTGTCTGTTGCTCCTAATCCCACTAATAACATGATTAATATAGAGATTACTCTGGATTATTACGGCTACAGTGTTCATATTTTACCATGTTTTAAAAAACTCCTTAGTTTGGAATGATATGGAAAGCCATCTTAACATAAAATTAGTTTTGTCTGTCTGTAATTAAATTCCAGATGCGTGAAAAATTGTTTTTTGTGATGCCGTATTAATAGCAGTGGAGACAGAAAAAGGAAGAGTACACTAATGCCAAAAAAAATTAAAGTTTTACATAATCTCAGGAATTTTCTAGAAAAAAAGTTAAGATTTATGATTGAAAAGTGAAATATTTGCTGGAAAATCTAAAATTTTGACTTTAATCTCAGAAAATTGCTAGAAAATCCTTTGAAATTTCTGAGTTTGTAAAGTTCAAAATGTGCTAGAAAAAACACAATTTTGAGATTCATCTAAAATGGTAAATTTCTGAGGCTGAAAAAATTGCTAGAAAAAATTTAGAAATGTTTTATTTAATTTCAAAAATGTTGCAGAAAAAACTAAGAAATTTCTGAATTTGAAAATTCTAAATTTTGTTGGAAAAAACAGACATTTTTAGGTTTATCTCAGACATTTTCTAGAAAAAATAGGACAATAGAAAGTTGAAAATTTTAATCTTTTGACAAGAAATTAATTTACAACATGATATATGTTGTATGTAAAATAATCTGCCAGTGAAACCACAACCTTTTTTAAAAAAAAAAATCAATATTACGAAATTATTGACTTAAAACAAGCTCCTATATCTTTGCTTTTTGAGCAAGACATTGTTTTGTCTTATTTAAAGTGTTCCAAGACATTTGGAAACTAAACCAAAAATACTTTTGAGTTTTTGCAGTGTAGAAAGGACCTTTTAGCAAACTATATTTCAAAGATTCTTAACAGTTTTTTATGCAACATTTAGTTTTTGTTACATTAACCATACATAATAATTTAACCTAACTAAGATCCATAAAAAGGAATCAAAATTTCCATCTCAAACTTCATGTGGTCCATTTTCTGCCTTACCAGGGTCAAGGTACGAGGGATCACGCTCTGATCCGGATCCTGGTGAGCCGCTCTGAGGTCGACCTGCAGAAGGTCATAGAGGAGTACCGGGCAATGTTTGACAGAACCCTCCATGAGGACATCGTGGTAAAATACGTCTCCCAAATTGTTTCTATGTTTACGTTTCAAACCACATCAGTAATGCTTCTGTTTTTGTTTTAACAGAACGACACCAAAGGACATTATCAGAAAGTCTTGCTTGCTTTGTGCGGACCGTACTGAAAACCAGAAGACCTGAAAACCTCGACCTCTGAGGAAGCAAAAAATAAGTCAAATTCATGCTTTAATAAAGCTCCTCTTTCCACTTTTGTCTCTTTGTTTTAATGTTGCTTGTAGAAAAAATGCAAGCAGAAAAAAATACAGGAAGAATGAAAACATTTGCTTGTTACTTTGTTTTGCTTAGTAAAAATGTTTTGGGTCAGCGACAGCAACAAAAAAATCAGAAGTAATTGAACAATCAATTTAAAAAAATAAAGACAAAAAAAACAATTACCAGGTTTTTATTTGACAAACAAAATATAAAACGTTATAAAAATGTAATGTTTTAAGACAAATAATCAATAAATATATTAAAATACTAGAATTCTAGCACAGAGCGTCTGATTAGATCCAGGCGATATTGTTAAGAGTGAGACCTCTCGCCGAGCTGCAGCAAACAGAAAAGGGCGGGGCTTGGCTCTCATAGAAGAAACTACAAATCAGGTAAGCTGTTATGCAACATCTGTTACATTTACTTTCAGTTTGAATTCACCGTTTAAGGTGTGGTTCCAGTCCGGTTCTTGTATCTTTATTTATTTTCTTCATCAACCCTTTGGATCGTTTGAACAAACTGTAAGTTTAATTTTCATCCTACTTGAACTTTGACTTTATGAACTTTCCTATTAGTTTTTGCTCTCCCTTATGTTTAGAGAACACGTTCACTTCTGATTTCAGGTGAAAGTTTCATCTCTCTGCTGCTTGAAGGTTAATCTGGAGGGTTATGAGATTATTTAGAACTGCAATGATGAACATCTGATGTTTCTTTGTTCTTTTCTCTGAACAAACTGCTTCATGATTTCATTTCCTGCAATCAAACTCTAGTCTCCACTGTTAAACTCAGAAACAACAGTGGCATGTCACTTTTAAAAGAAAAATGTTCATGTATTTTATTATTATAAAATAGTGCTGTTGAAATGTGTTCAATTCAGTTAGATTATTAAATAGGTCATCTTTGATGCAGCTGATAATCCACTTGTAGAGATTAATAACGAACTAAAACACTTCCTGTTGTTCAGGTTGAATCAGTGAATGTAAATGTTGCTCCATGTCTCCATCTAGTGGACTGATAGTAGAAGTGCAGCAGCTGATGGCAGCTTCCTCTGCCTCTCTGCTGTCTGACTGCATTCACCTGACACTGATATGAAGCAGAGAAGAAGAGCCAATCAGAGGAGGAGCAGCTGATCTTTTTCCAGCACTAATGATGTAAAGGATGATCAGAGTTGATGTGCAGATGAATGATGTGTGTTTCCTCTGCAGGTGAAGGTAGAAAGTGTGTGTGAGCTGATGTGGATTCAGCAGCATGGATCAGTGTGAGGACAGAGAGGAGGGAGTCCCTCCCTTTAAAACCACTCTGTGTGGGGAAGATGAGAGCCAGAGCAAAGGTCAGAGGTGAGGTCACCATCTCTAACTGTCCACAGCCCTTTTCACACAGCGTTCACTATATCAGGCCAGAACAGACGTGGTGATGAAGCTGCTGCTGCTCCTCTTTGCTGATTAAGTTTTAATCATCATGTTTCTGTCAGGATCCATCAGAGACTCAAACCAGAACCAGAACCAGAACCCAGCTGTGTCTCCTTTAAGAGCGACATATCAAAGGGTCATATCCTTGACTTTAAATCTCCTGGACCTCCACCATCAGAGAGGTGAGCTGTTTCTAACTGCTGTAACTGTTCAGTTTATATCTGTTATTGTGGCCATGTGATGACAAGTTCTGTTGGGTTCTGTTGTCCTGGGAACATTAAACTGAATATCAGGTTATTTTTCTTTTAATATGTCACATCGATGACATTGATGTCTCCATGCTTACATGGTCCAATGATCAACTTAGGAACATTGTATCATGGACTTTATTGGTCTCTATAAGAGGCAAATATGTGTATTTTGGGTTTTTGATAACTAGATGGGACTATGGCCTCCAGTATAAGAACAAAGAACTGGCAGATGTTGAACCCAGAAGGGCATACAAGTTGTTGAGTGCTGAGCGCTGTTGCGGACTCATTGTAAACACTGTTGCCATGTATACTGGATTAATTGGGATTTGTTCACAAATGGTTCATCTGACTGGAACAAATTTGGACAACAAAGAAGATCTCTGGGATTGACTTTACATGCAATCAACAGTATAAAATTAGCCGCTCAGCACGTCTTAACAAAGCCGCAATGGATCAACGCTTAACTATTACTTACGACAGCCAGTTTCATACTGGCTACCAATGACTGCAATGAAGTCCAACTAGATTGTTGGTAAATTAATGAAAGATCAGGTCCGTTTAGATCCACAGTCTCTACCCATAGTTTTTCCAAGTCCATCTAGTGAACAGAAATCTAGAAATCCCATCTGATTTCCAGATGTTTCCCTGATATCAAATAAACAATGATTCATGTAGTGATGCTCCTTCCTAGAGGCCACCAGAACTAAAAAATTACTGCTGATGAATAACAGAAAACAAATTATCTAACCAAAATAAACTCACTTTTCTGCTGTAACTTATAAAATATAAAATGGAAGGAACAAGGAAAATCCTCAATCAGGACACATAAATTATTATATTGACATGACCTTTGAACCACACATTTAACTGCATTTTATTATGTTTTGCATCAACTTAATTTTTCCAAATTAAAAAGGCGCATTTATTTAATCAAATATTATTCCTATCACGCAGACAAAAAGGCAGAAGTGAATTTTATGTCTAGGCTGATATTTATATTGTTGTCTAAATCTGATGAATGATTAATGTTGAAAGAAAAATGTTTCCATGGATTTTGTGATTCCTATTTCAAACATCACCCAAAATCTCAGAAACATATTTCTGCTTTATGAAGAAGGCTGGACATTATTTAGGAGGATGAATGATCAGGAATGTGTTGGAGGATTGAACTGGTTCTGATGGGAATCAATTAGAACATGGAGTTGATGCAGTTCTGTTGTGTCTCACACCTCTTTATTTTACAAGGAGTCAAAATAAAAATGATCTTTAAATTAAACTTCCACAAAAGCTTATAGAAGATGTTTTTCTATCAGGATCCATCAGAGACTCAAACCAGAACCAGAACCCAGCTGTGTGTCCTTTAAGAGCGACATATCAAAGGGTCATATCCTTGACTTTAAATCTCCTGGACCTCCATCATCAGAGAGGTGAGCTGTTTCTAACTGCTGTAACTGTTCAGTTTATATCTGTTATTGTGGCCATGTGATGACAAGTTCTGTTGGGTTCTGTTGTCATGGGAACATTAAACTGAATTCAGTTATTTTTCTTTTAATATGTCACATCATGACATTGATGTCTCCATGCTTACATGGTCCAATGATCAACTTAGGAACTTTGTATCATGAACTTTATTGGTCTCTATAAGAGGAAAATATGTGTATTTTGGGTTTTTGATAACTAGATGGGACTATGGCCTCCAGTATAAGAACCAAGAACTGGCAGATGTTGAACCCAGAAGGGCATACAAGTTGTTGAGTGCTGAGCGCTGTTGCGGACTCATTGTAAACACTGTTGCCATGTATACTGGATTAATTGGGATTTGTTCACAAATGGTTCATCTGACTGGAAGAAATTTGGACAACAAAGAAGATCTCTGGGATTGACTTTACATGCAATCAACAGTATAAAATTAGCCGCTCAGCACGTCTTAACAAAGCCGCAATGGATCAACGCTTAACTATTACTTACGACAGCCAGTTTCATACTGGCTACCAATGACTGCAATGAAGTCCAACTAGATTGTTGGTAAATTAATGAAAGATCTGGGGCGTGTTGTTGTGGCGCCAGGGTTTGGCACACCTCACGTTTGGAGGCTCAGTGCTTAACGCGGACGTCGCGGGTTCGACTCTTGTTCCCGGTGGCCTTTGCTGCATATCTTCCGCCCTCTTTCCTGTCTGCCTACTGTCTAAAATTCAAGCCACTAGAACCGCAAAAATTCTTCTCTTACAGAGAGATTTGATCCATTATCTACAGAAATCAGCTGCTCTGTTCTCATGAAAACACCTTCATATCTTTATCTCTGGATGTTGATGATGATGTTCTGTTGCTTCCTGGCTCCATGTCAGACTAACAGTGGATCACATTTCCACTGGGAAATACCTGGTAAAGCCATTCTGGTCCATCAGGACTTGGTTCCTGAGTGCATTGTGAGAGCAGTTCTGCAGGGAAGGAAAGCTTCATGATGTGGTTGGTGAGATCTGCTGGAACTCAACCAACCTGAGCTGATGTGGACCATCAGAGGTTCTGCTGGTTCTTAATGGGATCAGCAGGAACATTAAATCTTTACAACTACTTAGATCACCTGGTTCACTGCTCACATCCAGATATCACTTCATGGACCTTTACCTTCTGATTGTCTCTGTGAGGACAGATACAATGTGAGCTCACTGGCTTCCAGGGATCCACAGGATCCATTTTAAAATCCCCACTACAACATCCAGGAGAGGATCCCACATGGACACCCACAAATTTCAGACCCCCTCCATGTTCACATCACCTCAGATCTAGTCATCAGAACCAGAACCACACTGTCCTGAAGACCTGTGGACAAAGCCTTCACTTCCACTGTCCCCAACCTCTGGGAAACTGTCTCCACAAGCATCAGATCTGCTGAGAGTTTGGACTGTTTGAGATCCAAGTACAGCACCAACTTTTTAGAATGTCAATAGGGTGACTCTGGTGGGTTTTTTTTTACTTCATCTGTGTATTTCATCTTCCTCTTTCTAATGTCTTTTGTATTATGTTTCTCTGATATTTTTCTGCTTCAAGGGCTTTTATTGTGAAACTTTTGATGATTTAATCTGTTAACTGTTGGATGAATATTTCCTGACTTCCTAATTGTTCCTGGTTCCTCCACAGAGTGGACCAGCAGAGCTCAGAGGTTCCCAGGGGTCCATCTGCCCAGCAGCAGCAAACACAGCTGGACTCCATATTTATGGTCTGTATCAGAACATCATCTATTTTTACATGAGTTCTGTTCAAAGTCACCTTCATGCTGCATTTGTAGACCAGAGGACTGTCAGTCTTTCAAACTTCCATCTGGTGGTTCTGCTCCATGATTTCACTCTGATGTTTCCTTCATCTATTTTTCTGTATCAGCTGCTGGAGGACAACATTGTCACTTTTGTGAAAAATGAGCTGAAGAAGATCCAGAAAGTTCTGAGTCCAGATTACCCAGAACGTGCAGAGATTCAGAGAGATGATAAGGTGATGGAAGGTGATGATGAAGAGAGAGGAGGAGCAAGAGAGGCAGTGATGAAGATCACACTGAACTTCCTGAGGAGGATGAAGCAGGAAAAGCTGGCTGACCATCTGCAGCTCAGTAAGAGGATTTCTGCAAAGATTTGAACTGATGGATAAATCAGACATTTACTGATGTTTGAAGAGATGAAATCATGTTTATTAACATCATCTTGAGAGTAATTTTGTTTAGTTACTGATTTTACTTCTTGTCTTATTTTAGAACATTTTGCTGCAGTTTGTCAACATCAACTTAAATCTGGTCTGAAGAAGAAGTTCCAGTCTGTGTTTGAGGGGATTGCTAAAGCAGGAAGTCCAACCCTTCTGAACCAGATCTACACAGAGCTCTACATCACAGAGGGAGGGACTGGAGAGGTCAATGATGAACATGAGGTCAGACAGATTGAAACAGCATCCAGGAAACCACACAGACCAGAAACAACAATCAGACAAGAAGACATCTTTAAAGTCCCACCTGGAAGAGATCAACCAATCAGAACAGTGATGACAAAGGGAGTGGCTGGCATTGGGAAAACAGTCCTAACACAGAAGTTCACTCTGGACTGGGCTGAAGACAAAGCCCACCAGAACATCCAGTTCATATTTCCATTCACGTTCAGAGAGCTGAATGTGCTGAAAGAGAAAAAGTTCAGCTTGGTGGAACTTGTTCATCATTTCTTTAGTGAAACCAAAGAAATCTGCAGCTTTGAACACTTCCAGGTTCTGTTCATCTTTGATGGCCTGGATGAGAGTCGACTTCCACTGGACTTCCACAACAAGGAGATCCTGACTGATGCTACAGAGTCCACCTCAGTGGATGTTCTGCTGACAAACCTCATCAGGGGGAAACTGCTTCCCTCTGCTCTCCTCTGGATAACCACACGACCTGCAGCAGCCAATCAGATCCCTCCTCAGTGTGTTGGCATGGTGACAGAGGTCAGAGGGTTCAATGACCCACAGAAGGAGGAGTACTTCAGGAAGAGATTCAGAGATAAGAAACAGGCCAGCAGGATCATCTCCCACATGAAGACATCACGAAGCCTCCACATCATGTGCCACATCCCAGTCTTCTGCTGGATCACTGCTACAGTTCTGGAGGATGTGTTGGAGACCAGAGAGGGAGGAGAGCTGCCCAGACCCTGACTGAGATGTACATCCACTTCCTGGTGGTTCAGACCAAAGTGAAGAAGGTCAAGTATGATGGAGGAGCTGAAACAGATCCACACTGGAGTCCAGAGAGCAGGAAGATGATTGAGTCTCTGGGAAAACTGGCTTTTGATCAGCTGCAGAAAGGAAACCTGATCTTCTATGAATCAGACCTGACAGAGTGTGGCATCGATATCAGAGCAGCCTCAGTGTACTCAGGAGTGTTCACACAGATCTTTAAAGAGGAGAGAGGTCTGTACCAGGACAAGGTGTTCTGCTTCGTCCATCTGAGTGTTCAGGAGTTTCTGGCTGCTCTTCATGTTCATCTGACCTTCATCAACTCTGGGGTCAACCTGATGGAAGAAACACAAACATCTAAGAAATCTTCATTACTTAATAAATCTGACCTAAAATCTCTCCATCAGAGAGCTGTTGACAGGCCTTACAGAGTCCAAATGGACACCTGGACTTGTTCCTCGCTTCCTCCTGGGACTTTCACTGCAGACCAATCAGAGACTCCTACAAAGGTCTGCTGACAAAGACAGGAAGTAGCTCACAGACCAATCAGGAAACAGTTCAGTACATCAAGAAGAAGATCAATGAGAATGTGTCTGCAGAGAAAAGCATCAATCTGTTCCACTGTCTGAATGAACTGAATGATCATTCTCTAGTGGAGGAGATCCAACAGTCTCTGAGTTCAGGAAGTCTCTCCACAGATAAACTGTCTCCTGCTCAGTGGTCAGCTCTGGGTTTCATCTTAGTGTCATCAGGAAAAGATCTGGATGTGTTTGACCTGAAGAAATACTCTGCTTCAGAGGAGGTTCTTCTGAGGCTGCTGCCAGTGGTTAAAGCCTCCAACAAAGCTTTGTAAGGACACAGATCGTTAATGCAGTTATGTCTATAGAAATCTGCTATTGATGAGGTAAATATTTATTCATGTTTCAGTTTATTTATCAGTGCATTGTGTCTTCAAAGTGTCAAACTGAGGGGCCTGGGAGACAGATTTCCTCCAGCAGCTGGACAAAATGTTACATATTCAAGTAGTAAAAGAACTCCTTTTTATGCTAAAATTGATTCACTTATGTCAGGTTTAACACATATTAAAGACAAATTAAACAAACATAGGAAAGACAAGAGAGTTAGATTCTTTCTACTCGCGAGAACAGACAGAGATGTGCCTTCAGTTACAATCTTCTGCCGCTCTGAAGCCACATTTGTCTGCTCCTCTCTTTTTATTGTTTTCAGGATTCCTAATCACAAGGACGCTGCAGCTCTAAAGGGAGGGGAGCACAATTCATTACATAGCTACAGCGCTGATTGTCATTTACTAACTAAGACACAAATTATTCTGCACTAGATAATCTCGTTCCAGGCACAAAGTTTAACAGAACATGTAGTGAATCTTCACAGAGATAGTTTTATAGCAATCCAACAGGTCAACGCAGCTGAACTTCTAACACTGCAGGAACCTGCTGTCTCTGGTTCCCATCAGTCAGATCTTCTGAAGAAAAAAATCAGAGTAAATCTACAACATAGAAACATTCTTAATTCTACAATGAGGTTAAACAACAAAGACATAAAAGAAATATAATATGACAAGGTTATATGAGAATAACTAATATTTGATTAATAAAGTCACAATTTCTCCAACAACTTACTTCCTTATGGAATTGTATAATTCTCCTTACAGACTTCTTGTTGCCTGTCATTCTGTCCTTTAAAACTGGAGGATTATAGCATGAACATAAATAAGTGTAAAATATAGGGCTGAAACGATTCCGCAAATGATTCAAGTATTAAAATTCCTCAAGAAAAATGTACCTGCCTCATATGAAACATATATATATTTTTGTGCACCTTGTTCCCGCCAGAACATTACTTGAGTTGCGTGGAGGTCTGACTTCTGCCTCTGAGTTGTTAATGAAAGTTAAGTGTTAGCGGCATAACGTCCAGTTTTCAAGTTCGGCCCTTGGGGATTTTATGGATTGATGATAATGCCTGGCGTTTCATCGTTTTTGGGGGACTAATCGACTTCCTCAAAATGACTGGCAGCAGCCTTTCTCATCTGGGAGTTGCTGGTTCAGAGCGAATGGTGGGAAGAGTGATGTGGGACACTAACTAGCGCCATGTCTGTGAAATATTACTATCAGTAATGAACAGTGAAGGTTCAACAGCAAGAGGAGAGCCAGCGCCTTTCACTGCCAGTTTGAAGACTAGAATTATTTTTCTGGTTATTTTAGCTTTCTGATCGTGATGCTAATCCAGATGAGTGTTGGTCGTTGAGCTGCTTTACCTGCTGTCTGGTCACTCAGGATGTCATTTTGTTCCTGCATTGAGCCTCGATGTAGCAAAACTCCATCAACTGCTTGTTTTTTAAATGTCATATTTGATTCATTGTATTGATGCATTTTAGCATGCTTCACCTCTGAGGTAATTTTCCGCTGCATCACACAAACTTCCCCATTCAGTCTCAGAGAGTTATAGTTCCACATGACAGGACTTGTTGCTGTGCGCTTGCACAGTGAGAAGGAAAGAGGAGATTAGCTGCACACGCAGGCTGAGAAGTGAGATAAATGTGATCGGCAACAGGAGACAGTGATCAGCGATCATACACTTTTTCATGGAAATCAGCCGATTATGATCGGTGGCCGATCAATCGGCTCACCTCTAATTAATTCATAAATATCGTGTTAGGGAGGTCTAAGGATGGAAATGCATGCACTTATATTGCAGAAAAACTTTGGGATTAAATGGACTGTTCAACTTTGCAAACAGCAGCCCATTAAACAGTAGGATTCTTTCACCTGGTGCTTAATGTACCTAGGAAACCAAACCATCTACTGGTATTTACTGATTATTTATCGGTACATTGTTTCCTAGTCTGCTGCTAGCAGGTGATGAGTAAAAGAGAGATTGACTCTCTGCGGCAACTGAATTATTGTAGTTTATTGTAGATTTTAATATTTC
This sequence comes from Poeciliopsis gracilis, assembly GCA_911649635.1. Classification (NCBI taxonomy): domain Eukaryota; kingdom Metazoa; phylum Chordata; class Actinopteri; order Cyprinodontiformes; family Poeciliidae; genus Poeciliopsis; species Poeciliopsis gracilis. Next base: position 144,445 of record CAJVRI010001322.1, read on the forward strand.
TCTTGCCAGTGTCCTTGTTGCCTGTAATTTAATTCTTAAAGGCTTTAGTCCCAACTATAGAATAAACCAGTTAAAAATAGATATCATAAAGTTTTGAAAAATATGACCTATTCTTCAATCAGTCCAAGAAGATTGTTGACTGCAAAGTAACATAAATATTTGATTTTTTAATAACAGATTTTCCTCCCTGTCTCCTCAGACTGAGTGGCTGTAACCTCTCAGAGAGAAGCTGTGAAGCTCTGTCCTCAGTTCTCAGCTCCCAGTCCTCCAGTCTCAGAGAACTGGACCTGAGTAACAACAACCTGCAGGATTCAGGAGTGAAGCTTCTCTCTGCTGGACTGAAGAGTCCAAACTGCAACCTGGAAACTCTCAGGTAAAATGTTCTCAGTCCTGGTGAAACCAGATTTATGTCCATTACCTGCTATAAGATATTATGTAAATTTTATTTCAGTAGCAGATTGTAACATCAGTAGATGTCTTGACTATGATGAGGCTAATCATGCCAAGTCTTGACACATAAACTCAGCTGGTTTTCATTCACTCCAGGCTGAAAGAACCAAGAAGAGAGGAACGTAGAAAGTTGGGGATCCTCTTTGTACACCAATTTTAACTGCTAGTGTAATGCTGGACACTTGACAGATTGCTGCATCCTCAGTGTACAAAGAAGCATTATTGCAGATTCTTCCTCCAACCAGCTGTTAGACTTTCTCATCCATCCAACAGAATAAAGTAAAGTTTCATTAACATTTTATATTAATGTCATAATTAATTTTATCTTGGGAGGAGTGCTCCCTCCGATCTGAACTCGAGTGGTGTTTTGTTGCTGGACTTCTGTGCTCGTCACGGATTGTCCATAACGAACACCATGTTCAGGCATAAGGGTGTCCATATGTGCACTTGGCACCAGGACACCCTAGGCCGCAGTTCGATGATCGATTTTGTTATCGTTTCGTTGGATCTGCGGCCGTATGTCCTGGACACTCGGGTGAAGAGAGGTGCGGAGTTGTCCACTGACCACTACCTGGTGGTGAGTTGGCTCCGGTGGTGGGGGAGGATGCCAGTCAGACCTGGCAGGCCCAAACGTGTTGTGAGGGTCTGCTGGGAACGTCTGGCGGAGTCCCCTGTGAGACGGAGCTTTAACTCCCCATCTCCGGCAGAGCTTCAAACACGTCCCGGGGGATGCGGGGGACATTGAGTCCGAGTGGACCATGTTCTGTGCCTCCATTGTTGAGGCGGCTCATCGGAGCTGCGGTCGCAAGGTTGTCGGTGACTGTCGTGGTGGCAACCCTCAAACCCGTTGGTGGACACCTTCGGTGAGGATGCTGTCAGGCTGAAGAAGGAGTCCTATCGGGCCTTTTTGGCCTGTGGGACTCGGAAGCGGCTGATGGGTACCGGCGGGCGAAGCGGCTTGCGGCTCAGGTGGTTGCTGAGGCAAAAACTTGGGCGTGGGAGGAGTTCGGAGAGACCGTGGAGAAAGACTTCCGTATGGCTTCGAGGCGATTCTGGTCCACCATCCGGCATCTCGGGAGGGGGAAGCAGTGTAGCACCAACACTGTTTACAGTGGGGGTGGTGTGCTGCTGACCTCGACTCGGGGCGTTGTGGGTCGGTGGGCGGAGTACTTCGAAGACCTCCTCGATCCCACCAACATGCCTTCCATTGAGGAAGCTGAGCCTGAGGACTTTGGGTTGGGCTCTCCAATCTCTGGGGACGAGGTCGCCGAGGTAGTTAAAAAGCTCCTCGGTGGCAGGGCCCCGGGGGTGGATGAGATTCGCCCGGAGTATCTCAAGGCTATGGATGTTGTAGGGTTGTGTTGGTTAACGCGACTCTGCAGTATCGCATGGACATCGGGGGCAGTTCCCCTGGATTGGCAGACTGGGGTGGTGGTCCCCCTGTTTAAAAAGGGGGATCGGAGAGTGTGCTCCAACTATAGAGGGATCACACTCTTAAGCCTCCCTGGCAAGGTCTATTCGGGGGTACTGGAGAGGAGGGTCCGTCGGATAGTCGAACCTCAGATTTTGGAAGAGCAGTGTGGTTTTCGTCCTGGTCGTGGAACACTGGACCAGCTCTACACCCTCAGCAGGGTCCTGGAGGGTGCATGGGAGTTCGCCCAACCGGTCTACATGTGCTTTGTGGACTTGGAGAAGGCGTTCCTGTGTCCCTCGGGGTGCCCTGTGGGGGGTTCTCCGGAAGTATGGGGTACCGGGCCCTTTGATACGGGCTGTCAGGTCCCTGTATGACCGGTGTCAGAGTCTGGTCCGCATTGCCGGCAATAAGTCGGGCTCGTTCCCAGTGAGGGTTGGACTCCGCCAGGGCTGCCCTTTGTCACCGATTCTGTTAATTACTTTTATGGACAGAATTTCTAGGCGCAGCCAGGGTGTTGAGGGGATCCGTTTTGGTGGCCTTAGGATTGCATCTCTGCTTTTTGCAGATTATGTGATCATGTTAGCTCCATTGGGTCGTGACCTGCTGCTCTCACTGGAGCGGTTCGCAGCCGAGTGTGAAGCGGCCGGGATGAGGATCAGTGCCTCCAAGTCCGAGACCATGGTCTTGAGTCGGAAAAGGGTAGAGTGCCTTCTCCGGGTCGAGGGAGATGTCCTGCCCCAAGTGGAGGAGTTCAAGTATCTCGGGATCTTGTTCACGAATGAGGGAAGAAGGGAGCTTGAGATCGACAGGCGGATTGGTGCAGCGTCCGCCGTGAAACTGGCGCTGTACCGGTCCGTCGTGGTGAAGAGAGAGCTGAGTCAAAAAGCGAAGCTCTCAATTTACCGGTCGATCTACGTTCCTACCCTCATCTATGGTCATGAGCTTTGGGTAATGACCAAAAGAACAAGATCGCGAATACAAGCGGCCGAAATGAGTTTTCTCCGTAGGGTGGCTGGGCTCTCCCTTAGAGATAGGGTGAGAAGCTCGGTCATCCGGGAGGGACTCAGAGTAGAGCCGCTGCTCCTCCACATAGAGAGGAGCCAGTTGAGGTGGCTCAGGTATCTGGTCAGGATGCCTCCTGGACGCCTCCCTGGTGAGGTGTTTCGGGCACGTCCCACCGGGAGGAGGGCCCGGGGAAGACCCAGGACACGCTGGAGGGACTACGTCTCTCGGCTGGCTTGGGAACGCCTCGGGATTTCCCCGGAGGAGCTGAAGGAAGTGGTTGGCGAGAGGGAAGTCTGGGCCTCCCTTCTTAAGATGCTGCCCCCGCGACCCGACCCCGGATAAGCGGCAGAAGATGGATGGATGGATGGATAATTAATTTTATTTCTTGCGTGCTTGCCTCCCTTAAAAATGTCAGATCTTGGTCTCTTCCTCAATGTTCTCATTTTCTCATCATGTGATGAATTGTGTGTCTGCAGCTTATCAGGCTGTTTGGTCTCAGAGGAAGGCTGTGCTTCTCTGGCCTCAGCTCTGACCTCCAACCCCTCCCATCTGAAAGAGTTGGACCTGAGCTACAATCATCCAGGAGACTCAGGAGTGAAGCTGCTGTCGGCTGGACTGAAGGATCCACACTGGAGACTGGAAGCTCTCAGGTATGGAGGAACCTGCTGCAGGAGCAGAGAAGGTCTGATAGAGGAGGAAGAGGGAGAAATGTCTTTAGTCAGTCTGCTGGGAAACATTTAGGTTGAAGATTATAATTTATTATGCTAATTCAGTATTTGGGTTGTATTTATTACAGTGAAATTATAAATATTGCAGGTAATTTAAAAACATGTAAGTTTGCAAAATACATGTAATAAAAAATGTATGAATCTTTCACATGGTACCTAATGAACCTGGGAAACCAACCCATCTACTGGAACCACAATGACATGGTAGTCAGAGCACAGGGGGCCAAATATAGCTCCATGTGGAACCAAGAGGTTGGAGAGAGAAAATCAGTTTAAACTGTTTCCTATCAGAGTTCAGTTTGTCTCTCTGTCTTCACAAACCAGGAGCATCATGGGCTGGGCGGGGCTTCCACTGATGGATCTACTGAGGAAATACAAGAAGCTGATTGGCTGATGGACAGGAAGTTAAAATATGAAGATTAATAACATCATAAATCAGATAGTATTGGTGTTGTGTATAGATGTAGCGCTGGATCACATGGTGTTATTAATGATTATAGATCACCTTTTGATCACCTGGTGACTTTAGTCAGTGGATGATGGGGGAGGTTTACTTTTTACTGACCAATTTAAGCTTTTATGTTTTTGTCTCTGATCACTGTTTAAACCTGTTGATCTGATTTTAATGCTTTTGGACACAAATATCTGTTATCCACTGATGTTCTGGATCTTTGATGATATTGAGGAAAATAAAGTCTTAACTGCAGCTTGGATTTAAGTTTTGATCAGCATCAACAATGATTCCTCTATTCAGCTGATCTGAGACTTTGATTGACAGTCGCTAATAATTGGTAATAAAGAGACAAGGCTGAGAGCAAATATAGATTTTAGAATCAGTTTAAATGTTTCAGTGGCAGGAAGAAAAGAACAAGAGAAGGATGAGCAACTTCTAGAAATGATCATCTACATTCTGAAACATAAGTAGAGAAACTGATCAAGAAAGAAATAATTATTACCAATAACATGTAGTAACTTTAATTCATATGGAATATAATGGGATGGAAACAGAAGACTGAAAGTAACTGAAAGAGCAGCAGAACATTTAGAGATACGAACTGATGATGTTTGAATGATGGAAAAGAGACAAAACATGTTGATGAAGGAAATGGATCAGTCCTTGATTTAACACTAGGAAGATTTCAGCTGATTATGGAAAATTCTTCTGACTAAGAACGTGTGGAGAGCCTGGAGCTAAATAGGAACTGGAAATAATAATGAATTTATTCTGATTCAACATCTTCAAACTGTCACATCATTCAGGAGTCTAAGGAGTTCAGCTGTTAGATTTCTATGATGATTTACTGAGGATAGAAACATTAAAACCATGTTGGATGGAGCTTCAGACCAATCAGCCCCCAGAAGCAAAGATGAGAAGAAAAGCATCTCCATGGTGATCAGATGGATGTTTAAAGATCTCAGAATGAAATAAATAACTTCAGATTTAAAGCAAACCTCTCAACTTTAATGAATTTATGTGTTTTAAAATATAAAACAAAAGAAAAAATGAAGACAAATATTAATAAGGCAAAGAGATTTAGAAGTTTAGTAGCTCCATCTGTGTGACAGTTTATCTCCACCAGGGGGCGACATCTGTAAAATGATCAAAGTTATGAATGAAATCAGGGAATAAAAGAAATCCCTTGTTTTCCAGAAGGAAGGAAGAATTGCAGGGAATGATGGATAAAAGTAGAAATGAGAGCAGAGGAACTTGTTCAGATCCAAAGTTCAGATAAATTTACTAAGAAAGATAAAAAGACAAGATCAGCTCATCCAGAACTTCTGCAGTGGAGGGAGGATTACTGTCACAAGCCATTACTGCAGCTGCTGGATTCAGGATGCTGCTTCTTCTTCTTGGGCTCATTGTAAATGTGTGCAGTGTCACCTGGTGGTGCTGGTTGGTAGGAGAAGTGCTGAAAGAGACTGATGGTCTGACCCCCCTCCTCCTTTCAGGGTGGAGCCTGCTGGAGGCCGATTCTTGACTCCAGGTCCATGGAGACTGAGGAAATGTAAGTGTGTTTTTCATCTGATTCATGACAACAAAGCAGCTCACATTCAACCATCTTCAAACTGTCACATCACTCATTCAGGAGTCAAAGTGTCAATAAATGATCAATAACTGCAGCTGGATTGTGTTTGTTCTCTCCATCAGATTCCTGTCAACTCACCATCGACACAAACACAGTGAACAGAACCTCAAACTGTCTGAAGACAACAGGAAGGTGACATTTGTTGGAGGAGCTTCAGTCATATCCTGATCATCCAGACAGATTTGATTCTCCTCAGCTGCTGTGTAGAACTGGTCTGACTGGTCGCTGTTACTGGGAGGTCGAGTGGAGAGGATAGTTTATATATCAGTGAGTTACAGAAGAATCAGGAGGAAAAGAGACAGTATAGACTGTTGGTTTGGATATAATGATCATTCCTGGAGTCTGATCTGCTCTGATCGTCATGGTTACTCTGTCTGTCACAATAACATAGAAACTCATCTCTCCTCCTCCTCTGTCTCTCACAGAGTAGCAGTGTATGTGGACTGTCCTGCTGGCATTCTGTCCTTCTACAGAGTCTCCTCTGACTCACTGATCCTCCTCCACACCTTCAACACCACATTCACTGAACCTCTGATTCCTGGATTTGGGTTCTGGTCTTATGGTTCTTCAGTGATTCTGTCTAAAGAGTAAAGATTCTCCTCCTGCTAGAAAATCTCTCACTGATTAAAACATAGTTCATTCTCTACATGTCTGTTTCATTCAGAAACATTTTCATGGATCCAAACTGTTTCTTGGTTAAACTCTTCTAACGACCCTGGGATTATTCCAGGATTATTCCAGGATTATAACTGGATCAACATGTTGTTTCTTCTGTTCCCAGTTAAAGATTCACAATGAATCTCAGGATGTTTTGTTTCTCTCTTTTTCTTTTCATTTATTATTCAGATTCTTTGAATTTACTGTAGTTTTTCTCAGTCACTGAACATTTTTTGTTTCTGTCAACTCCTATATTCTTAAATTCATCCTGGATTCAAATGTTTTTTTTTTTTGTATATTTACTGTACTTCTACTTTATGTGTTTTAATGAGCAATTAACACATTTTAATTTAAAATCTGATTTTGTTAACAAAAATAAATCGACTTTATTTGCTGCTGACAGCAGCATACATGGCTCAGTTTAATGGACCCACTATGTTGGAGAAGGAAGAGAGGAAAATATTCTGCTTCTCTGACCTAAGAAATGCTGATTGTCATGTTATTATCAATTTGGTCACAAACAGTTGATATTTATACAAAGAGCCTTCAAACCTGACCCAGTTCTGCTGGTTCTGTCAGGAGGAATGGACCCGAACTCCAACAAGCTCTCATAAGAACCTTGTGGAGGAATCCCTAATATTTAACAGTCAGACAGTTTCATGGAAATTTAACCAAAACCTGAGGAGATAAAATTCAGATTTACTGGAAGTTATCTAGAGTACTGGGTCCTAAATGTTTTTACTTTATATAAATGATATTTACAATGAGTCTAACTGGTTCACATTTACTTTATTTGCTGATGTTTCTACATTATGTAGCTCTGGGACGTTTTTAGAAGCTTCTCAGTTTAATGGACCCACCATGTTGGAGACCATTAAATACAAGCATTGAAGAAATGGTATGGCAAAAATTACAATATCACTAATTTATGGCAAATGAAAAGTTTTGATATTTAGTGATAAGAAAATAAAAAGTGATGCCAAGCTCATGATAATACTGAAATAAACATGTCAGTGTTTGTCTCTGGGTTCTGGGGTCCTTTAGCTCCCGCCATGAGAATTTAGCTGACCTTAATATTTCCTGTCTTGTATTTTGGTCATTATTGTTACACTTAGTGTTGATATGTGTGTGATAGGCGAGTCTATCAGGCATTTATAGAAATACGGGACGATTCCATGTGACCCCCTGATGACCAGGAGAAAAAATATTGTCCAATCACCATTTTTTAAAATTCCACAACCTTTGTAAGGTTATTAGAATACTAAAACATTTTTTGGGGACAAAAAAGTTATTTTTGAAATACCATGTCTCCACTACAGTGGACATCAGAATCCCATACATTTGAAATTGGCAACCAGTTTCCCCAAAGAAAATTTCCAAACATCAACAATTTCACATTGACATAAAAAACTGTCCATCATCACTAACATAAATATTAGCATGAGCATCATAGCAATTCTTGTGCTACTGAACTGAGATGTGGACTGTCATGTTTTATCTGACTCTGCATCTGCTTTCCCTATTTGAATTTCATCCTCAGAGCTCTCTGAACTTCCTCTGCTACTGCCTGAAACATTGCATCTTCATCTTCTTCATCAGACAACTCAATATCTGAGTCTCCATCAATAACCTATCCATCCATTTTCTTACACTGTCGTCCCTAGTGGGGTCGGGAAGTGCTGGTGCCTATCTCCAGCTAACGTTCCGGGCGAGGGTACATCCTGGACAGGTCACACTGGACAGTCTGTCTCCAGGCAGAGACAAACAGGACAAACAACCATGCACTCATACTCTCAAGGGACAATTTAGAAAGACCTATTAACCATGTTTAAGTCATGTTTTTGGACTGTGGGAGGAAGCCGGAGTACCCAGAGAGAACCCACGCATGCACAGGGAGAACATGCAAACTCCATGCAGAAAGACCCCTGGCCTGGAATTTAACCTAGGACCTTCTCACTACAAGGCAAAACTGTGCAGCCCTCCATCAAAAATCAGCAGTACAATTCTCTCTGCATCTGAGAACAACTCCCTTTCTTGTCATTTGCAACAAAAAACAGAACAAAACAGAGGAAATAACTACAAATGTCCATTACAGAGGACATTTTTTCAACTTTCAAATATTGCAATAAAATACAGTCCAAATACTTCATAAAATGTTTTAATATGCTGCTAAGAGACTTATTTGGAATATGCCAACAAAATTTTAAACCAAAATTTGCACAATAAAAAGTATTAAGCACTTAATTTTTCTCTTCCCATAAAATGTGCTTGTACAGATGGACGCCATTTTTCTGAATGAGGAAAAGGAAGGTTCAAAAGCCCCAACCCTTCACATTTGATATCATTGAAAAGCCTTAAATGTAGATAGCAAAAGGAATTAATTCAGTAATATGCCTTGGGTGGGAAATATTCAAGTTTACAAATGTCCTCTATAGAGGACAAATTTGAACTACTGGTAGTCAGGAGGATTTTACGGGACGGGTTGCAACAGCAGTGTTGTATAGTAACGAAGTAAAAATTCTTCACTACTTTACTTAAGTATATTTTGGAGTACTTCATACTTTCTTCGAGTAAGAAAACTTTTAATAACTTTCACTTTTATTTCACTACATTTCTGAACTTAATTGCATACTTTTACTCCGATACATTTTCAATGTGTGGTTTGTTACTCGTTACAAAGAAGCGAGAGAGAAACGCAAATGTTTTGATCCCACTTACTGATTGGCTGCAACAAAGCCTGCTTGCCTGGGCATTGTGTTCATCTCCACCAATAGGATGCACAGGTTTCACCTCCCCACTACGTCAAAAAGTCCAGCAAACAGTCTGATTGGTTAGAGTACAGGTGAAAAAACCTACAAAACACATACAAAATATTTTAACATACATTTTAGACATTTGGTGCAAAGTTAATAATTTATCTTAATGACTAATTCAATTTTTAACCTTAAACATACATTTCTTTTTACAATTTTAACCATAAATTCACAGTGCTCCTTTGTTTAGGTTTGTGCCGTTAAAATGTTCGTTTGTGCAGCTTTGGTTTCCGAGATATTAAAATGATTTTTTAGGCCATCCAGAGTTCACCATCCCCGCATTTTGCTCCAAAACAAACCAAAGTGGGCTGGTTCGTTAATGCTCCGTTTGTGCAGGTTTTTTGCTGTTAAAACAAACGCAGCAACGTTATTTTCAATTTGGATTTTGGCTATTCCGAAATCCGGTGTGAGCGGCGCTGAGCTCAAGGTTGATCCGATTTATGAACGCTAATTTCGTCCAGCCGTTCTCTAGGTCTCCTCTTCCTCAAGGTGTCGGAGTTTCACTCAGGAAGAGTCAACAATTTTACATCCAAACTCTCCTGAGAAACTAATGGAAATACACTGCTCAAAAAAAATAAAGGGAACACTCAAATAACACATCCTAGATCTGAATGAATGAAATAAATATGAAAATAATTTCCACCTGTTGTCTATTCCATTTGCACAACAGCAGGTGATATTGATTGTCAATCAGTGTTGCTTTCTAAGTTTGATTTCACAGAAGTTTGATTTACTTGGAGTTATATTGTGTTGTTTGAGTGTTCCCTTTATTTTTTTGAGCAGTATAGATTTCTTAACTTGTGACCAACTGACACAAAATTCATGCTGTTACACGAGCCACACTGTTCTCTAGTGAATTTTTTGTCATACTCAATATTTTCAGTAATTGTAATCTTAAAAAGTATATATTTTGGATGGCCTAAAAAATAATTTTTAATATCTCTGAAACCAAAGCTGCACAAACGAAAATTTTAACAGCACAAACAGAGCTCTAACCAATCAGACTATTTGCTGGATTATTTGAGTAGGTGGGGTGTCAGCTTCATGGAGGTCTGTTTCGCTTCTCCCATTAAACATCAAGTTAACAAAAAAGCTCTCCTCCCTCTTCAGAGGCCAAATAAGCTGCATTTCCCTCCCAATTCTTTTTTCTTTTGCATAATGACCAGTTGTGTGCACCTATAGTTTGTGAAGTAGAGTAATCGTAACGGCTTTTTTCTTCGTGTTGGCCGCATTTTGGCCACTATTTATTTTTCTCATTTTCAGCACTGACCTTACTGAAAGGAAAAACATACGGCTTACAAAAACTTTGTATTTTCTGTCCTGGAGGATTTACTAAGAAGCTGGTTCAGTTGTAAAGCAGGTTAAGTTAACCTAGTGGTTTAGGTAAAGCACCTAATATTCTTAACTAAATGATGCCTGCAGGTTTATCTATTAGCAGGTTTAATTTTGCCTGCACTTGGTTGTGTACATTATTTTAAGTATTGTAGTGGCGATTGTTTGTCACACACAAACATCCAATAAAGCCACTATGAGGCACTGGGGTCCAGATTCTTGACACAGGCGAAAGAAGTTTAAGGTCCAAACTTGTTTATTGTCTTGGTTGCTTTTATTTTGTCTTTTATGCAAGCAATTACAATCATACAACCTTTCTTTGTTCTCCTGACCTCTCTTGCACTGCTCTCTCTTGCACTGGTAAAAACCATAGGCCCCAAACCCAAATGCCTTACTGGTCCTTTACCACACCCCTACATTTATAGAATGTGGACTGACCCACCCACTTCCTGTCTAGCTCACAAATAAATAAAAATAGGAAAAAACAAGAAAACAAAACAAAACAAAAAAAACAAATAAATTATTAACCTATAAATAAACTCTGTAAATAATACAAAAAATAGAAGTTTAAGAATAAACTAACAAAATTCAAATGGATAAAGAAATAAAGAATAAATAGCTCCAACACACCCCATGACAGCACATGGGAGGGGTAATGGCATACGTGACTTCTCAATCATTCGATTACCTCATGGAAGGTCCCAAGTCTTCCCATATTTGGTCAACTCCCTGTTCACTTCTGCTTTGTGTTGTTTATTTTCACTGGAACATCTGGGCATGTCCAGAGACATGTCCAGACATGCCTCTGGACTCACAAACTGCCCGTACTCTCACAACTGTATGATTATTTCGGTTACATTTCTTTGCTGAATGATCTACATAAATCATTAAACACAATAATTTTTTATGTATTTCTGCAAACATAACTGCTTTATTTGATTTTAATACAATTATCAACTCATTTTCCATATTATTCGTGTTTTAATCTGCTTTTTATTACATCAAGACTCTTTATGCAATCATCAATTAATGAAAATCAGAAATTACTTGCTTTATAATCATTAGTACACCAAAACACAAAAACACATATCTTATAATCATCATTAAATCAACATGCAGGATTACTTCTGTCTCTCAGGCCTTTATGATCTGTTTTCTGCATGAACTTGGAAAGATCCCACATCCTCATGCCAGTTTTCACAACATATTTTACATGTTACATTGTTGCTTAATGTTTCCATCTGGTGAAACTTTTTCTAAATCCAACATAAAATCTCCAGAATAAACTGATCTGAATTATAGCAGCATGGGTTATATTCATCCAGATAATTCAAATTCAATTCAAAAATACTTAATTGATACCAAAGAGAAATTAAATGTTGTAACTCATAAATTCAGTCTTCAAAGGGTTTTTGTAGATCATGATGGCTGTTGGCAGGTAAGATCTCTTAACACTTTCATGCATTAATTATGATTTTTTTAAGTCAGTGTTATTTTTCCAAAGTGTTTTTGATTTTCTGAAGACATTTAAAATTGGTGTGAAAATAATTTTGTAAAAAATTTCTAGGATTTATCCAAATGTCCATTCAGGTGGACAACATGCGCTTTATTATTTTTTACTAATGAAATGCTGTATATCATGATGTAAATATATTTTGACATTAGTTAACAGAATGCATAAAAATAAAACATTGCATTCAGCTCTCGTCATTGTCTAATGTTCACTAATGCATTGCTTTATTCACTTACTTTCATTCAACCACTTGATCTCATTTTATTATTTTGGCTCCTCTTAGACAGTATGATATTATTGTGAACCTTTTAACTTTTACAAAAGTAACAATATTGAACTTGACAGTTTTCTGTAAGATGACAGTACAGTCTCTTTGTTTATAAACCTGTAAAAATGCAAGTGTATCTTTTATGAAACTGTTCAAAGCACTGAAGTTGCAAATAACACATTGGATGAATATGTATTTAGTTTTTGTCTATGCACGCTGGTTGATGCATGTTGATGCATGTTGATGATTTTGGTATCAGTGATGTATGATCAGTGTTCTCCAGGCCTGATCTCATGCGGTGCCTCAGGCCAGTGGTGTCCAACGTCTGTCCTGGAGGGCCGGCATCCTGCATGCTGTAGTTCTGATTCTACAAACCTGGACCAAATGATGGCCCATTAGAGGCCTAAGCAGGACACTGACATGCTAAGGAGGAAGTTACAACCAGGCAGAATCAAGAAATTAAATTTCTTTCATTTATAATGAGAAGATCTGAACATCTGGTTTGGTTGATCCAGAAGGTTCTGGACTCATCCAGAATCCCAGAACAACTGGACTCCAGTCACACCTTAAACAGAACATTTTGCTTCTAAATCCAAACGGGACCGCTTGATTTCTTTGACCTGAAACTAAAGTGCTGTGAAAAGTATTTCTCTTTACAGATTTCTTCTGTTTTGCCTTTTTGTCAACCTGAAATGTTTCAGATCATCAAACTGATTTTAACATTTGATGAAGAAAAACTGATTAAATACAATAAATAGTTTTCAAATAGATTTATCATTAAAGAAAAGAGCATAAAACAAAAAAACCAAAAGTAAATAATTTAAGAAAGTTCACATTACTGTTAATGGCAAGGATACAAAGTGTAGACTGAAAAAAGTTTAGATAGAAAAACAAACTTTTCAAACTTTCACTCTTTTCTACATAAATCATCCAAATCAAAGCAACAAAATATTTTCTGTTTATTTTTCTAAAACATCTTCAAGGATTTCCAGCTAGATTTGTAGAGAAACTAAAAAAACATCATAAACCTTATTTTATTTGTTTAGCAAATATTTTAAAGAGAGAAAAACAGTTTTATCTCCTCACTAAATTATTGCAAACTAGAAATCCCTCTAACTGAAGTAAAATTGTTTTAATATTCATCCTAAATAAATCATTTTCTATTAGTTTATAGTTTCTTTCATTTCTAACAATGTTTCTTTTCACCATGAAAGGAGTTTATTATAGACTTTGTAAATAATCAATGTTGGTCTGATCTCTACAAAAACATTGTATAGTTTGCACTTTCATTTATTTATATTCTTGTTACTAAATATTAAAATGTTTCCATAATTTAGTGTTAATCTATTTTTGTCACATTATTAATATTTGTAATTCTCCTTCCATTAAACTGTTGCTGCTCCAAATTGACCAGATCAAAATAATGAATCAGCAAATAAAGTAAATGTTAACAAATTAGATTCATTGTGTGAAGTGCACAAAATTCAGAGACTGAGGTCCAGACAAAAGTCAGGGAGCAAAACAATCTTTAATACATCTGCAGACGGAGAGCAAAAAACACACTGCATTAGGCACAAATTAGATTCGCTCTGACAATCTCAGAGATGCATAGTTACTTTATTCTTCTCTCTCTACTACCGAGGCGGAGACTCAATCTTCTAAGACCAAACAAGAGAAACAAAGGAAAACATACGGAACCTTGTAGCTCATTCACTGTTATGTTTATGGAACGCGAAAACTAAAAACTCCACGGGAAAAACAGCTAGTTCCCAAAACAACTATCTGGGAAAGGTTAGCAACCCTGGGAAACTTACTTCAGTAGACACATCTTGTTTCATTAGTTTGTACCCCTCTCCCAGCTGCACAGAAAACACCTTGACTGCGATACAAAAAACATTACATTTATATGACACATAAAGGGACATCATTTAATATGAATAAAACTTCTTCACA